>CM044003.1:40071046-40668546 GCA_024085815.1 Flaveria linearis | reverse complement strand
TAAGTTTAATCAAATATTATCAAACAAGATTTCATCAAACCTTGAATCAAAACAAAAGCAAATGACACCTTAAACATCTAAACACCAAAACAAACACAACCATTGATAAAATCTCGGTTCATTAGGAAATTAGCAACCCGATTAGCAACCCAAACCATTAGTTAACTTTGACTTAATGATTAAGCATGTAATTAGCAATCCATGCGCCACCTAACCACAACTTGGACACCAATCTTCCTCTAAATCCGCCACCTAGCCACCATGCCACTAACCATGTGTAAATCGATATATGCGGATCGAATATTGCAATCGTATGTTGTCGTTTATCAGATCCGCGATGCGGAATCTCACAGATCCGTTGATGATTGAAAGTGAAGATCTGAATGCAAGTTTGAATGATGTATGATGATGAATGAATGATGAACAATCAAGAACACATATTCATATAAATTTGATTCATTCATATGTATGATGATCAATCAAGAATTCAAAGGAGTTTGTGAGGAAACACTTTCTCTCACACACACTCAACCTTGAATTCTTTGAATGTTAGTGATTACACCTTTTGTGTGTGTTTTACTCTCTAAAACAATGATAATCTCTCTTCTGACTTGTTGAGTATAAATGACTACACTTAGTCATTTATGCTCTTTACAAAAATAAGAAATTATTACATTTAATCATAAAATGATTACACAAATATAGTTCTAAGTCTGATAAATTCTTTGTTGCTGATGCGTGACTACCGGGTACTGACATCATTCGGGACGACCGCTGATGTTGACTGTTAACTTTCACCACGGTTGACCAAGTTTGATCGAGTTTGACTTTGGTCAATTTTCTTCGTTTTGATCATATCTTTAGCATATTTTCACCGTGTCGGTTTTGGTAATCATCATGAGATTTGGCACTTAGGTTTTGGTAAGTATCATCTTCAAATAGTCCAACAGTGTTCCCCCTAAGATGATGCTACCAAAACCTCATGATTATCAAAACCTTGTATGTTGATTATGTGCAGTCTTGTAGTGAAGTCTTCTCCTCCCTTTTGGGAGCATCTTCTTAGAAGCTTCATAAAAAGGCATTGAGAAAATGACTTTGTTTCGGCACATAAAGACTTTGGTTCGGCACTTGATGTATGTTTCATCAGCTTGATCTTCTAATCTCATTTTAGGACTTGAAGATACACCCATTTGCGTACACTGTGGATTGCACAGGTAGCAATATCAGCAGCTTTATCTCAACTTCAGAAGTGAAGGAGAAGCATTAGAAATTCTTCAGACTTAACATATACTCTCCCTCAATAAAGCTTTGGAGGGTGAGGAACTTATATATATATATATATATATATATCATGAATCTTTTCATACGAACACTTTCACGTTATAACTTTATAATAAGTAACTTTTATAATAGAATGATAATGTATATAAGTTTAGTATGTTAATATATATAGTGTGCATGCATGTATCTTTACGTATGCATGTGTGTATATATATCTATAAATCATGACACCATATATATATGAACTAAGTTTAATCAATATTATCAAACAAGATTTCATCAAACCTTGAATCAAAACAAAGCAATGACACCTTAAACATCTAAACACCAAAACAAACACAACCATTGATAAAATCTCGGTTCATTAGGAAATTAGCAACCCGATTAGCAACCCAAACCATTAGTTAACTTTGACTTAATGATTAAGCATGTAATTAGCATCCATGCGCCACCTAACCACAACTTGGACACCAATCTTCTCTAAATCCGCCACCTAGCCACCATGCCACTAACCATGTGTAAATCGATATATGCGGATCGAATATTGCAATCGTATTGTTGTCGTTTATCAGATCCGCGATGCGGAATCTCACAGATCGTTGATGATTGAAAGTGAAGATCTGAATGCAAGTTTGAATGATGTATGATGATGAATGAATGATGAACATCAAGAACACATATTCATATAAATTTGATTCATTCATATGTATGATGATCATCAAGAATCAAAGGAGTTTTGTGAGGAAACACTTTCTCTCACACACACTCAACCTTGAATTCTTTGAATGTTAGTGATTACACCTTTTGTGTGTGTGTTTACTCTCTAAACAATGATAATCTCTCTTCTGACTTGTTGAGTATAAATGACTACACTTAGTCATTTATGCTCTTTACAAAAATAAGAAATTATTACATTTAATCATAAATGATTACACACATATAGTTCTAAGTCTGATAAATTCTTTGTTGCTGATGCGTGACTACCGGGTACTGACATCATTCGGGACGACCGCTGATGTTGACTGTTAACTTTCACCACGGTTTACCAAGTTTGATCGAGTTTGACTTTGGTCAATTTTCTTCGTTTTGATCATATCTCTTAGCATATTTTCACCGTGTCGGTTTTGGTAATCATCATGAGATTTGGCACTTAGGTTTTGGTAAGTATCATCTTCAAATAGTCCAACAGTGTTCCCCCTAAGATGATGCTACCAAAACCTCATGATTATCAAAACCTTGTATGTTGATTATGTGCAGTCTTGTAGTGAAGTCTTCTCCTCCCTTTTGGGAGCATCTTCTTAGAAGCTTCATAAAAAGGCATTGAGAAAATGACTTTGTTTCGGCACATAAAGACTTTGGTTCGGCACTTGATGTATGTTTCATCAGCTTGATCTTCTAATCTCATTTTTAGGACTTGAAGATACACCCATTTGCATACACTGTGGATTGCACAGGTAGCAATATCAGCAGCTTTATCTCAACTTCAGAAGTGAAGGAGAAGCATTAGAAATTCTTCAGACTTAACATATACTCTCCCTCAATAAAGCTTTGGAGGGTGAGGAACTTTTGTGTATAAGACACCAAGAGGAGGATTCTTAGTTCTCAACTGGCAAGAGATCTTTGAAGGAAGCAGGAGTGTTCTTTGACATCTTGAACTGAATAGAAACTCAGGCATGTCATGCAATTCATCACCTGTAAAAGTCTAAGTCCTCTCGGTAGAGGTATTGCATGTTTTCACTCCTAAATCAATAACACATGTAAATCTGCCAAAACTAAGAAAATACTAAAAATGACAAATCTTTTGGTATTTTAGATTTTTCAAAATTAAGATATTTACAAGCATGAATCCTTCACCTGCAATGAGATCATACTAATCCAAATCCTCTACATCTAAGAATGTTTAAAGTTTAGAATAGACATATACAAAGAAAGAGTTGATTGTAAGTATGTTTGTCCACTTAAACTCATGCAAGGATCTATTTTCAATACGTTGTGATATTTGTCATGTTAGATGTTTATAGATATGTTGATTGAGTACCCCACACTCAGAAGTATAGAAGAAACTCTCTTCGTGAAATGCAAGGTGGCACTTTATTACAACTTGAACCAGGCTACCAAGAGTATAAATTCTCATGATATGATCAACTTTGGGATTCTTTATACTTCACTTTGGAAGTTGATCCAAATTGGGAATCTTTTAGCTTTGATCCTTATTGGGATTCTTTTCTTTGCCTTTTTGGCATGCGTTAACACTTTTAGTGCAAGGTCTACTAGATCTGTGCTCAGCGCAACAGAAGTTTATGTTTACTCCAGGTCTGTATTTACATACAACAAAGGAGAAACAGATGCTTTTATCAATGAGAAATTTATAAACCGTTTTTGCATGGTGTGTTTAGGTAACCATACAAGCAAACACTTGGAAAAATCATTGCTTACCAATACCCTAAGATGGTTTTGGTCCATAATGCCTATTGATTTAGTTCATCATAGACATGTTTGTGTTCAATCCAGTTGAGCCTACTGACATATCAAACAAAGTCTTGTCATCTTTATTGATTTGAAAATAGATGCAGAAGATAGTAGATAAGTGTGCAGGACTGGGTGAAGGGTTTATGCACTTTACAACAACAACAACAAAAAGAAGAGCGTGAAACAACACTTAACAATTAAAATGGGGAACTATTTACTCAATTTAGAGAATTAAGAAACATAAGTGTAAATAAGACAGAAACTAGAACAACACAAGCAGTTGGTTTTCAAGGTTGATGTATATTGATCTCTAGTTCCTTACAAATGGTTTACAGAGTTTTACTTCTACGGCTAGTTACAAGACCAGAAAATACTTATAGTACAACCTACAGCCGGCCATACTTTGAAGGCCAGCTGGATACATGATCTAGACAACAAAATCCATGTAGAGTCAAAAGGCATATTGCCTTTTGACTAGTGACTATGACAATGCCATAGCTCACATCCTAATATATTTACAAAAGGATAAAGAACATAAAGTGGAAAGTTACAGACTCAAGACCTCAACGTACAATTTACCAAAAGCATGGACCTTTTCACCAACTCATGAAAGGTTGGTGACTTATCAGAGTGGCAGCAGAAAGTGGTTCAGCTTTAGGTAAAAAGTACATCAGCTAAAGCATGTATTATAAAAGTCTTTGGAAGAAATCTGTCTTCAATAGTTGGCTTCAGAAGATTTTATCCTTGAAGCTTTGGAAGACTTCATCTTTTGGCTACGGAAGATATTGGTCTTGGCTTCGGAAGACTTCACACTTAGAATAATTTCTAAGGTAGTGTGAAACTTTTAAAGCATTCCACTTCAGTACACTTGTGCATACATGCGGAGAGACTTTAGGTGTTTGGGTTGCATCAGCCTTACTAATAACCTTACAAACTCCCCCTAGGTTGATGCTACCAAAACACTTGAAGACTTCAGATGTTGACAGTCCTTATTATTGATGACCATCCCTTTCTTCCTGAGATGATCAGGATCACTCAAACTCTCATGGTATCTTCTCATGTCAAAGAGATCATGTAGAGGTAGATTGAACATATCCTTCCATGTGTAGACATGTTCAACACCTTGATCTCTTATGACATGCCATCTTTCTGGACTTATGGTGTATGTCCAAGATAAGATGGGTCTTCCTGCCAGAGGAGCTACTTGAATTGGAGTTGGTGGAGCATCCTCTTGTTGCACATCCTCAGGATGTTCTGACTCATCCTGAGGTTTGGAGGTGGATGTTCCTTTCTTCTTCTTCTTCTTTGACTTTGGTTTGGAAACCGTCCTTTTCCTCCTCTTTGAACTCTTTAACTGAGAAGACTGGCCTGCAGCACCTGATTGATCTTCTTTGTCTTTCTTAGTTGGGTCTTCCTCTCTCATTGGTTCAGATTGAGAGGGGATAGATCCCTGTTATGGATCAGAAGGGAAGCTTGCGAGGTTCAGCTGGAGTTTCAGGTTGTGTTTGTCTTAGGTGTTTCAACTTAACCTCCACTTTCTGAGGGACCTGACTTGGTGGGGAGTGTAAGTCAACAAGTTCACCTCTTTGGAACTTCTGCTTGATTACCCTGTATGCTTATCTATGGTGGATAGAGACATGGGACCAAGTCTCCTTCTGGAGAATCCATACAACTTCAAGAAGCTCATCATCTTCTGCCTATCAGCAGACTTTTTCAAGTTCTTATTGGATGATGGCTCTTGATTTTGTAGCTTCTTCCCCTAATTTCCTTTTGGTGATCTTTCTTTCTTTGGCTACATCAAGTTCAAGTGTGTTTGAGATACTCAAACTCAATGTAGTCAAAAGGTAAGGAAGAAGTGCATCAGCTTGATAGAGGCCTGTGGCACTCAGGTAGTTTGATCATGTTGAGTCTATCTTTCTCTTTGTCTACCTAAGGTTCTTATGGAGCCACATCCTCTTGTTCATGAGTTTCTTGAAGTGGTGAGAGAGTAGGTATATACTTGTTGTTGGGTTCAACAATTGGATAAACTGAAGCTTTCCAAATCACAATCACACTCGACTGAAGATCTCATTGTACAAGTTCAGAGACTAAGTTAATTACAACAAAAACAACAATACAAGACAATACAACATGACAAAGTCAAGATCAAGACAATTAGAAAAGTCAAAATTAGGTCATGTTTGTACTAATAATATAATAGACCCACTAGTGCATTTTTGCAAGTGTGGCTTTTTGTGTGTGTTTTCTCATGGTGTAAATCACCACCCAAAGAGAAATCCTCTCCTTTGGGTGGGTTTGATTTCACCAGTCATTTATGATTCTCATTGTAACTTGTTATCAATCAATGAAATCATAAAATTATTATTATCATGTCTTTGTTCTTTGATTCACACACGTCCACCATCTTAATTTTGATTTTCAGATCTGAAAGTGATGAATCCTAAGATCCAGCTCAATGAATCTGAAATATTGATCAGCACTTGTAGAGTCTCTTCTTCTTCATTCTCTTCTTTGATTTCAGAAGTAGCTCTGCATCCTCCTCTTCTTTTCTCTCTTTTGATAATTCCATATCAGCCAGTTCATTTAACTCATCTAAGGGGAGAGATGATATTATCAATATCATAGTTCCTGGTCTGCAAGTAGTTGATCCTGACTGCCCTTAACTTATCATCCTGAGTATTTGGTCTGGGGGCAGCCTGATAGCACTTTCCATGAGTCTTGTAGACCAGTAGAGGAACTTTCTCCCCTTTGCTTCCTTTTCCTCTCTCTCTCCTCCTCCTCAATCTCCTCAGAATTTAATTTATTTTCCCTATTATCACTCACAGAACTTTGTGACTCTGGGTGGAGAGAGCTTTGGCCTTCATTGCTTGGTATAGCTTCCAAGCTCTGTGCCAGAGAGGTTGAGATACACCTTCACTAATAGGTGTTCATCAAGGGTTTGAACCTCTGTGGCAGTTGGTGGTGAGACAGGGCTCTCAGGTTCTACCACTGGGCCTTCAGTCAAGGTTTTCCCTTTGAAGCTATCTCAAGGTCTACCTCAACATCCAGTTGACCGATGGTAATGCCTGATGGCCTTTGTCTTCTTCTGAGACTAAACTCTACAGTGTTCCTATCTTCAACTCTTTGAAAAATAAGAGTTCTTCTAGCAGTATCATACCTCCACCAAAAAATATGGCTTAAAGTTGGTAGGGATGATACAGCTCTTGGGATGCCTTTCTCAAATATACTCCTAATGACTGAGTCTATACTGTCCACATCAATGTGAACTTGAGAAAGTTGCTGAGTATGCACAATGCAAGTGAAAATGGTGAGTCCTCAGTGTCCATACTCCCTGAGGAACTCCCAGGTTCTGTGATTTTAATGACTTCCTCCCCCTTTTTGGTAGCATTACCCTCTTGCACAGTGAGCTAAGAGTTAGGTCAATTACATCCACAAGTTCTTGTATTCCTAGTTGAGCTCCTCTTAAGGGTCTCCCAACTAGTTTTTCCTTGAGATGAGATATCTCAAGTTGCTGATCATTGACCCTGTGTTGCAAGGTAGTCACTGAGATTCAAGATGACTAACCTTGGAGACTAAATAGGTGCATGTTTTTAACAGTTTTTGCACCTTTAGTCTCAGATTCCCCTCATCTTCATCAGAAGAATCACTGGGGGATGAGAGAATTGGACAAGGTCCTCTTCCTCATCACCAGCATGGTGTTCTTGGCTGCTGGATTTCCTCTGCTCAGCGACAGCTTCAGTTGAAGTGTCAATGGCTGAGTTGCCATGGTTGAGGTCTGAATGATGTAATCACTTGCTGAAGTGAGAGAGTCTTCCATATGGATATCCTAAACATGTTCAGAAGTATCCACCTTAGTGATAGGTGACTGATATGGGCTAGACCTAGGTGACTCAGGAGCACTCATCTCCCTTTGAGGAGTGGTGTAGTAGGGAGACTCATGGTACAGACTGGCATCTAAGTCCTCATCAGTATAGAACTCAAGGTTGGGAATTGGTTGGTTTAAATCTAAAGGCTGGAGATGGTAGCTGTCCCTTAAAGGTTGTTCACTTGAGTGTTGAGACTCAGAGTGAAGGCTTAAGGCTATTGGCTTGTGAGCTCATCAGGCTGAGCATGAGGAACCTCAGCACTAATTCTTGAAGTAATGGGAGTGGTTTGCTCCTCAGGGCAAGTGGGAGCTCCAGTGTCCACTTCCTCCTATATAGGTGAGTATATAGGGGCCAGCACAGACTCAATAGCTTATGCAGGGGTTCGTTTGTGTTTTCTTTGGTAGGTGAGGGTGACTTGTGGTTGTTTTGGTGGTTGGGATGTAGGTGTGGGGGTTCAACACTAGCTTGTGTTGCTAGGTTGTCACCTTGAGCAATGAGCTCTAACATTTTTGGGACAAGGGTTGTTTCTACCCCTGAGAAGCCAGCAGTTGGCTTCTTTAAGATTTTAAAGATGCCAGACTTCATCTGTCCCAATTTAAGAATATTACATGTTTCCCTCAACTATGAGCCCAGTTCACAGTTGAGAATGTATTGAACATATCTAGGAAACATGTAATACTCTAAGGAGTCTAAGATTGCTATCAGATGTTATAAACAAAGTAAGAGTACCTGAACTTGACCCCCTGAACCATTCTATGCACTATGAAGGAGAGCTCTTCAGGAATCTGGTCTCATCCTCCATGCTTGTTGGACAAGCTGTGGATGACCACATGAAGTAGGTACTTCCACTTAGATGAGACATTCCATTTCTGAAGTTCTTTACAGAGAAATCTCCTTTATAGCACATCTGCTCAAAGGAGTGACTTACAGCTTCTTTTGGGAAGAACACCTCACCTTCTTCATCACCCAGCTGAAGATGAGTTGATGATGGTTGGAGTGATGAAGACTGTTCTCCCCTGCACTGTGGTAGACAGTGCCTTCTCCCCATCCATAATGACCTCTTGGCAGGTCTTCTAGGACTCAATTAAATGATCCTCATAGAGAGGAGGATCAATGGTAAGGGAGGTGAATTAGTTAGATAAAGCCAAGAATTGACATACCTCTGAGAAATGTGGATCTTTCTTAATGTTTAATAGTGCAACCTAATTGTGATGTCTGTGTAACTGCATAGAAAAATCAGGGTCATTTCGTCTATCAAGGTTGGCCATTTTGAGTAAGATTAAGGTGAAGGAAGGATGAACAAAGGCAGTTTCAGAGAGAAATCTGGAATTTAGGTTTGGAGAAAAGATGAAGATGATAAAAAGAGGGGGAACCGACAGGGTTTATGTGTGAAAAGGATTTGAGACAAAGTTAATGAAAGAGGATAAACTTTAAAATCCGGAAGGCGGTCCCACCTCTGAAAAAGTAGTTTGCTTTTTTATCAAAAAGTGGTTTTCTGGAAATCGAAAATCTTCCGAAGTAAAATGTCTTCGGAAGTTTTAAGGAAAAAGCTTCTGAAGCCAAAATGACTTCGGAAGAACTTCTCAGAGAGTTTTGACAAATTTGCTTCGGAAGAGAATCTTAAACTTGGATGCTCGTTCAACAAAACAAAGCTTCCGAGAGTTAATTTCCTTCGGAAGAAAAATGGTCCTTAAAAACATATAAGTGCCTAAGAGAGTTTTAAGCTTCAGAAGATATTTCAGAAATACTTCTGAAGGCAATTTTACTTAGATAGTTTTTTGTCTTGAAGGTATATTTTCTTCCGAAGATAAAATCATATCTTCTGAAGGATCAGATTTGTTAAAAATCTAAGAAAAACTCTTCAAAAAGTTTTTATCCATAGAAAATATGAGCTTATGAAGGTGATAGACTAGACAACTTAGGACACACAGATTTTAAGAAATAAATGAATTAGTTTTAAGAAAAAGCTACTCAAAGTTAATCATCCCAATAGCTTATATAAGATACTTAAATCTATGTTCATCAAAGGCTTTTGTGAACAGATCAGCATATTGTTCATTTGTGTTAACTTTAATTAGTTTAATTAATCCCTTTTCAAAGTTATCTCTAATTAAATGATACCTGATGTTTATGTGTTTTGTCCGTGAGTGCTGCATAGGATTCTCTGTGATAGAGATAGCACTGTTGTTGTCTATGTGAATGGGAGTCTCCTTGAAGTTAAAACCATAGTCAAGCATCTGATCCTGAATCCAAAGCACTTGAGCACAGCAGCTTACAGCAGCAATGTATTCAGCTTCATCAGTTGATGCAGAGACACAGGATTGTTTCTTGCATTGCCATGAGACAACCCTTCCACCAAGAAACTGACATCCCCCAGATGTTGACTTTGCATTCATATTGCAACCACCATAATCACTATCTGTATATGCATACAATTGAAGTCAGAATTCCTGGGATACCAAAGACCAAGTGTTAAGGCACCTTTGAGGTATCTTAGAATTCTCTTGACAGTGATGAGGTGAGACATCTTGGGTTGGCTTGATATCTTGCACAAATACATGTGGCAAACATGATATCAGGCCTGCTAGTTGTATGATACATAAGAGACCCAATCATAGCCCTATAAAGGTGTTCATCCACACACTCCCCCTCAAGATCAGGCCCAATGGAGTGGTTTCTTTCTATGGGTGTCTTAGCAATCTTACAATCAGTCATGTTGAATCTTTTGAGTATGTCCTAAACATACTTTGACTGACTTATGAAGATTCCATCTTCAACTTGCTTCACTTGAATTCCCAGAAAGAAATTGAGTTCCCCCATGGCACTCATTTCAAATCTATCTTTCATCAGCTTCTCAAAGTCTTTGTAGAGCCTTGGATTAGTTGAACCAAAAATGATGTCATCTACATACACTTGCACTAGCAGTAAGTCACTTCCTTGTCCTTTGATGAAGAGAGTTCCATCTATAGTACCACTTCTGTATCCATTCTTGTAGAGATACTGAGATAGAGTCTCATACTACTTTCTTGGTGCCTGGTGTAGCCCATAAAGAGCCTTATCAAACTTGCAGACATAATCAAGATGATCACGATCTGCAAAACCAAGTGGTTGTTTGACATACACCTTTTCATCAATCACCCCATACAGAAAAGCACACTTGACATCAAGTTGATAGACCTTGAAGTTCTTGGATGCAATAAGGCCAAGAATATCCTAACAACTTCTAGTCTTGCTACAGGAGCAAAGACATCAGTGTAGTCAATTCCTTCTTCTTGTGTGTATCCTTGAACAACTAGTCTAGCTTTGTTTTTTATAACAATACCTCTATCATCTTCTTATTCCTAAATACCCATTTGGTGCCTATAGTAGTCTTCCCATGAGGAAGAGGACATATGTTCCAAACCTTCTGTCTCTTGAATTGAAGTAGTTTCTGTTGAATGGCTTTAATCCACTTCCATCCTTCAAAGCCTCATCAACTTTCTTGGGCTCTATCTGGGACAAGAAACAAGAGTGAAGACACATTTGCTTCATGGGTTTGTCCTCTTGTTCTTACCCGGGTGTCAACATCTCCAATGATGTTTGTGGTAGGATAAGACTTGTGGATCCTTAGCTGAGGGATCACAGGAAGTTGCTAAGAGAGATCTAAATTAGAGAAATTTAGATCTGGCATAGATGCTGTTCCACCACTTCAACACACTTATTAAGAGAAACTTGATCCAATGAGTGTATGAAATCATTGATATGTTCATCTATGGAGTGGTTATCAGCATCAGAAATTCTTGATCACTGTCACCACCACCATCATCTTCTTCTGTATTTGAAGTTTCTTTGTTTGTCTATTGAGCCTCTGAGCTGGAACATGAAGGCATCTCAGATGTATCAGCTGAATTTGTCATTGTTTGCTGATAGAAACTTCATTTGCTAAAGTAGTTACAACTGGAGCTGAAGATGTGTAACTTAAAGGTCTTCTTAGCTCAAATCTTGGATTAGGATCACCTGGAGGTAAAATGTCTGTAGACCCTGAAACATTCTCACAAGATTTGTTAAAAAAGTTTGTAAATAAATCAAGATCAAATAGATGATCCGACCAGAACCTTTCACACTGGGAGTGTGCTCATTGAAAGTCACATTGGCTGACTCTTCAACTACTCTAGTTCTGAGATTGTATACTCTATAAGCTTTAGCTTGAGAAGAGTATCCAATAAAGTGTCCATCATCTGATTTCTTAGCAAACTTGGCAATTTGATCTTTGATATTCAAGATGCTGCATGGACATCCAAATGACCTGAGAAAACCAATGAAAGGTTTTCTCTTATGCCAAAGTTCATAAGGAGTCTTACCATGAGTCTTAACTACTAAAACTCTGTTCTACACATAGCAGACAGGGTTGACTGCCTCTGCCCAGACGGTGATGCGTAGTTTAGAGGCAGACAACATAGTTCTTGCAGCCTCAATCAGTGTCCTATTTCTCCTCTCAGCAATACCATTTTGCTGAGGAGTACTGGGAGCACTGTATTGTCTTGTAAAACCCTTTACATTACAAAATGTCGAGGATTTGGTTCTTAAATTTAGTTCCTTGATCACTTCTTATGGTTTTGACCTTGTGATCACATTGATTCTCAATCCTTAAGATGAAATTCTTATAATCTCAGGGGTCTCATCCTTAGTTCTAAGAAAGAAGACCCAAATGAATCTTATAAAGTCATCTGTGATCACCAGACAGTAAGAGGTCCTTCCTAGACTCATTACACTGGTGGGGCTAAAGAGATCCATATGTAACAAGTGTAGGGGTGTAGTGATGGAGTTTCTTTCCTTAGGCTTGTGACATACCTTTTGTTGCTTCCCTTTCAGGCATGCAACACAATGGTCATCACTTGTAAACTCTTTCTTTGGCATTCCAGTTACCAAATCATTTTTAATTAGCTTATTCATGTTCTTAAAGTTTACATGGCACATTCTTTTATGCCAAAGAAAAGACTCATCACTATTGGCTTTAGATAGAAAGCATGAAACTTATTCTGAGGGAGATGTTTCTTGCAAATCCATCTTATACATGTTCCCTCTTCTGGGGCTCTGAGCAGGATATGCTCATAAGGAATAATCACCCCGGGCTTGATAACAATGCACTCATGCTCAGTAAAGAGCATGTTATGACTCTGATCACAAAAATAGGGCACACTCAGAAGATTGTACCCAAGCTTATTGACAAAGTTTACCTTCTCAATGTTGAGCTTACATTTGTGACTTTGCCCCTTCTAGAAATGTAACCTCCTTCATCTCCTCTAAAAGCAACTGGTCCTCTATAAATCCTTTTAAAGTTCTGGAGTAGTAACCTATTGCCTGTCATGTGCCTGGAACAGCCGCTATCAATGATCCAGACATTTTTTTTGTCTTGACTTGTTCCTGCATAAAGAGAATGATTAGTTACATTTGAAGCCCAAGCCTTATTGGTCTTGGGCTCATCAAAGGATGTAGAAGGTAATGAAATAATAATAGATTCTATAGTTATGCTCTGAGGATCTCTTGCTGTTGTTGATGGAGAACTTTCAGTCACTTGGTCTTTCCTTGACTTCCACACCACCTTTGGAAGTTTGGACCTGACCTTCAACACTTTGGAAGCTTTTGAGACTTTGAAAGTTTTAATGACTGAACCTTTGGAAGATCCTGCTAACACTGCAGCAAACTTCAGTGCTTCGGAAGTTTTCTTTTCTTCCGAGACCAAATTTTCTTTCGAAGGCAATTTTCCACTTGCCTTCTTCTTTCCTTTGGAGCTTCCGAAGAAAACAGATTTCCTTCTGAAGCTGAATTCTTCTTAAATCTCTTGGAGTCTCTTTCTTGGTCACATGAAGAGTACTCTTTGGATTGTATGGACAATCCTTAGCAAGATGAGAGGTACTTTCGCACATAATACGTTTCATCTTTTTCTTCCCAAGAGTTTTCTTCTGAGAACAAGGCTGACTTTGATCACATCCTTCTCCACCTTCATCTTTGCAGATGCTGAGACAGTTCCTTTGGGCTGAGGACTGTTCTTGGAGTTGGATGGTTCAGGCTGTGTAGCAGTGGTACACAACGGATCAGCCTTCTTCTTGATGCTGAGATGATTTAAACATGAACTAAAACTCTTAGTAGAAGAGTTGAGGTTGATGTCTGCAGTCTTAACCATGTCAAACCCTGCAGAAATAAAGACTTGTTTCTGCTTAGAGTTAAAAGTGACCTTGATCTCTTAAGCCCTCCTAGCCTTTCTCTTACTCTTTCTGATCAGGTTCTTCCTCATAAACTTGGTCATCCCAGGCTTTCTACTCTGCTCAAAAGGATAGTGACCCTTCTTAGAATCCTCCTCTTCACTCTTCTCAGAGGAATACTTCACTACCACTTCTTCATCCTCTTCACTCAAGGGGTCTATGTAAGGAAGCTCATCTTCATAAGTTCCACATCTAGGTGATCTTACAGACAAGATTGTGTCTGGAGGAGCTATCTCACTAGATCCCAGTCCCTACTTATTTTGATAACAAACTTTTGCATGCAAGGATGAGGATATGATGTTCTTGAAGGTCTCCTCTTCAAGAACACATTTTTCTGCCCTGGCTTTGCTGATCACAAGCTCATCCTAGCATTCAGTTAACTTACTTATGAGATCCTTGATCTGAGTCCTGTAATTTGTATGCTCATGTTTTAAAACTGAAATGGTTTTCTCTAAGTACTCTATCTTTAACTTATAATCATTTTCAGTCTTTCTAAAATCAGATTTCAAGATATTCAAGGACTCAAGATCGGATCTCATCTCTAAGTTATAGTACCTGTATCTGTTGACTTTAGCAATACATTCAAGAGTACAAAGATGTTCCAATACCTTGGCTTCATCATGATCAGCCATCAATGCTTGGTTTAGAGATGCATCTTCTACCTAAAAGCTCCAGTCAAAGCCTCTTTCTTCAACAGCAACTGCAACTTGCTGCTTTGGCTTCTCATTCTGGGTAGCTTTATCAATGTCGTTTGGTCTAGACTATGCTTGTCCACCATTTATTCTTGGTGCCTTGCACTCCCTAGCAAAGTGACCAACAAGTTACAGTACACTTAACTTTGCTTTTATCCAGTCCAAACTTTCCACTGGATATATTGTTGGGAAACTTCCTTCCTGTCCTCTTGTAGAACCTCTTGGCTCTGTGAGTGAGAAGAGCCATTTGCTGGACTATCTCCATGTACTCCAGGTCATCTGGATGGATACAGTCCAGGTCTTCAAGGGTGAATAGGAAGCTGCCACAACTTTCATCAGAAGACATAAAGGCTTGAGAAGAACTTGTCTCTTGGAATAGGCTTCCTTGAGTATAGTTCTCCCTTGGTGTCTCCGGGAAGGTGATGAAAGGACCCTTTTGTGATATGTCGGGTAGCATATGGGATGATGTTGGGGTTCTATGCTATCTCTTTCAGTCACATGAAGGGCTGATCCCATTTGATTGCTGGAGTTACAAGATGAACCTTGCTTGTTCATCCATCTGGTATCCACTGAGAATGCCATACAACTCCATCAGAGTGAGAGTTTTAAGGTTCTCAGTTCTCTTGATTACAACATAATAATATGGCCATTGCCTAGGAAGAGAGGACATAAACTTCCTTATAATGTCCCTGTTCTCAAGAGTTACTCCAACATCCACTAGGGTATCCATAATCTCAACATACCTGAAGTATTGTTGAGTCATGGTCTCACCTGTTTTGAAGGTAAAATTTTCAAACTACTGCTTCAGGAGATCCTTCTTGTTCTCCTTGGCTTCAGTAGAACCCTCATACATTAGTTTCAGTGCATCCCACAGCTGCTTAGCTGTTTTGCATTTCTTGAAACCTATGTATAAAGAGTTTGGAAGAGCAGTTTGAAGGGCTGTCATGGCTTTTTGATCAATTTCCACTCTCTTTCTATCTTCTTCTGAGTAGTCAGCCATATTCTTGGGATCATACCACCTCCAGCAGTAGCTGAAGGAGTTTTGGTATGTAAGGTCCAAAGACAACAGATTCCTACATTCTTGAGTCTTGACACTTGATGAAACCTTCCATTCTTTGGCACTAAGTGTCAAAGTCATCAAGAGTGATCAGTGGGGACTTTGTCATGGTTCCAGTTAGCTGCCATTTGAAGGGTTAAGTATTTTTATGTATAAGAGATCTTAAGATGGTGAGATCTTATATCAAGAGCCTGAGATGCTCTGATACCAATTGCAGGACCGGGTGAAGGGTTTATGCACTTTACAACACAACAACACAAAGAGGAGAGCGTGAAACAACACTTAACAATTCAAATTGGGAACTAGTTAACTCAGTTTAGAGAACTAAGGAACACAAGTGTAAATGAGACAGAAACTAGAACACACACAAGCAGTTGGTTTTCAAGGTTGATGTATATTGATCTCTAGTTTCTTACAAATGGTTAACAAAGTTCTACTTTTACTGGCTAAGTTATAAGGACCAGAAAATACCTATACTACAACCTACAGCCGGCCATACTTTAAAGGCCAGCCGGATACATGATCAGACAACAAGATCCATGTAGAGTCAAAAGGCAGATTGCCTTTTGACTAGTAACTATGACATGCCATAGCTCACGTCCTAATATATTACAAAAAGGATAAAGTACATAAAGTGGAAAGTTACAGACTCAAGACCTCAATGTACAGTTTACCAAAAGCATGGACCTTTTCAACCAACTCATGAAAGGTTGGTGGCTTATCAGAGTGGCAGCGGAAAATGGTTCAGCTTTAGGTAAAAAGTACATTAGATAAAGCATGTATTATAAAAGTTTTCGGAAGAAATCTGTCTTCAATAGTTGTCTTCGGAAGACTTTTTCCTTGAAGCTTCAGAAGACTTCATCTTTTGGCTTCGGAAGATATTGGTCTTGGCTTCGGAAGATTTCATAGTTAGAATAATTTCTAAGGTAGTGTGAAATTTCTGAAGCATTCCACTTCAGTACACTTGTGCATGCATGCAGGAGAGACTTTGAGTGTTTGGGTTGCATCAGCCTTACTAATAACCTTACAGAGTGTACTATCATTTCTCATGTAAATGATGGAAGATTCAATGGAAATGTTTTTGCATTTTTCTTGATTTTCTAATTTTTAGGATTTTTTTAAGAAAATAAAGAAATGGATATGTGTTATCAATTCAATAAAGATCATAAACAGTTAGTCCATGTAGCAATATACTGCATTGAATTCTGGTTAATTTCTGCTCCATTTGGCTCAGTTGCATCATAACATCATGAACAGGAAGAACATTCCTGTCATGGGAAGGGAGTAGCCATTGCTAACTTTTCTTGGGTTGGAAGGCCTCCATAACTGTCCCTATTATACTAGCAAATCAGTTAGATATTTCAACCCAGGCCATTACTGTCCTGAGCTGTCCATTAGAATCTTTACATGTGACTTGTTCGTATGTGTGTGATTTTGCTTTATCTGATGATGTATCAAATTCACCTCCTGAAATTGTTTTCTTTCTCCAACATTATTTTGATTTTAAACCAACTGACTCAACTTTAGCTTGTTTAAGAAAAGGAGTTTGTTTGGTTTTTGAAAATATTTTGGTTGGTTTAGAAAATCTAGCTTGCTTTTGAAAGTTTTGTGGAGGTGTAGCAAAGGATCTTTGTCCTTGATTATGTTTGTTTCTTCTGGGCATGTGATCATATTCATTATAAGAATTACAATCATGATTATAATAATTTGATGTATGTGATCTTTTAATGATATCCATTATACCAATCATTATTCCTATATCTATCATACTTATGTTATGAGTATGACCTAGGATAATGTGTTGGTGCCCAATAATCATGAATATCATAATTTAAAATCATACCCATGTCGATGTGATCGAGGAGAAGAGTAGTTATGATGTCTGTTGTAGTACTCATGCTCCGATCTTGGTGAGTATAACTCTGATGTATGATAAGATCTTTAGCCTCTTCTGTGTTGTGATGTTGGAGAGTTATTGTATGAACACTCTGAAGTGGTATGATTCTCCATGTCATAGTATAATCAGTGGGGAATAGGTATGGATCTTATTTCCGTAGGCTTAAATGATGAAGTTGGATTTGATTGGAACTTCACAGCCTGTTGCCTTGTTTGTTTTTGTTGCTTTCTCTTATGAGGACATATATATGTATCACTCTCGGTGTTTTTACACTCAGATGTGTTGTGTGAATCTAAATTACATGTCTCATAGAGAATTGTTTCTTGTTTTGGAGTTTCTAATATAGCTTTTAAGGTTGATGGTTGGTTTGGATTAGGTGTAGAAGACTTGGTCTGACTTTTCTTCTTTCTTTTAGATCTGGTCTTCTTCCTCTTGATTTGTTCTTTGATTTCTTGTACCTCAAGCTTTTGTTTGTTCTTTAACTTCATCTTAATCTTTTCCTTTGGTTTAGCCTTAGGCAATTATGGTTTAAAAAATCCTACTGTTTGAATTTCTTATTGAGAACCATAGCCTTTTGTTTATTATTAGGCTTTGCTATTTTGGATTTATATGATTGTGTTTGTTTTGGATTGATTTCTTTAATGACTTGATTAATACATGTCAATGTTTGTTTGTTTGGTTGGTTGGTTTCATCATCACTGTCATCACTTGTAGGATCTCCATCTTGATCATCACAGGAATGAAAGGTTTCATTCTGTGGTGATTCTGGTTTGAAGTACAGCTTTGGTGTTGTTTCAGGAGAAGTGATTTGAGTGATAGTGGATGGTTTGTTAGTTGGATGATGATCATGAAGATTTGAATCTTCTTTTACTTGAATTGTCATTGAAGTTGGCATTTCTGTGTAATTATCATTGTAAGGAGGAGGAACAACATGATATGTAGATCCAGCTCTCTTATTCTGATCTCTTTGAGTATGAAGTAGCTCTTCCAACTTGGTAGCAGTCAGCTTTAGATTTTAAGTTCAACTTCTGTTGAAGCATGATTTGATTTTGTCTTTGTTAAAGACTCTGTGAGTCTTGTAACTTGAGCTTGAAGACTAAATCTTTCTCCAAGGAGTTTGTCTACATCCTTTGAAGAGAATTGATTTTATCTTCAAAGGCTTTATGTTGTATCTTTAATTCTACATTTATAACCTTTTCTGTATTGATTGCTTGATTTGGACGCTCAATGTAATGTTGCAAGTTAATAATTCTTTTAGTTGTATTTGCTTCTGATATTTTGGTTTCAAATTCAGCCTTTATGTTTGTTAACTTCATAGAGAGTTCAGTTGATTGAGCATTTAGTCTATGATTTTCTTTAAGCAATTTATCAACTTCTTTCTCTAGTGAACTGATTTGTTTTGCAGAAGTTTGTAATTCTTCTGCATGTGAAGCTCTTTCCTCCTTTATTATGTATGATATATTGTTGCAATGTTTCCGAGACGCCTGAACTTCATCTATGCATGCTGATGAACACAAATTGATCTTTCTGTCTTCAGGAATTTCAGGCAATGGAGGAATGTTTTTGTTGTTATTGATTTGTTGTTGAACCATTTTGTCTTTCAACTGGTTCATCTTTTGAGTTAAACTGATGTTTTGTTGATTCAATGTCTTGATTTGTGCTTGATCATTTCTTTGATATCGTTCCATCTCTAACCTGCAATTTATCAAATCATTAGACAATGTGTTGTTTGAATTTGTAAGATCACACAAATGTAAGTGCATCAATTCTTTCTCAGTGTGACTTGTGTATAATTGAATGTTTGTGTTATCAAACAATGAGTTATTGTTTGAGGTGCAGCTGATGTTTAGTTATTTGAATTTGTAAGATCACACAGCTTGTGCCCCCGCAGTTTGAGCTGTAGATTCTTAAAGGCACAAGCTGGATCGAAATCGTTGAAAGAGATATTTGGGAAGGCCCTTGGTAAAGATGTTAGCGTATTGATAATCAGCAGGAATGTGTAGGACCTTCACTTTTCCAAGACGAACTTGTTCGAGAACAAAGTGGATGTCTAGTTATATGTCTTTTGTTCGCTGATGTTGGACTGGGTTTCCCGCAAGGTACACTGCCGAAACGTTGTCGCAATAGATAATGATGGCATGGCGAACAGGAACATGCAGTTCAAGCAACAAGTTACGGATCCAGCTGACTTCTGCTACAGAATTAGCGACCCCCCGGTATTCGGCTTCAGCACTAGAGCAAGAAACTATTGGTTGACGTTTGGAGGACCAGGAGATCAGATTGGCACCCATGTAAACACAATAGCCAAAAGTAGACTGACGTAAGTCGGGACACCCCTTCCAATCCGCATCAGAGTATGCAGTAAGTTTGGTTGAAGAGGAAGGGGTAATAAACAAACCCTACGTAAGAGTACCCTTGATGTATCGTAGAATCCGTTTCAGCGGTTGGTAGTGTGGCTCTTTAGGAGCATGCATGAAGAGGCAAACTGCTGGACGGCATACGATAGGTCCGGTCGAGTGATAGTGAGGTACCGTAGGGCCCCTACCAAGCTGCGATATAAGGATCCATTAGAGAAATCGGTACCGGTGTTTGCACTAAGCTTTGAACCAACCTCGACGGGGGTGCTAACCGGTTTGCAATTTGACATGTTGGCTTGGGAGAGGATGTCCGATGCATATGTGGATTGAGACAAGAACAAACCACCATTGCATTTGTTAACCGCGATTGCCAAGAAATGATGTAATATGCCAAGGTCCGTCATTTTAAACTCAGCGGTGAGAGAACTGGTTATCTTTTGGAGCAAAGAGTCACTAGAAGCTGTGAGGATGATGTCATCCACGTAAAGGAGTAAGTGATCCATTTGATCACCCTTTTTGTAGATGAATAGGGAGGTGTCACTAATGCTACTCGTGAAACCACACTTGGATATATAACCTGCAAAACGTTGATACCACGCCCTCGAAGCCTGTTTTAAACCGTACAATGATTTATTGAGTTTACAAACATGTTTAGGGTTCGAGGCAGATACCAAGTCGGGTGGCTGGAACATATAAACTGTCTCCTTAAGGTTGTAGTGCAAGAATGCATTTTTGACATCGAGCTGATGGATGGGCCAACCGTTTGAGACGGCGAGCCTTAGAACCGTTCGAATAGTGGTTGGTTTGACCACCGGGCTGAAAGTTTCATCGCATTCGACGCCCACGGTCTGACTTTTCCCATTTACAACCAATCTGGCTTATGGCGTTCCAAGGTACCGTCAACATAATATTTATGTTTAAAGAGCCACATGCATCGAATGATAGGTGCTTTAGCCGGTCTTGGAACAAGTTCTCACGTATTATTAGCCAATAGAGCGTCATATTCATTTAGGTTGAGAGGGGGATGTTGGGTGGAGTGGGGAGTGGTCCGAGGGAGTGTGGGCTGATCGAAGGATGTGGAGAGGGTTGGTTAGAGTTTGGGCCGGCTAGGGTTAGGCCGATTAGGTTTGGACTGTTTAGGGGAGTCGAAGATGGGGGGATAGGGTTGGGTGGGCTGGAAAAGGTGTGAGGATGAGTAATGATGATTGGTGTTAGGTCCAGAAAATTGTGAGATAGGTTGGGCTTAGAAGGGGAGGCAAAAGGAAAGTTGGCCTCATCAAAGGTAACGTGCCTGGAGAAGACTGTTTTCCCAGTGGAGATGTCTAGGCAGCGATACCCTCGATAATTGGCAGGGTAGCCAAGAGAAACACAAGCAACTGAGCGGTGGGTTAATTTGTGAGGACAGGTGGAGGAGGTGTTGGGGTAGCAAAGGCATCCGAACACACGAAGGTAGTCGTAGGAGGGGGTGCTGTTGTAAAGAAGAGACACGGATGTAAGGTTTTGTGGTTTGTGGGAAGTATGTTGTGGAGGTAGGACGCTGTGTGTAAAGCCTTGACCTAAAATGAAGAGGGTAGGGAGGCATGCGTGAGCAAAGTAAACATGATTTCATTTAGACGTCTAGTCATACGTTCCGATTTGCCGTTTTGTTGGGACGTATGTGGGCAAGAAAAACAAAATTGCATTCCATGTTTTGATGCAAAGTTTTTGGAATTTGTATTATCAAACTCGCCACCCATGTCGCATTGGAGATTTTGAATATTCAATTTAAATTGTGTTGCAACAAATTGGTGAAGGTGTTCAAACTTAGAGAATGTTTCCGATTTAAATTTCAAGGGATACACCCACGTATATTGTGTGTAGTCATCTATTAAAACCATGTAGTATTTGCAACCCGTATGACTTAACAGAGGTGATGTCCATAAATCACAATGTACAATTGCAAAGGGGATAACGAATATGTCAACGAATCAGAAAATGGCAACCCCTTATGTTTAGATAACTGACACAAATTACAAATAAAAGGACATTTTATTTTAGTGCAAGAAATAAATTGTCTAGATTTAAGATACTCCATAACGGTTTGTCCAGGATGTCCAAGTCTGTTGTGCCAGAAAGAAGAGTCCTTGGAGGAAATGAGACATGCGGTTGCGGAAGCAGTCAGTGTGAGGGGGTAGAGATCACTCGAACTGTTGTGGCGGCTCAGGATCGTGTCATCCTTGAAATCCTTCACAGAGAATCCAAAGGGGTCAAATTCAATGAAAGTGTAATTATCAACATTAAATTGACGTACGGAAATGAGATTCTTTATAATGTTAGGATTAAAAAGAACCGATTTTAAAGTAAGTGGCTTGGATGAAGTGTGTAATGTGGATGAACCCGATCCCAAAACGGGAAGTTTGTTACCATTGCAAACAAATATTGATTCTATAGGTAAGTAAGTGGAAAAACATTCAAGTTTATATTGATTAAATGTGAATGCCACTGATCATCAAAATCAGCATTAACGGAGAGGGCTTGAACCGCATCTGCCAACTCAGTGGGCTGTAATGGATCAACCTCTGCGATGTGGGCCTGGGCTGACCGATGGCTGTTGCTGCTGTTGTTTGTTCTCGGCCCAGAAGGGGGTGGACCAGTGGGCTTGTTGTTCCAAGGTAGAGCCCAGCCAGAAGTGGGGTATGTACATGGAGGTGGAGTCCAGTAGTGGGCTGGAGACCAATAAGGGGGTGGGCCATACGGGCCTGATGGCTGTGTGTATTGGGCCGACTGAGATTGCGGGCCACATTTTAAATTTTTGTTGTAATTTCGGGCCTGGTCCCTTCACAGATTGTTTGGCCGATAATTTCTTGGGTCACGGTTGGTGGTGGTAGGGCGCGGGTCACGGTGAGTGAGTGCAGCAACAGTGGGGGTAGGTAACAACGGTGTATCACGAGAATTGATGCGTTGTCCCTCCGAGAGGAGGTTGTTAACAGCGACTTCCCAAGCGGGAAGAGTTTGATTGAGGATAGAGGCAGCAACTTCATATTCTTTGGGCAACCCACGGGCAAGATAGATGATCCGCTGATCGTTGTTGATGGGACAACCGATGGCGGACAGTTGTTCTGTGAGTTCTCGTACCCGTTGACAATAAGCTTCGGGAGAGGAGCATGAGGCTAGAGTGATGTTAGTAAGCTCTTGTTGAAGAGCAGCCGTGCGCGGGCCACGATTATTGAGAAACAAGCTTCCAACTCGCTTCCAAGCCTCATAGGCGGTGGACTCACTTTCTAATACACGAACAAGGAGATCGTCAGAAAGGGTTCCGTAGATCCACTGCAAAACACCGAATCAATCTTGTCCCAAGAAGCGAACTCCGCAGAACCTTTTTCAGGCGGTGACGTTCCGTCGATGTGGGAGAGGACCTCGTATCCCTTGGCATGAAGGTTGAATAATTTCACCCAAGAGGAGTACGAGACTTTGACGCCATCGCGAATACGTATTTTGTGTTGGATATTTGAAACAGTGTAAACCGGGTGAAGAGGTGTGGGAGGTGAACTGGAATCGGTTTTCGTAATGGGTGTAGGTGTGTCGCCCATGGTGGCAGGTTCACGAATGAACAAAAGGTGAAGGAGAGGATGGTGGAATTGATCGAGATCAATTAGGGAGGAGTGATACCATGTAAACAATGATAATCCTTGCCTTGCATTCAAACAAATGAGCCCCATATATAATACAATAAGATGAGGTAAATAAGCAACCAAATTAGACTAAATCAATATACAAAATAATTACAAGTAAATGCCAATAATGTGTGGCAACATTATCGGCTAACAGTTGCAATGATCCCATGTACAGCTCATGACCACACCATGTTTTCTTTTATTCTTTATGCATTGTATTTTACCCTATAGTATGAACAACTATGCAGTGTTTTGATTACCTTATTAATATTAGAAAGAGTCGTGGGCATTTCCATAACAATCACTGTGTTTGCCAACATTCAATACATCAATCACACATAACTGCAACTACACAACATACAACTTTAAATACATTAAATATAAATCAAATTCATGTTTGTGAATAAAAAACGAACAAGACTGATGAAATTTGGGATGCACTGCAAACCAAAACTCAACTTTGTCTTGCATATGTTCATCGTCTTGGGATCCAACTTTTACTTTCATATTTATATTTTCTTCAACAACTGTGTAAAATAACACACACAATGAAATTATCAAATCTAAAGTAAAAGTCGCTTAGAGAACGAAAACTAAAAATGCCTCTCAAATTATATCTAAAGTGATTCGTCTGGTAATTCAAAGATAAAATTTTTACGTTTGTTTAAAGGATATTTAATAAAATAAACACTTTGACACACTTTTCATCAAAATATATCTTAACTTTAGCCCACTCTATAATAAAGATATTCAAAAAGCAACGAATCAAAAAAATGACCCGTAAGCTTAACCGGCATAAAACTGAGTATCATGAGTTCACTAAAAGCCATTAAAATAGAACATGTGTTACAGATGAAGGTTAAAATCTAGCCTTCAAAAGACACTGACCAAAATGAAACAACCAAAATACATTGGCTAAACTCTAGCTTACAAAATATGTCGGCTACAATTTAGCCTTCAATCTATGCATGTGTGGTTTTTTCATCGTGGGCCCCATTGTATTTTTTCAAGTTATTAGTAAAATCTAGCCCCCGGATATATTTTGTTTGGAGAAAAAAAGAGAAACGGTTCAAACATGTAAAATTTTAACGATTCCCTTTCATCAATAAATATATGCCACAATGGCTTAAAATAAGGATTTATGTACGATCGAGCTTATCAAATACCTGAAGCCATGATCTGCTTGGAGTCGATGATCTAATCGTCAGAATATTGTTGCAGGTTCGGGCATTCGAAACGAAACATGTCTTTGAATGGTAATGGAAAACGGGCACCTATTAATTGTTCAGCCTCGGTAGGTCAACAAGACGCAATTTCTTTAAGTTTGGCCATTTGGTTTTGTAGTTGATGTCTGTACACAGAGTCTGCATCTTCTCACATGACTTAATCTCGATGATACAGATGCTTGCCAATGAGGAACTTGAAGATATAAGGTACTTCATCATCGGGCAGTTTTCCACTTTTAGATTTTCAAGAGACACAGGGTCGTTATTTTTCGTAACTAAATTCCTCAAACTATTCGCACCGGAGATCCATAACGTCTTCAAACCTTTGGGAATTTCGAATTGATCTTCAAGCTGCTTCACTTTCGAGCACTCCCAGATTTTGAGAGTTTGTAAAGATTCTGGTAGGTCACCACCAAATTCGATTATCTTGTCACAATATTTGATTTCAAGAACTTGTAGATTATTCGGCAGCCATGATGATGAAAACACAGTGGTTATTTCTGGACAACTTTCTATATACAAACTCTTAAGATTATCAAAGCTCCCAAACGGCTGATTCCCCTCATATATGGTCTTTAATCCAATATTATTACAAATTCCCAAATCCCTTAAAGGAATATTAAACTTCAGATTCTCATCATTTTCTTCTATTTTGGTGAAAATTGTGATCATTTTGTTGCACCTTTCGATCCAAAATCCCTTTAAGTTACTGAACTTAGACGGATCCAAACCTGATGGAAAGCCGTTGAGCTTATAATCAATCAGAAATACACAGTCTACATCGGTGATGATACTCTCAAGACCCTTGGAGAATTGGTTGAATCCACGGATTTGCAATGACCTTTTGTGCTTGTAATTAGTGAAGTAACAGGCTTCAAAGTAGACGTCATTGAAGACAAGTTCATGTCTATGAAGATACTTGTCCCAGGTTTCATCTTCTACCTTGATGGGAACTACACATAAATGGTATTTTGCAACACGTGGCAAGCTTTCTTTCTTCATATACTGTGTGCCATTACGGAATACCGGAGGTTTGTCATCGTTTGAGAGCTGGCAGATATTCCAGTTCTCTTGATTTAACTCTTCACGTGAATGTTCGACATTGCTATCAGGAAACTCGATGTAGTCAAGACAAGTAAATCTAGAGATCAGATCATTAGGTTTTTCGTTCATTGAGCAATCTTCAAGAAGGAGCTTTCGAAGGCTTGTGTGATCGAGAGTTGGTAAAGTTTTGATGGATGATCGTGAAAGATCCAAGACTTCAATCTTAATATCCTTATAATCAAGTGTTGTTTCCGATGAGAACATGCAACCCGCAACAGAAAGATGGGTTAGATTTATAAGTTTTGAAATAGATGGAAACTGTTTGATGGATGTGTAAGAAAGGTCAAGGATTCTAAGGGTACTAATATCCTTCACGAATTCGGCTACATCGAATTTCAATGATTTTATACCTGAAAGATTTAGTTCTTCAAGATTCAAAAACTGTCCATTTAGTTCTAGATCCTCCAACTCCTTGCAATTCTTCAATATAAGCTGTCGGAGATTGCATCGGTTTGGAAGGGACGGAAGGGACCCGATCTTTGTTTCTGAAAAGTCAATCTTGTGAAGACGAGTCATCGACTCAAAAGATTTACTTTCTATCTTGTGTAATGCAAAGCAGTTTGAGGCATCAAGAATCTCCAACTTTGAAGAGGACTCAAGTGATGGTAAATTAGTTAGTGAATGGCAACGTGATAGAAACAATTTACGAAGATCGAAAAGATTTGACAGAGACGGGAGAAGTGAAATGTTGGTTTCTGAGAGGTTAAGTACTCGAAGAGAGCTCATATCATCAAAGAATTTGTCCTCGATCTCATTAAGATTCGCTGAACCTGAAAGACTTAGAACCTTGAGGTTTTGAAAGGATGCAATGCATGAGAGTCGTTGTAAGTGAAGGCAACACTCGAGGTAAAGATAATGAGGTTTTGAAATGTTAGAAGGCAAACGATCAATACGGGTTCTTGATAGGTTAAGGGTTATAAGGGAACTTAAGCTTTCCAATGATGAATCATGAAATTCTTCGAAGTCCTTAGAACCTGAGAGATCGATGGTTTGGAGACTGGTTAAGGATGTCAAGCCACGTAATCGAACTAACCCTGGACACTCACTACATAGTAGGTGAGTAAGTTCTCTTCTGTTTTTTAACAGTGGTGTTGTGGAGACAAGGGTCTTAGAAAGATTAAGGCTTTGAAGGTTTTGAAATTTCAAAAAGTTTTTATCGAGAGTATCCAAAGAAATATTACCAGAGAGATCAACAACAATGAGTTTTTTAAGCTTTGAAATACTCTCAACCTTCTGTAATTGAGGACAATCTTTAACAATTAGCCATTGTATTTTTGTAAGATTGTAAAT
This sequence comes from Flaveria linearis, assembly GCA_024085815.1. Taxonomy (NCBI): domain Eukaryota; kingdom Viridiplantae; phylum Streptophyta; class Magnoliopsida; order Asterales; family Asteraceae; genus Flaveria; species Flaveria linearis. The sequence continues at coordinate 40,641,412 of CM044003.1, read as the reverse complement.
GGCTTGAGGTAACGCTGTGATTTGCAACCTTGAGATATGAAGGCTTTTGAGATTCAACATGTTTTTAAAGAAGTTTGGGTTAAGCCTTTTGAGATTCTGAGCATCAGAGATTTCAAGAACCTCCAAAGCTTTTAAACCAAGCCTCGCATCCTTCAAAAACTCACAACCTCTAAGCACAAGAACACGAAGCCCTTCCAACATTCCCAACTCCCGCGGTAAAGATCTGATGGTGGGATAAAACAACCCAAACACTTGAAGCTTCTTTTCGGATTCAAGGAACCCCTTGATTACTTGTTCACTAACAATTGTTCCATCTAGCAACAAAGTCAAAAGATTCTCACTGCTGCTTTCATCTAATGGCGCCTCTTTCTTCTTTCGTCTTGTTGGAGTTGTTTTCAGCATTCCATCATTGTGTGTGATCCTTCCAAACCCTTCTTCCTCAGAATTGATCACCGCTGCAAACCCGAGTCTCGGGTTCCGCTCCACATGCTGGTACAGATCGCGTGCATTTATAAGTGACTTGTCCATGAACACATAACCACCCTCTTGCACTTTGATCACCCCACAATCAATAAGGTCCAGTAACACACCATGACCCTTTTGGTACAGCTTTGACATACTCCCTACACCAAGGTATCCTTCCAAGATCCAGTAAGTTAACAACTCACTGTAGTGAACACTTCCAGAATTACGATAAAAATGGTCACCGTGCAACCATAGATCTTTTAGAACATCAATCGGTAACACATCATCCTTCATGCACAAGAACTTGCTTAAATGGTAGTTTTGATCAGAAGCTTCTTCCAACTCTTTCGTTATAATCGACATTCCCAATGCATCGAGGCAAAAGTAGTTCAAAACTTTCGCTATCATGATAACATTTCCAGGCAAATCACCATTAAATCTGTCAAGGAGTTTTACACCTAAATTTTGTACCTTTTCAGCTAATGGAGTATCACCATTAAACTTTTCAATGAGTTTTTCTTTAAGTAAATTGATGGAGACTTCTTTAGGTAAAGCTTTTATCACCTTAAAGGAGACAAAATCTTCATCATCTCTCTTTGTTCTAGTGATTAAAATTTGTTTAACTATTATATTTAGATCAGCAACAGGCAACATTTCTTCCCACACTGACCAAAACGTCTTTTCATTTTCACTTTTGGTTTTGCCATCAGGAACATCATCAAGAATAACAAGAACTTTGTTTCCTTTAAGCTTTTCTTTTATACTTTGAATCAAGTTATCTGTGCCATCTGCATCAAGCTCGTGTTTGTTGTTGTAATACTCATCCTCCCACTCCTCGTACGTGCGGATTAAGAATAATTGTCTAGCAATGCTCTGGGAGAGGGAGTCAAGGGTATACTTCCTACACATAAACACCCATAGTGTGAAGTTAAACAGTTTCCCTTTAATGGCTTGTTGATCACTTACTTTCTTCCCCATTGTAGTTTGTTTCTCTCTAATGGCATATTCACTTATTTTCTTCGCCATTCGTGTTTTCCCGATTCCCGAAGGCCCAAATAGATTTATCTTCTCTTGTTTCTCTAGGCTTTCGTATGCTGCTTTCATTTGTTGAATTAAAGTCATCTCTTCCGTCGCAGGACTAGTAGTCTATATTATGATGGTAAATCCGATAAAAATTTAAATTCAAACCAAATCAAAACTCGAACTTAACAAACTGAGTGTTAGTTTCTTATCATAAAATAGAAAAAAATTGAAATCGGAAGAGCTATCAAATTGAAATCGAAACGGTAATTCAAATCAAATGGAAATTGGAATTTGACTTTGATGTTTGTTTCTTATTTTAAAGATAAAATATTTATGTGCATATATTTTGTTGTTTATATAACAAAGGCCCGAGTAAAGATAGGGGGCTTGAATGTTTCCATATGTGTTTTGATTTTTCTATGCTTATTTAGACCTAGGCTTTTTCTTGTTTGTTAATTAAGATTTGTTTTATGTTGTGTTTCTCTAGTTTATGTGCATATATTCGTATATTGATTCTTGTATCATGGGGTGTTGCCATTTTGTTAACATCTGAATATCACTAATATATAAAATTTTAATACTAATTTGAATGAATTGATATGCCAGTAAACAAAGGTGTCCATCTATGAATAACTAATTACAAAATAGAGAGAGATTAAAGGGTATAAACATGGTAAAGTGTAGTGACGTTAATCAAGTCTAAGTACAGGTGATTATAAGGTTGATCAGTGAATCGATCCTCTAAATTGATGTGTAGGACTTAAGCAAGCCACTTACAACATTCACATGTAATTAGATCACTCTTATGTCTTCATAAGAGTGTTTTTGTTTGGAGGTAATGATGGTAACAAGTTGTTGTAGTAGGTTTTGTACCCACGAGATTCCGACACTCTCATTTACTAATGCTTTACATTGGCCTTTGGTCTAGGTGGGTGATATCGACTTTTATACAGCTAGGTACCGTGAACAGTGTTCAGGTCAAGGTAGAGTATACATGCATTAGTGGAACGACCCCCATCGAAGATACACACAGTCAGAGTTCGAGTATGCTCGAATGTAAGAAGGTGCACTATTTGTGAGTATAGTCATAATGAAGGGTACCTTTGACATAGCCCAAGATCCATGTTAGAACTCCCTATTGTCTTTGAGATAGTGAGTGAGTAAATTGAGAGAGTTTATTGATAGCAAAGTAGTCATTAGGTCTTGTGAGTGCAAGGTATTGCAACGATCCAAAAAATTTATGATATGTTATAAGATTGATGTGAACCATGATTTGGATGAAGTACATCAGATAAGCTACGGGGAGTTATAACATCTTTAACACCAATCATATTGAACTGAGTCAGTCTTCAACATGTCCATGTTGAGTGACAAACAAACAAGTGTTAGTTTGGCATCAGTACCAAGGAAGTGGTAAATAGAACAATGATCTTCGATGGAGAATCACCCGACAAACATAGCACTGAATCGAGTTTGAAAGGAGTCAATATTTTCGGTTACTATTCTGTCATCAGCATAGATAATAAAAGAACATGTAATCCAATCATGTTGGTAGATGAACAAGGAAGCATTAGCCAATAACATATTAAACCACATTGGAGAATATGTGTAGTGAGTTCAATGTACCAAACACATCAGGTTTATTTTAATCCTCTGTGGTTGCAGCTTAGTCTGATCTTCCACATCAGAAACGAGGATTCGGTTGACTGTTTTGTATACGATAGAATTATACAGGAGCCGGATATACGCATTTGTCCTGAGAAGGTTCTGGCTAGGAAAGACTTGGTACTTAAGTGTGTCCATTGTGACCCACCTCTCTTTCCTGGGAATCCTTTGTTGGGTAACTGCTTATAGGCTTGGTGTGTATTTTCTAGTATACAATATTGTTTTTGAAGATACGGATACGATGTCGAAATACAGTCCCATGAGGTTCGACGTAGAGAAATATGATGGAAGAATCAACTTTGGTTTGTGGCAAGTTCAAGTCAAGGATGTGTTGATTCAATCTGGGTTACACAAGGCATTGAAGGGGAAACCGACCCCTGTTTCAAGCAAGGATTCAAGCGGAATCAGTAAAGACGATGATGAAGAATGGGAAGATTTGGATTTGAGAGCAGCAAGTGCGATTCGTTTGTGTCTAGCAAAGAATGTTCTTGCAAATGTGCATGGGATATCAACTGCAAAGGATTTGTGGGAGAAGCTTGAGCAGTTGTATCAAGGCAAAGGCATCTTAAATCGGTTGTATCTCAAGGAACAATTTCATACCCTTCGTATGGATGTAGATACAAAAATTTCAGATCATCTAAGTGTTCTTAATAATATCTTGTCAGAACTGGAGGCTATTGGAGTAAAGGTTGAAGATGAGGATAAAGCACTAAGGCTCATATTATCTTTGACATCTTCCTATGAGCATATGAAGCCCATTCTGATGTATGGGAAAGAAACCCTGAAGTATGCGGATGTTACTGAGAAGCTATTGTCTGAAGAGAAAAGACTAGGAAGTAGCGGCCATACTTCGTCAGAAGGAACAGTTTTAATATGTGGGAACGGAAAGAAGAAGCACTCACAGAAGATTTCTGTATGCTGGAAGTGTGGACAGTCTGGGCATGTCAAGAGAAATTGTCCAGGTGGAGCAGATTCGGCTAGCAGCTCCAAGTCAGCTAACAATGTCTCCGTCGTTGTTGACGGTGATGATTTCTTTTGAGGTTATGTCATCCCTATGGTATGCCCGCGCTACCATGAAAGGGGATGCAATTTTGTTAGCGGGTTCATGGATTTACACATGGGCATTGGGTTGGCATAGATGCAAGATGTACGGTGAAAAATTAATGTTGGTGGCTGATAAACTTCCAGGTATGCCAAAGGGGGAAGTTGCACCATAAATTTTCAGCAGGTTTTTCAACATGTGCCGAGAAGAAATTCTTAGAATGGTCTATTCTAAGTGGCGATACTCTTTTATGGTGGAGTATGATCGTCGGTTGAAGACGGTGTTACTTTAATGTGGTTGTTTTTCATATATCCAAGGTGGAGATTATTAGGATTTTCGGCTATATGAAAATGTTCCCATCCCACATTGGTGCAAGGATGAAAGCTTGGGAGGACTCCAAGCTTATAAAAGAAGTCCAAGGCTTTGGTTTCAAAGTGCCCCAACCAAAAATACACTTGAAGTGTTTGGTTCTTTCTTTCTTTTCTAGTTCTCTATTCTTAGAGTGTAGAAAGTTTTTAGTTAAACACTTTGGAGAGTGTGGTGTAATTGGGCGGGGGGAGGCTTGAGAGATTAGTCTATGTGATTGTAACAACTTGTCGCATAGTGGATCTTTCTCTCTGGAGGCCCGTGATTTTTCTCCGGTTTTGAAGTTTCCACGTATATTCTTGTGTTCAGTTATATTTCTCTATTGTTAGCATTGGGAGGGTTGTTAGGGATCCTTGAGACCGCTTGTTTCCCAACACAAGGAAGCATTAGCCAATAACATATTAAACCACATTGGAGAATATGTGTAGTGAGTTCAATGTACCAAACATATCAGGTTTATTTTAATCCACAAAAAGATTTGCAAAGCCAACAAATATGGGTACGATGTTAAGGCCAAACATGCTCGGGTGGTTACACCACGTAGACCTCTTCTTATAATGTAACTAGAAGAAAAGCATTATTAGCATCAAATTGGTGTAGGAGATACAAGTTATGAAGAGTATTGTTTTAGTCACATGTTTTATTATTTGAAAGAGTTAAGGATTAGTTGGGTTTCGTTAAAGTCAAAGTAGTAGAGTAGTGGAGTAGTAGAGTAGTGGGTAGGTTGTTTTTCTTTTCTTTAGGAATGGTTTTGTTTATATAATGTGACGTAGAGTATGAAGGAAAGTAAATGAGTTAAGCAAAATATTCTTTCTACATGAGTTTGTGTGTGTTTTGAGAGTGTGTTTAATTGGGGCCTGAACCAACCTTTAGTATCAGAGCCTAGCATTCGATAAATCCGATTTGAGAGTCGTTTCAAGAAAAAAATATGCTTTCGATCTGTGTGATCGAGGTAACAAGCCTGTGTTGCTGTAATTGGGTGTTTTGAAGAGGTTTTAAGTGAGCCAAACACGGTTCCATGTGAATCGATGGAGAGGGGCAAGAGACAATCTGTGTGATTGTAGAAAAGTTTTGAGAGAGCCAAGAAAAGGGTTCTAGGTGAACCGAGAGGTGTCGCTGATCTGTTTGATCATATAACCGTTATGTATGAGCCGTGATCTATGTGAACCAAGGAGAGACCAAGAGAAAGTTCTCTGCGTGAAGTCGAGAACTAGTTCTGTGTGAACGAGAATAGATGTTCTATGTGAATCAATAAGGAAGAAGAAACTGATCTGAATAATCGAAAGAAAAGTTGAAGATCTGTGTGATCAAGCCAGAATCATGAATGATTAATGTGATCAAGAGAAGAAGAGGAGCAGTATGCGATTTCTATGTGAAACCAGGGAGACAAAGATATGTGAGGTTGTTTGATTTAGAGAGAAAGACCAGGAGAATCTGTGTAGTTCATTGACTCAAGTGAAGAAGAAGAAGACTTAATTGTTGAGAATTCTATGTTGGTTTTTTAGCACTATTGTGTAATCGAAAAAAGAAGAAAATAGAAGGAAGTAAGGGTTTGAGGTGGTGATGGTTTATTGTTATGAAAAAGACAAGTATAAAAGGCTTGATAGGTAGTGGAATGGAAAAGGAAAAAGAGTCGCTGGCTTTCTTTGATGGGCACAGTAGCAACGAGGAATCAACTTTTTTATTAGGATTTATGGAAATGACTTGGAAAGCATCTATGTGATATTGGCTAGAACCTGTGGGGAGAAAATTGAATCTGCATGATTCAATCAAAGAGCAAGAAGCAAGATGAAGATCAAGATTAAGGGGGTTTATGTTGGATAAATCTTGATGGGTACGGGTCATCGGGTCATGGATACAAGTTACGAAGAGTATTGTTTTAGTCACATGTTTTGTTATTTGAAAGAGTCAAGGATTAGTTGGATTTTGTTAGAGTCAAAGTAGTGAAGTAATGGAGTAATGGATAGGTTGTTTTCCTTTTCTTTAGGAGATTGTTTTGTTTATATAATATGAAGTAGAGTATGAATGAAAGTAAGTGAGTTAAGCAGAATATATTTTCTACGTGAGTTTCTATGTGTTTTGAGAATGTGTTTAATTGGGGTCTGAATGAAAAGTTAAGGCCGAACATGCTCGGGTGGTTACACCATGTAGATATCTTCTTATACTGTAACTAGAAGAAAATCATTATTAGCATCAAACGACATAGTTCTTTAAGAGGGTAATTAATAAGATGGTGCATATAGTGATCGGTTGTGACCAAACTAAACGTGCCAAAGTAGTCATTGATGTATTGTTGTTGGAGATCCTTAGCAATAAATGAGCCTTGAAATTAGCTATCAAACCATTTTGATGCATTTGACATGAAAGACCCATTTTCAACGAATTAGGTCTTGGGAGGTGTGGGTAACAAGTTCCTAGGTCCTATTTTGTACTAAAACATTAAATTTTTTATCCATGGCATGTTGTGGGCCCTTTTGTGCTTGGTTATATGTAGTAGGTTCAAGTGTAAAGGGAATAGGGTGAAGTGTGACGGCGTTGACAAATGAGAGGTTGAAGTTGGGTTTGGGGTTATGTATATGAGAAAGTAGGGTTGATGATAGTGCCAAGGGAGGGTTAGGAACTATGGGTATGGGTAAGATGGTGGAGGACTAGACGGGTGAGTAAGATGAGAAATTGATAGGAATATTAGGAATGATGAGGTGGATACATGTGAGATATGGGAGGATGGTGGTTAGCTGACGAGGGGAACACTACATGGGAGAGTTTAATGGGTATGGAATGTGTGATACTAGGTGTGGGGCTATGCATGATAGGAGAGGTGGTTTGATGAAACGAGTGAGTGTCCGTAGGTGGGGACGCTGGGTTGAAAGGAATATGCATGATATTAGTGTGAGGTGGGATTTCATGGGTTAGTGGAGGTTGAGTTAGAAATGTAGTTAGAGTGGGTTAAGGGTGAAACATTAGTTTAGTTATTTCTTAGGACACTTGGTGTGGATGAATTAGACATGCCTAGAATGGAAAAGGTGACGATTTTGTGGATCATAACATTTATAGGTCACTTAGAGGACTAGTACGGGGCATACAGACGAATCCAAATGTAAGAAATACAACCAAAGGGCTTAAGTGTATTGAAATTTGACAGTTTTCTCTGAGAACTTCAAATGGAGACTTGATATTGATGATTTTGTTGGGAAAATATTTATAATATAGACCGTCGTTTGGAAGATATGAGACCAAAAATGGAGGGGTTGGCCAACATAGTGAAGAAGGGCAACATTAAGTTCCATTATAGGCGAGTGGCGCTTTTAACGGTGCCATATTGATTGCTTGTGCTAGGTGGAATTGTAAAATTTGAGATTCCTAAGGATTTAAGGTTGAAAGGAAGTCCTTGAAATTCTCCCCCATTATTAGTAAATTAGGAAATCAAAAGTGTTTGAAAATATTTTTCCACCAAAGACTTGAGTTGAGGAAAAAGATGGGAAGCATCTAATTCCTAATTTATTAGATATAACCAAATATATATTAAGTAAAAATCAACAACTAGGCATAGTAGGGAAAGTCGTCCTCGCGTTAAAATTAGAATATATAAGTCATAATGGTCTTTTGGAAATGAATTACTACCAAAGGAAAAGTAATGCCTTTAGATTAATAAAATAAGAATCATAATGATATTTTGTATTTAACGTAGTTTTAAGAGTTGTGATGTCATTGAAGATACAAAACTAGTGATGGAGTTGAGTTTTGGTGACGGCCGGTAGAGATCATGGATGTTGTTCGCTAAAATAGTGGTCCACCTATGTAAAGGCTAAAGAGTAAAGATCCTAATTAAAAAAAGGAAATAGAAAAAGTTCAACCGATGCATAGTTAGTTTTGTAAAGTTCAGTAACCAAAACAAGATTATTAGGAACACAAAAAACATTATTAAGAAGTAATTAGTGGGAAGGAGTAATAAGAATTGTGTGATATACATAGACTATTACCATCTCTGCGGATGGTTTTATCGGGATCACTGTATTCCGAAAGCAGGACATAACCAATAAAGATGATTGGAAGCACCATTGTACAATAATCAAGTGTGTTAGGTTGGTGAGAGGTGCTTTTTTATGTTCACAACAAGAGATTATACAAGGTTCTGTTTGAGAAAACAAGTTTGTTTACGAGGACCTCTTTTGTTTCAAGGGTGGTTGTTGCCTGGACGAAAAATGATTGGTACGTTTGGTTTGGTCGAGTAGGAAGTATGTCTCCGTAAGACCAAGAGTTAAACCTAGCTAGGTGATTGGCTTTGGGTAAAATTGGTAGTGACAATATTAAGAACAACGTTCAATGTCGACTAATAGTTCGTAAATTTTGGCGGTTAGGTTTTTCCTGGACATGGATTGTCCTAGTAATCATGTTGTTCTACTCGTCACTAAGTTGTCTAGAATATGGACCATGAGATAGGCCTTCATCATCAATAGGACTTTGTGTAAGTGCTAAGTCATCCGTGATGAACATTGGTGGATATGCTACAGTACCATATATGGATTTATCGAGATTCAACCCGACAAGCTAGGTGGACTACACTTGTTTACTCTGTAAGGGAAAATTTAAAGTTGTGAATTTGATTGGGAAAGACGTAGTATTGTATTTTCGACAATTGAAGAGGTTGCCATTGTCATGAAAAGGTGTGTTATATTCTTTGCAATTTAAGATAGCTTAGCACTATTGCGGTAGGTTAACAACAACGAAGGTATTAACTCACATGGTGGCTTTCTACTACCGATAGAGAACTGATATTCCTTTACTCATAGGTACTAATGTATGGGTAAGTAAATACATGAAAAGAGAGAGAGATAAAAGGGTATCTATAAACATGGTAAAGTGTGATGACATCAATTAAGACTAGGTACAGAAGATTATAAGGTTGATTTGTCTTATTTTCCTGATTGTCTTATTTTCCTGATTGATAGTCTTGCATATATTAACTAACTTTTTCAATATTAGTCTGAAAACTTTTAAAATAGACATAGTGAAAATAGTTAAAAATAACAAAATTGTTAATAAATCCTTTAATTAGTAATTATTATGAACGTTAAAGAACTAATCTCATTGATTTAAAATCAAAATTGTTATAACTAACAAATAATTTAAAATAATTTTTATAATTTAAGAAATTATTAAATATTTTTTATAAGCATAGAACTTAACTCTAAATTATATCTAAATGCATAAACAAATCTATATTTACGGGGTTATTTAGTATCCCCTTAATGACCATTAAAAAGTTATCTTTTAATTGTTAATAGTCTCTAAATGGTTGCCTCTTAACTATTCATGCTTAAAGTTTTCTTTTAATAATTAAAAGATTACGAATTATTTAGAGTTAGGCTATTAACGACATACTATCAAACAACCCATATCTCTATATCTACACTGTATATCATATAAAAACAACTCAATGGACACATTATGCATTTCTCAATCCTTAAAAAAATATGTTTCTCGCCTCTCTGTTTTATTAAATAAGTAATATTATAAAAACCAATCAATTTGACTTTTCTTTTTATCATAAAAACCAATTTTTTTTATTTAGCTTCAAATTTAACTAATTTTCAATTTCTATATTTTAACTTCAATTTTTTATTATTGTATGTTTTTAACTATTTTTAAAAATTAAGAGGCATATGAAAAGATATTCTTATGCTATTTGCTAAAGCACAACAAGAAAATGAAATCTAAAGCATGACAAAAAGTTTACTAACTATTTAATTTAATATTATTATTATTATTCATCCCAGGAATGTTTCTATTCTAAGGTTATATATAAGATTTCAAAAGCATACAATTAATGTTTAAAGCTCAAAGGACCAATTGTGTAATTTACTATAAAAGTTATAAAAAATTTGAAAATCAACTGAGATTTAAAAATTAAAATCAAATTTAAGAAGTTCAATTAAACATTAATAATAAAATTTAATAATAGTTAAAAAATAAAATAAAGGCTAAAAAAATCAAATCAAATTTAAAAAGTAAATAAAAGTAAAAAATAAAAAAAAAGTATGTAAAAATAAGAAATAACTAGAAAAAGACAAGAATGGTTAATTTTTATTCTTGATGAAATCTACATATCATGCCAAAACCAAAAGATTCAGAAACCGTATGAAAGTCCAAATCAAAATATCAAAGAGATGAAATCAAACCAATTTCGTTTTTAACTATAATTTGATTTTATCAATTTTTATTTTGAAATTTGTAAACATTTATTTGATTTTATTTTTAAGTTTTATTTTTTTTCTTATTTTTAAAATTTTTAAGGTTCTATTTGATTTTTTAAGTTTTTAGAGAAATTTGCACAATTGAATCCTATGGTTTGATCATATTATAGATTTAGTATCTAGACTATTAAAAACTAACAAACACTAACGGTGAGAACTAAACTTGCAATCAACTTTCAATTGTGAACAAACTTGGAATATGATCAGATCATAAACTGATACGAGAAATGTAGAAATAATATATGATTGCCATGCTCCAAGACTGAATATATCAAATATTGGTAACATATATAAGAAATGAAAGTATAATACCTGAGGATCGGAGGTTCCCGTCTCAACCATTTTGAATCTCCAAAGCACAAGCTAAGCTACAATATGTAAAAATTGCTAGTCAGAAGCTAACTTCTACATCTCCGGCCAAAGTGGGTAGATTTTAACCTTTTTACTTTCTTGACAAAACTGAACGCCATTCAAATTATATAAGACTCAAAACAAAATCTTTGTTTACGGTGAATGTGATTGGTATATATCCTACCAACGGTAAGCATTGAGTGACACATTAGTGGTGAGCCATAACTTTTCGATTCAACTAATTAAACAATGAAAATTTACAAGAGTCAAACAATAAAAAAATAAAATAAAATTCTTTAACCTCTGTTAATAGAAATTCTTTTTCAGGTTAATGGTTATAGGATCCCTAGACCACTCTATACTTCTTTTGCCCATGACTATGAGTATGATCAAAATCAAAACCGAACGGTTGAAAACTACGAGCAATTAAATTTATGATATGTTAAACGAAATATGAGTATAGCCTTATGAGAAGCGCTAAGAATATACCTTGGATTTAATGGTTTGGCTCTTGGTGCCGGGTTTGATCTTTCAGCGTACAAACAGAATACAGCTAGGAGACTATTTATAGTGCAAAGTTATAACATCAACGTGACGACAAGTCAAATTTTTTGTATCCATTACACATCAAGTGTAGGGAATAACTTCTTTGCTTTCTAGAATAAAAGCAATTAACAGAACAATAAATAGATATACTTCATGAATAAACATTTGTACCTTATGTTGACGGTATGTTGACGTCTTTGTGCTTTGTGGAAAAGCTTAAGCATAACTTGCGATGCATGTAAATTGAACAAAACTACAAGTATTTCATATTACTTTGGAAGATATACCTTGTGGATTAGTAGTTGTAACTTGTGTGGGGTTCCTTGGACTTTATGAAAAGCATGAATAATTGTAGGAAGTTAGGAATAACATTATTTCGTAAGGTGAAAAATCATATTAAATTGGTTTGTAACTGTATTAAATGCATATATAGAGGTGCTTTAAAAACTAGAGCTCGACTGTTTATGATTTAATTATTATTTTTAATACTTTTATATATAAATTTATATCCATTTAGAATTATATATCATATATATACTTTAAAAACAAACTAAATGAATAGTTGAGTTTTTGTTGTATTTTGACCGCATATTTTTGGGTTTTTCATTTTGGTCCTACATAGTACATACCCACATTCTATATACATGCATAAAAAGGGGAATTTTTTGGATATAAACATAATGTAACTATGGTGCTGGTGGTGGTGGATTGCCGTCGTATCCTCGCTTCCCATGTGTCATCTTCCCTTGATGACGGTTCTCCAAGTGGACCTACGATCAGCGGATTACAGTTGTTCTGGATAGACAAGGATGTGACCGATAGTGTTGGTGGTGGTGGAGGCGGTGGCCGACCGTCGTTTTCTCGTCACTCGAGGGGACCTACAATCAACGGATTGGAGTTAATATGGATATTACATTGTCTCTTTCAAGAAACATAAAAAACATTCACGATGGCATCATTTCGGGGCACGGGGTAAAATACTAGTTTTATACTTATAAATAACATTATTTATTATACATTTAATTACGATGAAGAGTTATAATTCAACTCTCAACAACAGGGTTTGCAATCTATTTGAAGAATTATTACATTACAACCACCACAAACCGATCTCATATCACAAATTAACCGATCTCATATCACAAACCGATCTCATATTAGACATGTAAATCAAAGTTTAATTTTTGAGATTTGTCTAGTGATCACAAGAAACTAAAGTATTTATTCGTCCTTGTCCTTTAATCGTAGAAGTGAGTGTCATGTTTTTATTTTTTGTTATTATAAAATCAATTTTCATGCATGTTGAATTATGTAATCCATCATAATTCTTTGTGTAAATTAAAGAATAGCCTTTATCTTTGCAATTAATTTTAGTTTTCAAATTTTATCTTTATTAAATAAACTAAATAATCTTTATATATATATATATATATATTGTTTATTTCATATTCGATTATTTAGTCTAATGGTTGTTAATATTTATTATTAGATTAAGTTACATTGTTATCGTACGAGAGTGTATGTGTAACAAGAACATCCAAATAACATGATTCTAAAATGAATCAACGTATTTCAAAAATATGATCAATAAAATAAGTCAACAAGCCTTGTGTTGTATCTAAAATTCATTTATTATAAGTACTTATATAGTAATGTAATATCTTATATTTTTTATTTTTATTGATAATAATTGTTTAACATGTGCCCGCAAAACAATTTGATATTTCTTGACTTTTGCTTAATGTTTACTTTCGTATATTTATTTATCTTGAGATTGTAACCATTTATTTAATCCGTAAATTAGATCATATTATTAATATCTTTACCGTTTGATATTTTATTTTTTTTATTTAAATCCATTTAGTACACATGTCATTAACCTATATCAATAAATTATGTTACTACTCGTGTATTAGAGAGTTGCTGAAAATAGTGTCTAAAACAATTTCAAAAATAAAATAATAATTTAATTTACATAAGGAAAAAAATTAAATTACAATCTAAAGGGTTAAATTTAAAAGTAAAAAGGAACTTATCATTTTAATTCACCGATTTTTAAATTGATCTTTTATGTGTATAATCGAAAATCATGCTAACCACTACAAATCAAAATGAATGTATGTGATTTCGGTTTAGTTTACACGGAGATAATAAAATGAAATGAAATGGTTATTGAAAGCTTATGAGTCATGATTATATTTAATTTAATATGTAACTTTTATATTTTAAAATTGAGAGATCAACTCAAACCAATGACCGGAAAAATAACCAGTCATCGCAAAACGGCCAAACATACATTTAAGACAAAATTACAAAAAACGGTCTTTAAGTTTATATAAAATTACAGTTATCGTCCTTTATCTTTAAAAAGTACTCTAAACGTCCTTTATGTTAACATTTTGTAACAGATATCGTCCTTTACACTAACTGCCGTTAAGTTTTTCCGTTAAGTCATGGGCAATTTGGTCTTTTTGACTCTAAAGGACTATTAATGTATTTTTTCCAAACATAAAGGATGTTTTCTGTCACTTTTTTTATCTTTTATTTAATTTATGTATTTTTATAAGAATACATATACATATGATTTTTATATAACGAATATATATGTTGGTACACATGTCCCTAGTTCTAGTCTAGTGAAATCAAATGTAATAGACTTCTATCTTGTAACACGTATGTAAGGTTTAATCATTGTAATGAAAACTCTTCAATGAATGTTTGCTTGATTGCGTAATGTCATATCTATTATTATTGTTGGTTGTTATACGTATAATATGACCATGTTATATAGGTTTACAGTTGTGAGACACAGTTCTGAATCATTAAAGGTTCAAGAATGTGTTTGACTAAGAATCTTATTCAGTTGCACGACTGAACCATGCGAATGGTTCAATCGCACGGTTGAACTAGGAGATTGAGTCAATCGCACGGTTGAGTCATCAGACTGACTCAAGCGTACGAATGAATCAATCGTATTACTCAATCGCACGACTGAGCCAGTCGCAAGGCTCAGTCGCACGAATGAGATCTGTAACCTATAAATACCACTTAATTCGTGCAAAAACATAACACTTCGAATATTCATAACCCTAGTCGACCCAGAGCGCCCTGTTCGTCTATTCCAACTTCACAGAACGTCCTAGATCATTCCTAATCCATTCTTAACGTTTTCTAATCGTTAGGATTGATTTTGATTTCGTTCTCCCTGATTGGATCGCCAATCAAATAGGATTCCGCACTATTTGATCTGGTATAACTTAGAATCAGTTAGTACTCCGTACGTACACGGTCCTAACAAGTGGTATCAGAGCTTTAGGCTCTTGATTCTTCGTTGATTCAATCGCTTTTGTGAAAAAGTCTACGTTTTTATGCGAAAAGATCCAATCTTTCTGCTAAAAATCGAGTCTTTACGTGTGCATGTTCTGAAAAATCAGTATTTTTCGAGTTTCAGCCGTCTAGGGTGCAAAAACTTGCATTCTAGGTCAAAGTTTGCGAAAAATCTCGTTTTCAGCTGACCCAGTCGCACGATTATCTCAATCGTACGACTGAACCCAGTCGCCCAGTTCAGTCGCCCGATTAAGTCAGTCGTATAGCCAGTCGCCCGATTGAGTCAATCGCCAACTCCAGTCGCCCAGCTGATTCGTTCGGTCTGTTCAGTCGCCTAAGTATCTCAGTCGCCTGTTCATTCATACGTTTAAGTCCAATCGTATACAGCTAGTGTCAGTCGCATCCCAGTCTTACATCCCAATCGCATTAGCAGTTTAATTCACAAGTTAAATTAATAAAAGAATGGACTCAGAAAATTATGCCATGTCAGCTGGAAAGGACTCGAGGATACAGAACTTGTTGTTACTGGAGAATGAGATAGGAAACCATAACAAGCCACCCAAACTATTGACTATAGAGGACTTTCCACAATGGAGACAACGTTTTGAGATTTATCTTAATGGCGTGGATATTAACTTATGGAACTCTATTGAGGTTGGTTATAAAATACCTGTGGGAGCTGTGACTTTGAGTGGACTCACCGATACACAGAAGGTTGCCTACAATGCAGAGAAGAAGGCCTATGCTATTTTGACTCAGTCCATTCCCAAGCCCATTTTTCACCAATACTCAGAGCACAAGCAAAGTAAAAAACTGATGGAAGTTCTTGAGAAGAGGTATGATGGAAATTCTAATTAAAGGCACTGAAAGGTAAAGCGTTGAAGAAGGAGTTTGATAACTTCTCAGCAATTGGGAATGAAAGCTTGGATGAAATCGTCGATCGTTTCTATCATCTGATGAGTGAACTTCACACTCATGGTGTTAAGACATCAATGGAAGACAAAGTATTAAGCTTGGCAGATGGTCTACCTGAAAAGTGGGATTCATTCATTTCCACTCTGCGATACAACTCAGTTTTAGAAACCTTGGATATAAATGACTTTATTCTAAAACTGAGAGAGGAAGAAGTGCGACACAAGTACAAGGCAAAGAAGGGTTCTTATGCTCAAGACCCATCACTCTACAATGTCACTCCTACTTCCACCCCTGCTGCAAAGTCTTCTGGTGCACCTCTGCAAACAGCCTTCGTGTCCAATGCATCTCCAACTACTGAACAAGGCTCATCATCTGCAAATGAGTCTCATGGTGCATCTGGAGTTATTCAAAGTCCCATTGTTACTCAGTCTGCAAAGTTGATGACAGAGAATCTGGGAAAAGTAACGGTGGAGGTTGCTAAAGAGCACATGGACCTACTTGCTGCTGTTGTGCACTCTTATAATGGTTTGGTGGCGGGCAAGATTGGAAATTGCCACCTTGCTGATGAAGATTATGAGCAAGTAAATGAGAATGAGCTGGAAAGAATGGACATTATGTGGGCTCTTGCAAGCTGTCCGAAGAGCCAAGAAATTTGTAAAGAAAACAGGGCAAAATCTCGTGGCTACTAAAGATGCAACCTTTAGTTTTGACAAGTCTAAAGTCACGTGCTTCAATTGGGAAGAAAAGGGCCACTTTAAAAGAGAGTGTTCGAAGCCTAAGAAGACTGGGAACGGGAATCCATTTTCCTCGTTCAACAGGCAAGATAAAGACAAGAAACCAACGTCCACGGGAAGTGATTCTAAAGCTATGGTAGCACAAGGAGATGAAGGACAAGACTGGTCCCTTCGATTCGTATCTGATGAAGCTAACATAGCGTCTGTGGAGGACTTGAACGAAGACTCAGCAAGTGAAGGGGAAAGCTCAGCTGAGGTTGATACTGCTGATTTGGAAGAGACGTTTGATGCTGTTGATGAAATTGTCCAGAATGAGTTGAATTCAGAATCTGAAACTCAACCTACGTCTCAGAATGCTTTCATGGCTGGCACGTCAACATCTACACAGGTACAATCTAAAGATGAATTATTTGATAAACATGCTTGTGTTGAATGTGATAAATTTAGGGAAAGCATTGATCTAAAATTTGCTAGGTTGTTAGAACACAACGATAACTTAGTAAATGACTTAAAACTGTGCTCAGAAGCTAATCATGTCTTAAATCAAAATGAGAGCAGTTATAAGGAGAAGTTAGATGCGTTGCAGAAGCAACTAAAGGAAACTGAAGTTGTTGCCTTTAACCAAGAAAATGACATTAAATACTACTTAAAGACCATTGAGGAGACTAAAAAGGACAAAGCGGTTTTACAAGTAGAAAATGAGTCTTTGAAACAAAAACTACATAGTTTAGCGAGTTCTTCGCACATTTTGAAAAACTTGGTTAAAGAACACAACAATGGGGAGGGATTGGGTTACAAGGTAGTTCCATCACCACATGAGATCCTTTTGAACACAAAACAACGCCCAATTAATAACAACCAAATTAAGGATCATGTGGTGACAACTCCTCTGGTTAGTGATCCGGACACAACAGTTAAGCCTGCTTCTCTGGATGATGATCAGAAAACCTTAGCATCAAGCAAGGTCAATGCTGAGAAACGGGTGGAAGCAAATGTCCAAACATCTCTTGGTTTGGAATCAAAATCAAATATTACTCAAACCAAGACATCTAAAACCACTCAAGTTAAACCAGTTAAAAGGGATAATATTAAGCCTCAAAGACAAATTAATCAAAATATTAAACAAGTTAAGTTTGTTAACGAGGATAAATGTTCAAAGACTGAGACCAAAAGGCCCATTCCTGAGGTTTACTCCCCACCCCACAAGAGAACTTCTAGTCCATTGGAAAGGAGATCCTGCTACTCTTGTGGGAAATAAGGTCACATCTCTTCAAACTGTCCTCGTTATCAGACGCCTAGGGCTAAGATTGAGTTAGATCATGATGTCAATCCGGTTCCAAAACAGAGATCTAAGACTCCTGTTAGGTCTAACACACCTGCTAGGTCTTATACCTCTCTTCCTCACCACATACAAAATAGACAAGCCACTGGCAAGTCTGTGATGCCTGAGGTGAAACCAGTTTTGGAACCTAAACCAAAGATACAAACTATCAATCAATCAAATGTCTACCACAAACAATCTTTCCATAAAGATGGTATGTGGAAGCCTAAATCATCTGAAGTGTCTGATAGCAAGGATAAGTTGAAGGTTGAGATCCCACCAACTGACAAAGGACAGTGGGTCGAGTTCATCATGTGTGATGCCTCTGGGAAACCCAAGCCAGTCAAGGCTTGGGTCCCCCTCCTTAACTGATTGTTTTCAATTATGTGCAGGTTGTCCGCTACAGTGCTTCAACCAATACATGGATTGTGGATAGCGGAGCTTCCAGGCACATGACAGGAAACAAGTCTCTTCTTTTCAATGTCAAACAAATTAAAGGGGGACATGTTTCCTTTGCTGGTAACAAAGGAGGATACATTACTGCTCAAGGGGAAGTAGGTAATGAGAAGGTAAAGTTTGATAAAGTAAATTTTGTTCAACAACTAGAAAACAATTTACTTTCAGTGTCTCAGATATGTGACAAGGGCTTCAAAGTTATGTTTGACAACTGAAAATGTTACATACTAAAAAAGGAGATGGAGATTCCAGAGAAGCAGTTTTGATGTCTGCATCTAGGTACAATGATTTATATGTATTGGATATGTCTAATGTGTCTACCTCTGAGTCTACAGCTCAATGTTTTCTATCAAAAGCGATAGAGAAGGAATCCATCTCATGGCACAGAAGGATGGGACACATCAATCACAGGAAGATGAACCATCTGATTCACAACAATCTAGTTGAAGGAGTTACAGTCAAGAACTTCCAACTTCCTGATTTTTATGTCTCGTGCAAGAAGGGAAAGCAGACCAGGAAATCTCACAAGACCAAGCACGTCAACTCAATTGAGATGCCCCTGGAGTTGCTACACATGGATCTTTTTGATCCAGTCAACACAAAGAGTATAGCAGGAGACTGGTACTGCTTTGTAGTCACAGATGACTACTCAAGATTCACCTGGGTGATGTTTCTGAAAGCTAAATCAGAAACATTTGAATCATTCAAGGTGCTCGTCAAGACACTGGAGTCACTCTACAACCTGAAGGTGAGGAAAATTCATTCCGACAATGGCACAGAGTTCAAAAATCAGTGGATGGATGCTTTCTGCAAAGAAAAGGGGATTGTTCATTAGTTCACTTCAGCATACACGCCACAGATGAATGGAGTTGCAGAACGAAAGAATCGGAGCTTAATTGAGACTGCGCGAACCATGTTAGCTGATTCAAAGCTCCCAGTTCAGTTCTGGAATGAGGCGGTTGCAAATGCCTGCTACACGCTTAATCGTGTGTTAGTAGTCAAAAGGCATGGCAAGACTTGTTATGAGCTACTTCAGAAGAGAAAGCCAAATTTGGAGTATCTGGAACCATTTGGAGCTCCATGTACATTGCTGAAGAAGACTCAGGATGGCAAGTTCAGCGAGAAAGCTGATCAAGGAATATTCTTAGGATACAACATCCCAGACAAGCGAGTTTACAATAACTCGACAGGTCAGGTAGAGGTGTGGTGCAACGTGGATGTTCAGAGATACATCACCCCTCCTGCTGGAAAAGGTCCATCATCATTCTTCGATTATGATGGCTTTTTCAAATCCTTCAATCTTCCATAATTTGATTCAGAGGATGAGGTTGCTACCCAGATGATGTATGATGTTCTTAACTCACCGAATCTGGATTCAAGCAACATCACACCTACTGATGGTGCCTCAAGTTCCTCAACTCCTGCTCATGACGAGAGTGATGATTCATCAGGTGATGAAGAAGCAGCTGATTCTAACCCTGCGCATACAGCTAATCAACAAAGCAAGTCATCAGCTGCTGAACCAGCTGTGGGAAATCCGGATACTGAACCAGTAGTCACCAATCTGGATTCTGAGGTTGTGGTTCCTACCACACCAGTGACTAGAATCAGTGTGAATCATCCCCCCACGTCTATCATTAGGGACATTCAATCCGGTGTGCAGACAAGAAATCAGCTGTCTCTACTGATTATGCTGCAGTCATGGAGAAGGGTTATGTCAATGACGGGGCTTTCTCATGTTTTGTTTCACAAATCGAGCCTAAATATGTCTGTGATGCACTGAAAGATGAGGCCTGGGTCAATGCCATGCAAGAAGAGCTACTCCAGTTCAAGAAACTTGGAGTCTGGACACTAGTTGACCGGCCTAAAGGAGTCAAGGTAATTGGTACCAAATGGGTACTAAAGTGCAAGAAGGATGACCAGGGTGTTGTTATCAGAAACAAGGCACGGTTGGTTGTTCAAGGCTTCAGACAAGTCGAAGAAATCGACTACAATGAAGTCTTTGCTCCCGTAGCTAGAATGGAAGCTATACGTATCTTTCTAGCCTACGCCTCTTACATGAAGATCAAAGTTTATCAACTAGATGTTAAGAGTGCATTCTTGCATGGGGAAATCCGGGAAGAGGTATATGTCAGTCAACCCGAAGGATTCGAAGATCCTTATCATCGGGACAGAGTCTACAAGTTAGACAAAGCTCTGTATGGGCTACATCAGGCTCCTCGAGCTTGGTATGAAAAGCTCTCCACTCATTTGTTGAAACATGGTTTTCGCAGGGGTGTGATTGACTGTACATTGTTCATCAAAGAAAAGGATGGTGACTTGCTTATGGTGCAGATCTATGTGGATGACATCATCTTTGGATCTAGAAATGAAGCTTTGTGCAAAGAGTTCGAATCTGTGATGAAGGCAGAGTTTGAAATGAGTGTAATGGGAGAAATGAAGTTCTTCCTAGGATTACAGGTGGATCAAACACCAACCGGCATTTTCTTACATCAGTCCAAGTATGTCGGCGATATTCTAAGTCGCTTTGACATGGAAAATGTGTCTGCTGCCGGTACCCCTCTTGCCACAAATCATGATATGGCTCCTGATGAGAATGGGGATTTGGTGGATGCCACTATGTATCGTGGGATGATCGGATCTCTCATGTATCTTACTGCCTCGCGTCCAGATATCATGTATGCCACATGTTTATGTTCTAGATATCAAGCGAAGCCAAAAGTGAATCACTTGATTGGGGTGAAAAGGATTTTTCGTTATCTGAAGGGTACTCCAACACTGGGATTGTGGTATCCTCATGATGATGACTTCGAGCTTACTGCGTACAACGATTCAGATTATGGTGGCTGCAAGATGAATTTCAAGTCTACATCAGCAGGGTGTCAGTTCTTTGGAAGACGGTTAGTCACGTGGCAATGCAAAAAGCAGACCTCGGTTGCTTTATCAACCTGTAAAGCTGAATATGTTGCTGCTGCAAGTTGCTGCTCTCAGATTATCTGGATTCAACAGCAAATGCGCGACTACGGATTGAAATTTTCTAACACTCCTATTTATGTTGATAATTCTGCTGCCATAGCCGTCACTAAAAATCCTGTTTAACACCCAAAAACAAAACACATCGGGATTAAATATCATTTCATACGCGATTGCTATGAAAAACAATTAATTGACGTGATTAAAATTAACACGGATTTTCAGCGCGCTGACCTTTACACCAAACCGTTTGATAAACCAAGATTTTTATATCTGCTAGAGGTCAACGGCGTTAAAAAGAAAAGTGATGTGATTGCTGAAGAAGCAGATACATAGTCTGACTCATGTCTATTGTTTATTTTCTTTTTCTTTCATTTTATTTTATTTTTTAATTCCCATGTCGTATAAAATCCAAAAACACAAAAAGATTTTTGTTTTAGAATTTTAGGGGGAGATTTATTTCAGTATGCATTTACTTAAAAAAAATGGGGGAAGGTGAGTAAAGCTGAAAGGCAAAGACAACAAAACAGGAAATGTGACTCGACAAAATGGAAAATTAGTACACAGACATTGAGTTATTTGGAACAACAAAATGAGTTTGAGATCAAAAATGTTAATTAATTTACTGAAAATATAAAACATCAGAGAAGTCTAAGTCTAACAAAATGGGAAAATGATAGTACGTTTGATTGTTACTGTAATTACACGGAGAAAGTTGATCTAGGGAGGTGCTAGTTCATTATATGATGTGTCAGTAGATTCAACATAATAGACAAGTAGACTTCATTGGTAAACTTAATCTAAACTAAAAGGTTCAATCAACTGTGGGTTCCCATCTTATCACTGGTTAACACAATCAGTTCTTCCGATAAGGGATAACGAGCAAATAAATGCCACCAAAGGTGTGCAAATGACCACAAAAAGAGCAAAAGCACGGAAAAAATGAATACTAGCGTAATCAAGCTGATAACTTATGTTGTTGGTGCGCTATGTGCAAAAGAAAATAAGAAATGCTCTAACAAGGAGATAGGTTGTGTGCCTCTCTGCTGTGCGATGGCACTGACCTGAGGATAAGCATAACCTATATATTCTAGACTTCATTGTTGTTTGCCGCCTCTCTGCTGTGCGATGGTACTGACCTGAGGATTGGCTTCTCTTTGAAAGATCTAAGAATGGTCTCTTCTTGCAAAAATACCTAAAGACCGCTCGAAAGTTCTTTAAGGAATGCTGATTACCATATAAGTGTGAGATACACAAATGTTGTTTGAAATAATATAACTTAATACATTACCAATGTAAGTCAAAAGTCTGTGTATGAATTTAAAGTGGACAAGTATACTGACAATCGTCTTGTATGCACCGACTGAAGTTGACAATCTAAGTGTGTTACGTATCATATTAAACATGATTCCCAGTTAGTACTTAGAAGTCTTAGATCAGAACAAACTGTGATATGTCATCATGAAAAATGAAATCAACTCAAAATGTTCCAAGTAATGGTGTATATGCTTGTCTGATTCCAAATGAGTCTGTTCCTGATATAATGTCAATGCTGATAGGCTACACAAACCTGCCCTAACAAAAATCACAAAAAGATGTTCTTTTTTGTTCATAGTTTAAATTTTATTTATTTCTTAGTATAATGAGTCATGTCGGACTGTGTATACTGTTATCTGCTAAATGTCACTGAATGTGCTAAATGTTTATCTAAACAGATTGTTTCTGAAAGGATAATGGATCACGTCTGAGGTGATCGGGTGGATAAATGGATCGCGTCTGAGGTGATCAGTGATTGTTTGTTTTCAAGAGTGATCATGTTTGAGATGATCAAAAGCCAATAATGTTTTATCAACTGTTTAAGGAAAACTATGTGTGAGCAAACGAAATGATTAAGATGGCACAAGTATAGCCCAATCGCACTCCTTCATCATGAGTATGCTTATACGAATGGGCTATACGATTGAACTCAATCGTAAGATTGGACCATGCGATTGAGCCCAATCAGATGATTGACAGTGACCGACTAGGTCAAACGTGCGAATGGAGGTCAGTCAATCAAAAGGACCATGCGAATGAGTGAATCGTACGACCCAGTTTCAATCGCACGAATGAATCATGCGATTAGTCTCGGTCGTATGTCTTGATTTTGAATCGGCCGAATGAGTAGAGCGAATGAGTCCAGTCAGCCGATTGACCTGAGTCTGGCTATAAATAGCCCCCTTAGTCGATCGCACAAACTCATTCGCCCTAATTCTCAATAGTGTGCCGTTACGCTGCCCGATTTTCTATTGACCCCTAAAACCTTAATATATTCGATTTCTGACGATTTGGAGTTGTTTCACAGGTACGTTGCGGCAAAATGACATCATGAAATGTGAAATCTGACTCAAAATCAGATCATTGGTGCCCGAACTTTGAACCGAAACAAAATTCAACCAATAGACTGCCTTAAACACTTAACATGTTAAAACAAATGATATAAGTAGTCTAAGTACATGATTGCGAGTCTAACAAGCCTGATCTTAATGTCTAATTCGTAAAATTGATAAATCTGAGTTTGAAATGGAACAGTTTTCTACGATGCGACTGGTCTCCCTGATGAACTTCAATCGCACGATTGAACGGGGCGACTCACTCAATCATACGAATGAAGAATATGAATGGGTTGATTGGGTCATACGACTGGACTCCAGAATGAATCTCAATCGCACGATTGAAAGGGACGATACATCCAGTCGACCGAATGAAACATGCGAATGGATTCATTCGGTCGACCGAGTCGATCGCAGGTTCAGTCTCAGAAGTCAACTAGATCGCATGACTAATCACCCGAATGAAAGTCGGTCGCATACATGATCAACCAAATTGAAGTTCAGTCGCATATATGTCCAACCGACTGAACCCAGTCGTTAGTTCAATCGCACAATTGAATCAGTCTGTTTTCCAAATTAGTCAAACTCTGTTTTTCAAGTTTATGACGTATGTTTGCTATTGATTACAGGAATATGGCTAACAGGTGGACTATATATCCAAAGCACAACATCTATGCTAACTTGGATTCCACCTCAAGGAATGGAGGAGACTTTTCAGGGATTATAGACTTTTTGAGGCGATCTAGGATTTACCGAGCTATTTCTACACCCTGTACACCGTATCAGTCAGTACATCAGGCATTTTGGGAAGGTGCTACAGTGGACAGATCAGCTGAGCCCTACTCCATACGAAGTTCTATCTTTGGTAGGGAGATTGAGATACGTGCTGCTGACATCAGGAGAGTCTTAGGGTTTGATGATGATGAGTCTCACCCACTCAAGATCCACCCGCTTACGGTACGTGGATGCTTCTTGAGGATAGGGTACTGTGGGGATATCACTTCAGGTGTGCTAAACAAGAGCAACCTGAGCCCCCCGTACAAGTACTTGGCGCACGTCATCCTGAAGTGCATTGCTTCGCGGAGGGGTGGTTTCGATGACTTATCGGACCAAATTCAGAATGCGTATGTTGCATTGGTCCTCAACCACCCTTTCAGCTTCTCCAACATGATATTTACATACCTGATTGAGAATCTTGAAGCTAAGGGGAAGGAGGGGTTTTGTATGTACCCCAGATTCTTACAGCTTATCTTCAACGAGAAGCTGCCCGACCTCCCCAAGGACAAGAGCGATGCTGTGCCTCTTGAGATCATGGATGACACCACCTTGGGAAGGATGAAGGTGTATAGAGGCAAGCAAGTGAAGCCTGCTATGAAGAGATTGATTGGGCATCTGGCCCGGGCTGATTATGGAGCCCCAGGAAGACGCAGGTGGCGTCATGAGGATAGTGATTCTGATTCTGAGATCATTGCTATACCATCAGAGGATTCTGATGATGATGACAACCAGGATGGCGATGAGATGCCCGTTACATCTGGGGGCACCTCCACACATACTGCACAGCCATCTCCTCACACTGACACTACCACTGCTGGGTTCGTACCTCACTTCTGTCCACCTGATGACGACGAGGACGAGAGTGAGGAAGAGGGGTTGACTCGTAGACATGGCAGCAAGGTAGTTGCCACTGAGAAAGGAATCAAAGTAGTTGGAGGACAGACTGGGACATCGGGGACTACACAAACAGAGTCAGATCCCGCTTACTCCCCTGATGCACCCAATACACAGACTGGTGCCCCGGTGTCTACGGGAAAGAGAAGAAAGACGATGGCAAGACTGCATTGGAAGCGGGGAAAGCGTCTGAGATTCACCACCACCACCTCTACCACAGCTAACCCAGTCACTACATCCACCACACCTCAAACCACCACCACTACTGCACCTCCACCTCACACTTACCCATCTACTACCACCACCACCACTATACCATCCTCTACAGCCTTTACATCCACTCCCATGTACACCACTGCTACCACAACCACCACCACTCACCAATCCCAACCCTCATCTGCTCCTGCTACCTCATTCATACCACATGTCTCAGTGACAGAGCAGCTGGCAGCACTCAACAGCATGGTGCTCCAGCTGCTAGCTTCAGATAAGGCTAAGTCTACTCAGATCTTACAGCTGCAAGCACAAAGTTCTACCCAAATAGCTGAGATTGAGAGATTGAGAGAGCTGACCACTGCACAGACTGATCAGATCACCGGGCTGCTTCAGCATGAGGCAGAGACTGAGGCGAAGTTAGTAAAGCTGGAGGCGGCTCACAAAACTCTGTTGCTGAAGCTGAAAAACACTCAGAGTGAGCCCCTCAAGATTGGAGAAGGTGATGGTGATGAAGGTGATGATGATGATGATGAGGATGATGATGACGAGGATGATGATGAAGATACTGATGATGAAGGTGACGAAGATTCACAGGACAAAGACGATGATGCCGATGCAGGAGACGCTGCTACAGCTCCCTCTGATTCTGAGCAAGAACGTAGAACTAAAAGAAAACAAGATCAGAGGGCCTCTTCTTCTGCTCCGTCTACCTCTCACTCTACAGAAGAACCAGCTCAGATTCAAGGCAAAGTTCAAGATTAGATGTTTATTTATTATTTAAACTTTGTACTTGAAATCTTGCATCAAACTCTGTTCTATGTATATAAAATTAAAAGGTTAAATCAACACCTGTTATGTGCTTAATGTATACTTACTTGTATTGTATTTGGTTGTTGAACAGGTTCAGCTAAACAAGTTGATGAGCACGATGTTGTTCCCCTTCGTCAAATCGATTCAAAACTGACGATGATCCTTGATCTACAAGGGATCGTACAACGATCTGTCAGTTACACTGCTGAAGAGGGGGAGATAATACATGATTTAACAGATGAACAGATTGCTGAACTGTTTAGTCTGAATCCTGACGAGCTGGTGAAAGACGCTCCAGAGGTCGACATAGTAAGTGATGATGAATTACAAGACGTTGATGAACTAGAGATTGAGGACATCACTGCTGATGAGTATCCTCAGTATACTAGCGCCGAAGGCGAAGTTCTCCCAGATCTGGGGGAAACTTTTGACAGCAGTATCTTCAACAAGGTTGAAGAAATGACAGCTGCTAAAGCTGCTACAGCCTCAGCTCCTCAGGCAAATGATGCCGATATGGCAGTTAAAAAGGCTGAATGGATTGCCTGTTTTGAGGAAATAAAGAAACAGCGTGTGCCAATCAAGTCAAATGCCAACACAAAGCTCTACAAAGTTAAGAAACATCAGAAGGTGTCAGGCAAGATCATCAGCTGGGCATACTTTGAGGATCCCAAAGTGTATGCAGTGAAGAGAGAGAAGGGAATAGAGTATTTCAGATTTCCTCATGATCTGAAAACTCTCCCAGGATTTGAGCTTAATCGTCTAGCCAACTTGAACCTCCTATATGCTGTTCCAGGAAAGATATCAGGATAGTTTGAGCAGGCACTGAAAAAAGAGTATCATACGAGGTGGGTCAACTTTAAACCTCAGCAGCCCAGAAGGTTATTTCACAGGACTGAGGTTGACCCCACCTCAGGAAGACCAAAGGTGGTCTTGAGATGGCACCCTCCGCGCACGATGTCGCGTATTCCATTGAGGGAGATGCCTCAGGATTTTGCACCCCATTTCAAATGGTGGTATTATGACTGGCGAACTGGTGAAGCCGTCATTGTTTTGGAGAAAGATGGACAGGTCGAGACAATAAGGGTGTTTGATCCGATGTGGCTAACAAACTTGTCTGAGTCTGATGTTTATATCTTATTCAAGTGGCCACTGTTTTTTGATACACAGGATATTGTGCAAGCACTGCAGTTCCAACATGTTATCCGTATCTGCTTCGCACTGAATATTCATTCTGGGGTCTCGAGAGAAGAAAGGGTGAAGAGATATGAAGAGTTCAAGAAAGAAGTTAAATCTTAGATAGAACTAGGTCCAAGGGGGAGTTTGTTGGTACACATGTCCCTAGTTCTAGTCTAGTGAAATTAAATGTAATAGACTTCTATCTTGTAACACGTATGTAAGGTTTAATCATTGTAATGAAAACTCTTCAATGAATGTTTTCTTGATTGCGTAATGTCATATCTATTATTATTGTTGGTTGTTATACGTATAATATGACCATGTTATATAGGTTTACAGTTGTGAGACACAGTTCTGAATCATTAAAGGTTCAAGAATGTGTTTGACTAAGAATCTTATTCAGTCGCACGACTGAACCATGCGAATGGTTCAATCGCACGGTTGAACTAGGAGATTGAGTCAATCGCACGGTTGAGTCATCAGACTGACTCAAGCGTACGAATGAATCAATCGTATTACTCAATCGCACGACTGAGCCAGTCGTAAGGCTCAGTCGCACGAATGAGATCTGTAACCTATAAATACCACTTAATTCGTGGAAAAACATAACACTTCGAATATTCATAACCCTAGTCGACCCAGAGCGCCCTGTTCGTCTATTCCAACTTCACAGAACGTCCTAGATCATTCCTAATCCATTCTTAACGTTTTCTAATCGTTAGGATTGATTTTGATTTCGTTCTCCCTGATTGGATCGCCAATCAAATAGGATTCCGCATTATTTGATCTGGTATAACTTAGAATCAGTTAGTACTCCGTACGTACACGGTCCTAACAATATATATACATATAAATTCATACATAATTAAATATATTAAATATTTTCATGCACGTATAGCTAATTAATTATATTCACTCACGTTTTATATATATATATATATATATATATATATATTATATACACATTATTTTTTTCATCCACGTATTTATCATATAAATAAATAAATAATATAAATTATACAATAGATATTTACAGATAATACGTGGATGAAAATAATTAAATAATATATATTATGTTATTTAAAAATAATATGTAGATGTATTATTGTAAAAATACATAAATTATGTAAAATAAAAGAGTTGCAGAAAACGTCCTTTACGTTTGGAAAAGTCTACATTAATAGTCCTTTAAAGGTAAAAAGACCAAATTACCCTTGACTTGACTGAAAAAGTTAACGACAATTAGTTTAAAGGACGAATTCTGTTACAAAATGTTAACATAAAGGATGTTTAGAGTACATTTTAAAGATAAAGGACGATACCTGCAAGTTTATATAAACTTAAAGGACGTATTCTGTAATTTTATCTACATTTAATGGAGATTTAATATTTGTGTTGTTTGGGTTTTTGTTATAAAGCATGAGGTTTTGTGATATAAAACAAGATGTCTTGGGAGTACAATATAATTTTGATGGTTAAATTTAAAATTGAGTTTATTATTTTAAAAGATAATGGTAGTAATTTGCTAGAACTTGGCAAACTAAATGTAATGAATAAAGCTTTATATTTTATTAACTTAGAAACATATGTAAAACACAAGTTAAATTAAAATATTAAATTAATATTTAGTAATTAGTATTTATAAATTATAAAGATATTATTCAAATTACATGTAATCAACTAGCTTAAATAATAAAATAATAACAATATTTTTTATAAATATTCATCTTTAAAAAACTTTTCTTTAAAAAATACTTTTTAAGCATACCAATTGTTTTTAATTTGTTTTTAAACATCATTTAAAAATATATTCTTTGTATTAAAAATCATCTTTATTTATTTGTAAAAGAATTATAGTTTTTAATAAAAAAGGGTTCTTGTTAGGACCGAGTACGAACTGGTACTAACCGAATCTAAGTGAAACCAGATCAAAGAGTACGGAATCCTATTTGATTGGTGATCCAATCAGGGAGAACGATAATCTGATCAAAACTAATGATTAGAAAACGGTAAGAATTGATTAGGAATGATTAGAAACGCTCTATGAAGTTGAAAGGGACGACTTGGACGATCTGGGACGGCTAGGGTTGTGAATTCTCGAAGTGTTTTTTTCCACGAATTAAGTGGTATTTATAGGTTTGGAGTCTTCAATCGTGCGACTGAACCATCAGCATGGTTCAGTCGTGCGACTGAAGCATGCGGTTGATTCATCCGCACGACTGAAGGTCCAGTCGTGCGACTGAGTCAATCTCATGTTACAATCGTGCGACTGATCCAGTCTCCTGGTTCAGTCGTGTGACTGGTCCATTAACATGAAGTGTTCATGCGTATGGTCCATTAGCATGGTCCATTCGCATGAAAACTTTATACAATTCACAAACCTATATAGTTAGTTCAATATGTGTTATCATACAATAAACAATGACACATTAAATATTATAAGCATCAACCACATATTGTATTTCATTTATACTCATTCAATAACACATATTCATTCATTCAAGAGTCTTTCATTACATATATCCAATGATTACATCAATGTAATAAAATGAAAGTCATTAAACATTTAAGTACATTAGAACTGGAACTAGGGATATGTGTACCAACAAACTCCCCTTGGACCTAGTTCTACCTATTCTTTGACTTCATTTGCAAACTCTTCATATCTCTTGAATCTTTCTTCCTTTGAGACCCCAGCATGAATATCAAATACAAAGCATAAACGTATAACTTGTTAAAACTGGAGTGCTTACACGATATCCTGCATATCAAAAACAGTGGCCACTTGTACAAAGTATATACATCGTTTGCTTACAAGTTTGTGAGCCACATTGGGTCGAACACCATTATTGTCTCCAAAGTCCCCTTTCTATCCAACACAATGACAGCTTCTCCAGTACGCCAGTCATAGTACCACTATTTAAAATGGGGTGTAAAGTCTTGTGGCATCTCCCTCATAGGTATACGAGACATCGTGCGCGGAGGTCACCATTTCAAGACAACTGTCGGCCTTCCAGTAATGGGATTAACTTCAGACCTTTTGATATACATTGTCCGTTGTTGAGGTATGTAGTTAACCGACCTGGTTTGGTACTCTCTTTCCAACACAGCCTCAAACCAGCCTGACATCTTCTTCGGGTCGGCATATAGCAGCTTTAGGCGTGCCAGCTGGTTGAGGTCAAAACTGGGAAGAGTCTTTAGATCATTTGGAAATCTAAAGTAGTCTATTCCCCTCTCCCTCTTCACTGCGTAAACACTCAGATCCTCAAAGTATGCCCACGCTATGATCTTGCCTGACACCATGAGATGCTTATTCACTTTGTAGAGCTTGGTGTAGGCACTTGGCTTTGGTGCAGCGAACTGGGCTCGGATCTTTGCAAAACAGGCCGCCCATTCAACCTTTCTGATGTCCACATCAGCGTCTGAGGCTTGGGCTTGGCTTGTTGATGTCTCTGCCTCCTTTTCCATCTGATTCAGCTTCTCCAATGTATCACTACCGAGAGTAGTACCCAAATTGTGAACCACATGTCCCTCTCGGTCAGTGTACTCTGGATAATGCTGAGCTGTGACGTCCTTAATCTCTATTTCATCTACATCGTTAAGCTCATCGTCACTAGCCACATCAACAGTTGGAGCGTATTTGACAATCTCATCCGGGTTCAGCCGGAACATCTCAGCAAGTTGCTCGTCAGTAAGTTCATGAATTATTTGACAATCCCATAGGGCTGAGCCATCCTCTTCTTCTGTGTCCCCTTTGACACGGAGGCTCCCCCTTGGCTGCTGGGTTGGTCTGGGGAGTAAGATGGATCAGAAGTAGCCTCCCCAGACTCACCCTGGCGTCTACCAACCGCCCTCACGCCTCTCTCAGTGGCTACGACCCGGCTTCCCACCGTTCATACCAGAGGCTCTTCGTCTGACTCCTCCTCCTCATCAGGCTGGAAATCCTGATGGAATCCGACAGTCTCTGTACCTCCTTGGGTAGATGGTGGAGATGTAACATCAGCAGCAGTGGCCCTAGTTTGAGAGGGGCCGGTATCTCCACCATTACCACTGTCATAGTCATCTTAGTCGTCAACTGGGAGCACAATCTGCTCTGTGTCAGAATCACTGTCATCGTGGTGCCATTTTTGCCTAGCTGGCGCCACATACTCCTCCCGGGCCAGATGCCCAAACAGACGCCTTACCGGGGGCTTCACCTACTTGCCCCGGTACACCTTCATCCTTCCGAAGGTGGTTCACCCATCACCGCTAGGACCACGGCGTCCTCCTTCTCCTTTGGCAGCGACGTGAGCTTCTGATCAATGATCTTCTGCATGAAGCGTGGGTACATGCAAAAGCTCTCTTTACCCTTCGCCTCAATTTTCTCCACCAGATAGGTGAAGATCATCCTCAAGAAGCTGAATGGGTGATTCAGCACCAACGCCACGTAGGCATTTTGCATCTGATCAGATAGCTCGTCGAAGCCTCCCTTCCGTGAGGCGATGCATCTCAACAGCACATGGGCTATGTACTTGAACTGGGGGGCACATGTTGCTCTTGTTGAGCACACCTGCGTTGATGTCCCACGAGTACTTAGCCCTCAGAAAACATCCTCAAATGGTAAGGGGATGCAGTCGTATGGGGCAATCAACATCATCTCCGAACTCTAATACAGTCCTGAGATCCTCCTCTATGATCTCTATGGCCTCACCAAAGATGGAACTCCTGATATGATGGGGCTCGGAGGACCTGTCCACTATAGCGCATTCCCAGAAAGCCTGCTGAACTGATCTGTATGGTGTGCACGGTGTCGAGATCGCACAGAAGATCCTCGATCTCTGTAGAAATGTAATGATACCGGAGAACACAGCTGCGTTGCATGATGACAGATCAAGATGAACACAAATGTTATGTTTTGTGCTCAGCGTCCAACGACTCGCCATCTGTGACACAAAGTTAATAAACGTTAGTAATTGTCAATGAGTAACAGTTTGATTCAATGAACTTGAAAACTTTTATTCAATCGTGCGAATGAACTGTGCGACTGAGATCTAGTCGTGCGAATAGACTGCGCGACTGAGATCTAGTCGTGCGCATGAGCTCATACGTACGACTGAGTCATGCGGCTGGGCTTAGACATATGTTCTCTCCTACGTTTACCTCAGTCGTGCGACTGAACTCATACGCATGGTTCAGTCATGCGATTGAGCAATTCGTCCATCTCAGTCATGTGATTGTGCTATTCGCATAGCTCAGTCGTGCGATTGAAGTTCATCAGGGTGTCCATTCGCATGACAGACTGTTTGTCCATTCAAATTCAAATTTTGAGTAAAACATGATGTTAGACGTTGTGGCTTGGCTCATTAAGTTCGCAAATGTCCGACTAAACTCCTAATAACTTTTATTTGATCAAGATACTTAGTTTTAATGGTTTATTTGTCAAACTAAGTCTTGGTTCTATTTAGGTTTTAAGCTCGATTATTTGGACATGTATTTACAGATCTTTGAGGTTGAACATCGTCGCGCAATACCTGTAGAGTCAGTATAAATCGTCAGAATACGTTAACCAATGGTCTATATTGATTGAATGAAATTTTGGTAGAGTGAGTTCAGGTCGTGCGTTTGAGTGGGCGATTGGAGTGAATGAACAACTGCAACTGACTCCCCCTCTATTTATACTAGGGTTTCCTCCAGTCGTGCGATTGAACCTAGTCGCATACTTGATTCGTGCGACTGAGGGTCAGTCGTGCGATTGGCCCATTCGGTCACCTCCAATCGTGCGATTGAGGGTCATTCGTGCGACTGTCACAGCCGGTCACCTCCAATCTTGCGATTGGGTTCATACGTATGGTCCAATCGTACGACTGGTCCATACTCATGGTCCAGTCATGCGAATGGCTCATACTTATGATTTTTGACTTTATGACCATTTGACACTTAGCCCCTTTTAACAGTTGATAAAACATTTTGAGCATTCGATCATCTCAGACATGACCATTTTTTACTTAAAGAACCATTGATCACCTCAGACGTGATCTTTTTACTTGAGAACCGTTAATCACCTCAGACGTGATTCTTTTATGAACAAAAACTGATGATCACCTCAGACGTGATTCTTTTAATTTTCTTCAGAAACAGGTGATTCAAGATTAACGTTCAGTTCCTTTTGTGACATTCACAGAG
Source organism: Flaveria linearis (assembly GCA_024085815.1). Classification (NCBI taxonomy): domain Eukaryota; kingdom Viridiplantae; phylum Streptophyta; class Magnoliopsida; order Asterales; family Asteraceae; genus Flaveria; species Flaveria linearis. The sequence continues at coordinate 40,607,567 of CM044003.1, read as the reverse complement.
ATACATCTTATTGCACAGTCCGACACTGACACACTACAAACAGAAAAACTTGAAAACTAGAAACACTTAACTAAATTACTGAAATAAACATATTTTTGTGATTTTGTTTGGGTAGAGTTAAAGACATTTTAATATTCACTTCAAAATGATTCTCCCCCTGAGCAGAATAGTCTATTAGCATTAACTTCATTTCTAAGACAAATTCATATGGAATCGGACAGGCATAAACATAATTTCTTGGAACTTTTTGTTGATATATTGAAAAGGAAACTACATATTTACAGATCACAGTTTCTCATTCATCTAAGACTTCTAAGCGCCAACTGGAAATCATGCTTGGTCTGTTATGTAACACACATTGATTTTGAACATCAGGTGGTGCAGTCATGACGATTATCGGTATACTTGTCCACTTAAGTCCATACACAGATTTTTGACACACATCAGTGATAATGATAATTAAGTGAATTAGACCAACAAGCGTTTGTGCGTCTTACTAGTATATGGTAATCAATCTTCCTTAGGAGATTTTTGAGCGGTCCGGTGGTTAAGAAGATTTTGGTTCTAAGAGCTTTCAAAGAGATGCAAAGCCTCAGATCAGTGCCATCGCACAGTAGAGAGGAGCAATCAATAGTGAATTCTTAGAATGGATAGGTTATGCTAAGCCTCAGGTCAGTGCCATCGCATAAGAGAGAGGCGCAAGACCTATCTTCTTCTTAGAGCAATGTACTATAATATACATTTCGGCAGTGACTTTTGTCATCTTTTGCTTTGTTTTTCAGGTCTTTGCACACATTTGTGGCATTCAATTGCTCCTCACCCCTTATTGGAAATTGATTGATTGTGCAAACCAAGGATACCATGGGAACCCACAACTTGTTGATAGATTCAGGTTTAAGTGAATCACAAATGATGTCTACTAGTCATTGTGTTGAACCTACCGATACATCGTATAATGGACTAGCACCTCCCTAGAACTACTTTCTCCTTGTAATTACAGTAATAGACAAGCATACTATTATTTTTCCAATATGTTAGACTTAGAGTTGTCAGACTTACAATTTTCTGTGATTTAAATTAAACATTGCAAAAATGGAAAATCTTTTTGGTGTTCCAAGTAACACGACGCCTATGTACTATCACTTTCCATAGTGTTGAATCACTTTCTTAAATTTGTTGTTTTTAACTTTTTGGCTTATCTGCTCTCCCTTTTTTAAGTAAATAAATACCGAAACTAAACTAATCTCCCCCTAAAATAATAAAACCGAAAATATTTTGTGTTTTGGATTTTTTTAAGACAGGAAATTAAATAAGATAAATAAAAGAAACTAAAAGACAAAAGAAACAAAACAGGTGTCGGACTAAGCATTTGCATCTTCTGGAATTACGTCACTTTTCTTTTTCACGCCGTTGACCTCTAACAGATATAAAAATCTGGGTTTATCAAAAGGTTTAGTGTAGAGGTCGGCGCGTTGAAAATCCGTGTTTATTTTAATCACATCAGTTAATTGTTTTTCATAGCAATCACGTATGAAATGATATTTTATGCCGATGTGTTTAGTTTTAGGGTGTTGAACAGGATTTTTAGTTACAACTATGGCAGCAGAATTATCAACAAAGATAGGAGTGTTTGAAAATTGCAAACCGTAGTCCCGCATTTGCTGTTGTATCCAGATGATTTGTGAACAGCAACTTGCAGCAGCAACGTATTCAGCTTCACATGTTGACAGAGCAACAGATGTCTGCTTCTTGCATTGCCAGGTGACTAAACGCCTTCCAAATAACTGACACCCTGCTGATGTTGACTTGAAGTTCATCTTGTAGCCACTGTAGTTTGAATCACTATAAGCAGTTAGCTTAAAGTCATCATCATGAGGATACCACAACCCTAGTGTTGGAGTACCCTTCAGATAATGAAAAATCCTTTTCACCCAGATCAGATGATTTACTTTTGGTTTGGCTTGATATCTGGAGCATAGACATGTGGCGTACATGATATCCGGACGTGAGGCAGTGAGATACATGAGAGATCCGATCATCCCACGATACATAGTTGCATCCACCAAATCCCCATTATCATCTGGTGCCACATCATGGTTTGTGGCAAGTGGGGTACCGGCAACAGTGACAATTTCCATATCAAATCGACTTAGAATGTCTCCAACATACTTAGTCTGATGTAGAAAAATACCGGTAGGTGTCTGATCCACCTGTAAAACTAGGAAGAACTTCATCTCTCCCATTGCACTCATTTAAAATTCTGCCTTCATCACAGATTCGAATTCTTTACATAATTCTTCGTTTCGGGAATCGAAGATTATGTCATCCACATAAATCTACACAATTAGTAAATCTCCATCTTTCTCTTTGATAAACAACGTGCAGTCAATCACACCCCTGCGAAAACCATGTTTTAACAGGTGGGTGGAGAGCTTCTCATACCAAGCTTGAGGAGCTTGGTATAGCCCGTACAGAACATTGTCCAGCTTGTAGACTCTGTCCTGATGGTAAGGATCTTCAAATCCTTCGGGTTTACTGACGTATACTTCTTCACGGATTTCCCCATGAAGGAATGCACTTTTAACATCCAGCTGATAAACCTTGATCTTGGTGTAGGATGCATAGGCTAGAAAAATGCGAATAGCTTCCATCCTTGCCACTGGTGCAAACACTTCATTGTAGTCGACTCCCTCCACTTGTCTGAATCCTTGAACAACCAATCTTGCCTTGTTTCTGATTACTACACCTTGGTCGTCCTTCTTGCAGCGCAGCACCCATTTGGTGTCAATCACCTTAACTCCTTTAGGCCTATCCAAAAGCATCCACACTCCAAGCTTCTTGAACTGTAGCAACTCTCCCTACATAGCATTTACCCAGGCCTCGTCCTTCAGGGCATCACTTACGTGCTTGGGCTCGACTTGAGAAACAAAACATTTGAAAGCACCATCATTCATGTAACCCTTTTCCATAATAGCAGCAAAATCAGCAGAGTATAGCTGATTTCTCGTCTGAACCCTAGAGTGGAGATCCCCAATGATGGATTCCTAGGGCTGATTCACACTAATCCTTGTCACAGGTGTCATAGGAACGACCACATCAGTATCCATGTTTGTGACTACAGGTTCAGCACCCGGGTTCCATGATGTGTTCTCAACATTTATTGAACTGCCAGCTTGAATGATGTTATTCTCAATACCTGTTTCAACTATTTCTTCATCATCTGATGAGACTTCACTAACGTCCTGAGCAGTTTCTGTAGAGGCAGAAGCACCACTAGTTGGTACTGTATTGCTGAAATCCAGATTTGGAGCGTTTAAGACATCGTACATCATCTGTGCAGCAATCTCGTCACTGAACATGCTGGAGGAAGGTTGAAGGATTTGAAAAATCCATCATAATTGAAGAATGAAGATGGACCTTTCCTAGCAGGGGGGTGGTGTGTCTCTGCACATCTACATTGCACCACACTTCTACCTGACCTGTAGAATTGTTATAGACTTGTTTGTCAGGCATGCTGTATCTGAGGAAGATGCCTTCATCCACTTTCTCACTGAAATTGCCTTCTGGAGTTTTCTTCAGTTTCATACATGGAGCCTCGAATGGTTCTAGATAACTCAGATTTGGTTTGCATTTCTGAAGCTACTCGTAGCATGTCTTACCATGTCGCTTGACTACCAATACACGGTTAAGAGTGTAGCACGCATTGGCAACTGCTTCATTCCAGAACTGTACTGGTAGCTTTGAATCTGCCAACATTGTCCTTGCAGTTTTGATCAAGCTCCTATTCTTGCGTTCAGCAACTCCATTCATCTATGGCATGTATGCGGAGGAGAACTGATGAACAATCCCCTTTTCTTTGCAGAAAGTATCCGTCCACTGATTCTTGAATTCAGTCCCGTTGTCTGAACGAACCTTCCTTACCTTCAGTTTGTATAGAGATTCCAGTGTGGTCACGAGCACATTGAACGATTCAAATGTCTCTGACTTAGCTTTCAGAAACATCACCCACGAACTTGAGTAGTCATCAGTAACTACGAAGCAGTACCAGTCTCCTGCTATACTCCTTGTGCTGACAGGACCAAACAGATCCATATGCAGAAGCTCCAGGGGCATCTCAATATAATTGACGTTCTTGGACTTGTGAGATTTCCTGGTCTGCTTTCCTTTCTTGCATGAGACACAAAAATCCAGAAGTTGAAAGCTCTTAACAGTTACTCCCTCAACTAATTGTTCTGAATAAGATGATTCATCTTCCGAGGATTTATGTGTCCTGTTCGCCTGTGCCATGAAATGGACTCCTTCTCCGTTTCCTTTGATAAGAAGCACTGAGCAGTGGACTCAGTTGTAGAAGCTTTAGACATGTCCAAGACATACAAATCATTGTACCTTGAAGTTAACATTAGTACCTGCTCCTCTGGGATATCCATTTCCTTCTTCAGAATATAACATTTTCTATTGTCGAATATAACCTTAAAGCCCTTGTCACATATCTGAGAAACTGAAAGCAAATTGTTCTCTAATTGCTGAACATAATTTACCTTATCAAATTTTACCTTCCCATTACCTACTTCTCCTTGAGCTGTGATGTACCCACCTTTATTACCAGCAAAGGAAACATGTCCCCCTTTAATTTGATTTACATTGAAAAGGAGAGAATGATTCCCAGTCATGTGCCTGGATGCCCCGCTATCAATAATCCATGTGTTGGTAGAAGCACTATAGCGGACAACCTGCACATAAACAGAAAAAGATTAGTTAAGGAGGGGGACCCAAGCCTTTACTGGCTTGGGTTTCCCAGAGGCATCGCACATCACAAACTCCACCCACTGTCCATTTGGAGTTGGAGAAACCTTATTCTTCTGCTTATCCTCACTATCAGACACATCAGACGTTTTAGCTTTCCACAAACCATCCTTGTGTAAGGCTTGTTTGTGGTAAACCGATGACTGATTAACAGTTTGAACTTTAGGTCTATTTTCAAAATTGGTTTTGCCTCAGGCATCATAGACTTGCCTATGGCTTGTCTGTGTTATCTTAGGTGTTGGGAAGGGGTGTAAGACCTAGCAGGTGTTTTAGACCTCTGTTTTGAAAAAGTAGGTTTGACTTCCTGAACCAATTCAATTTTACATCTAGGTGTCTGATAGTGAGGACAACATGAAGAAATGTGTTCTCTTTGTCCACACCTATAGCATGATCTCCTCTCAACAGGACTAGGAGATTTTTTATGGGGTGGGGAGTATACTTCAGGATTGTTCCTTTTGGTCTCAACCTTTGGTTTTTCACCTTCTTTGACAAATTTTATTTGTTTAACATTTTGGTTGTTTTGTCTTTTCACATTGTTGAGATCTTGCTTGACCGGTTTAGACGGAGTTGTTTTTGAAATTTTTGGTTTTGACGCAGCAGTCCGTGATCCCAAACCAAGAGGCACGAGATCATCCTCTACCACCCAGTCCCTAATTAAGACTTCATCTTTTGTGCCAGAAGTTGATGCCTTCTGATCAGTCACCTAAGGTGCAGATTTAACTGCAGTGTCAGGATCACTGACCAAAGGAGTAGTCACGACATGATCCTTGATAGGATTATTGTTAACAGGACGCTGTTTTGTGTTCAAAAGGATCTCATGTGGTGGAGGCACAACTTTATAACCAAGCCCTTCCCCATTGTTTCTTTCTTTAACCAAGTTTTTAATGATATGTGAGGAACTAGCTAAACTATGCAGTCTTTGTTTTAATGACTCATTTTCCACTTGAAGAATAGCTTTTTCCTTTTTAATTTCCTCAATTGAATTTAAATAAAACTTTATGTCATTTTCTTGGTTAAAAGTCACAACCTCGGTTTCCCTTAGTTGTTTTCTCAATAAATCAATTTTCTCTTTAAAACTGCTTTCATTTTGCTTCAACACTCTGTTAGCCCCAGTGCAAGTTTTAAGTCATTTACCAAGTTATCATTATGTTCTAATAACCAAGTAAATTTTAAATCAATGCATTCCCTAAACTGATTGCATTCAACACAAGCATGTTTATCGAATAGGACTTCTACCTGTGCAAAGTTTGAGGTGCCAGCAACAAATGCAACCTGGGGTTCCTGGTGAGTGTCAGAAGCATCATTCAGTTCATCCTCTACCAGATGATCAACAGCAGCCATTGAGTCATTTGTATCAACAGTATCAAACTCAGCCAAGTTCTCTCCCTCACAGGCTGAGTCGTCATTTAGATCCTTAACCAACACAATATTAGCTTCACCGTCAGATAAGAAGCGAAAAGACCAGTCTTGACTTTCATCACCTTGTGCCACCATTGCTTTGGAGTCCTAACTAGTTGGAGCTATCTTCTTGTCTTTTTCTTGTCTCTTGGTTGATAAAAACGGGTTGCCATTTCCTACTTTCTTAGGTTTAACACACTCTCTCTTGAAATGGCCTTTTTCTCCACAGTTGAAACAGGTGACCTTGACTTGTGAAATCCAAAAGTAGTATCCTTTGTGGCCACCAGGTTCTGTCCTGTTTTCTTGATGAATTTCTTAGCTCTTCGCACAACACTAGCTAGAGCCCACATGATATCCATCCTCTCTAGCTCGGTTTCATCCACTTGCTCGTAATCTTCATCTTCTAAGTGACAGTTACCAATCTTCCCTACTACTAACCCGTCATACGAATGGACAACAGCAGCAAGTAAATCCATATGCTCCTTAGCAACTTCCACAGTTACGTTGCTCAGATTCTCTGTCGTTAACTTCATTGGTTGAGCTTCTGCAGATGCACTTTGAACGTATTGAACACTTGATGAACCACCTAATTCACATCCTGAAGATGCACTTTGAACGTTTCCAGATGTGTTAGACACGAAAGCAGTCTGCAAGGGTGCACTTGAAGATGCAGTAGTAGGAGCCACATTGTATGGAGACCGATTCTGAGTGTAGGTTCCCTTTTTGGACTTGTACTTCTGTCGTAGCTCTTCTTCTCTCAGTTTCAAAATAAATTCATTTATATCCAATGTTTCTAGCACTTCATTATGTCTTAAAGTGGAAACAAATGAATCCCACTTATCAAGTAAACCATCAGCCAGACTCGATACCTTATCTTCCATAGACGTTTTAACCCCATGAGTGTGCAGTTCACTCATCAAATGATAGAAGCGATCGATAATGTCGTCCAGACACTCATTTCCGATTGACGAGAAGTTATCAAATTCCTTCTTCAAAGCTTTAGCCTTTAGAGACTTAAGCGTTGCATTTCCTTCATACCGCTTCTCTAGAGCCTTCCATAACTTCTTGCACTGCTTGTGCTCTGAGAACTGACGAAGAATATCTTTTGGGATGGACTGTGTCAACAAGGCATAGGCCTTCTTCTCAGCATTGTACGTAACCTTTTGCGCCTCATTCAAACCACTTAGAGTCAGTGGAACACCGTCAGCTCCAACTGGCATAGTGTAGCCAGTCTCAATTGTGCTCCATAAGTTGGTGTCCACTCCATTTAGATGAATTTCAAAACGTTGCTTCCATTGAGGATATTCGTCAAGTGTCAGAAGCTTTGGTGGTTTGTTGTGGTTGCTGATCTCATTTTCCAAAAGCAGGAGATTCTGAATTCTGGAGTCCTTCCCAGCTAAGAAAGCAAAGTGCTGTTCGTCCATGATGAATTAGTATGAAGAACATGACAATCTAACTAACTGATGCGACTGGGAATGCGAATGAAGACTTAATCGTGCGATTGAAGTCAACCGGATGATTGAAGTGTGCGACTGAGTTCACACGTGTGATTGAGGTCAATCGTGCGTGTGAACCTATGCGTATGAGTTCAGTCGTACGAATGAACTATACGACTAAGCTGAACCGAACGAACGAGCTTAAACGTGCGAATGAAGCAGACGATTGGACCAATCGTGCGAATGAGCTATGCGTGTGAAGTTCAGTCATGCGATTGAATCAATCGTGCGATCGAGACATCTGACTTTGAAATTTTTCAAAATTTTCACTCAATTCGACCAAAAACACGATTTTGAAAACCCTAAACGGCTAGAACTCAAAAAATACGAATTTTTGAACACATGCACTCGTAAAATTTGAATCTACATGAAACCAGATCAAATAGTGCGGAATCCTATTTGATTGGCGATCCAATCAGGGAGAACGATAACCTGATCAAAACTAACGATTAGAAAACGTTAAGAATTGATTATGTATGATCAGAAACACTCTATGAAGTTTGAAGGGATGACTTGGACGATCTGGTACGGCTAGGGTTGTGGATTCTCGAAGTGTTTTCTTTTTTTCACGAATTAAGTGGTATTTATAGGTTTGGAGTCTTCAATCGTGCGACTGAACCATCAGCATCGTTCAGTTGTGCGACTGAAGCATGCGCTTGATCCATCCGCACGACCGAAGGTCCAGTCGTGTGACTGAGTCAATCTCATGTTACAATCGTAAAAATCGAATTTTTAATGCAAAAGGAACGGATCTTTGATTTAAAAAACGTTGATTTTTGCAAAAACGTGATTGAATCCATGAAGAATCGAGAGACAAGGCTCTGATACCACTTGTTAGGACCGAGTACGAACTGGTACTAACCGAATCTACGTGAAACCAGATCAAATAGTGCGGAATCCTATTTGATTGGCGATCCAATCAGGGAGAACGATAATTTGATCAAAACTAACAATTAGAAAACGTTAAGAATTGATTAGGAATGATCAGAAACGCTCTATGAAGTTGGAAGGGATGACTTGGACAATCTGGCTAGGGTTATGAACTCTCGAAGTGTTTTTTTTTCCATGAATTAAGTGGTATTTATAGGTTTGGAGTCTTCAATCGTGCGACTGAACCATTAGCATGGTTCAGTCGTGCGACTGAAGCATGCGGTTGATCCATCCGCACGACTGAAGGTCCAGTCGTGCGACTGAGTCAATCTCATGTTACAATCGTACGACTGATGTTGTCTCCTGGTTCAGTCATGCGACTGGTCCATTAGCATGAAGTGTTCATGCGTATGGTCCATTAGCATGGTCCATTCGCATAAAACTTCATACAATTCACAAACCTATATAGTTAGTTCAATATGCATTATCATACAATAAACAATGAAACATTAAGCATTATAAGCATCAACCACATATTGTATTTCATTTATACTCATTCAATAACATATATTCATTCATTCAAGAGTCTTTCATTAAACATTTAAGTACATTAGAACTGGAAGTAGGGACATGTGTACCAATAGTTTTATAATTTGAAAATAATATACATAATATCTTTACCAACTATATAATACAAATTATCAACCTGAGTTGTGCATTAAGGTTGTATATTACGCATCAACAGTTGTACTCTATAAAAAATATACATGGTTGACAACTACGGTGACCCATGATGATTTGCAGGATCAGTGTTGTCTCTCAACACAGATTTTCCTCACGTACTTACTAAATTTTACTCGTTTGATAATGCAGAATCTCTAACTAAGTTAATGATAATATACTAAGTTAATGAATACAAGAAATAGTTTTTCAAGATACTTGTATATATTACTTCTTAACTCAGTATTACAAGACTCTTACAAAAGCATGCTAAATGAGAAACTACATATACTATTTTCTACAGCCGATATACTTAGAAAACTAGCTGGGACTTACATCTAAACAAACACTATATTGCTAAAGGTAAAGTATCTAAGATAAAATATTATCCTAAATTAGGTAGTCATGACATGTTCAGGACTTACCTTTTTGTTACTAACTAAAGTTGGTAACTATACTAACTGATAAAGGTGCACAGTGGAATAAAGTATGGTCAACTATATGGGCGTGGGTATGCAGTATATCAGAGTTGGCAGCATGTGTCAGCCGGACCATACTTATGTCCACTGGTTCATAGTTAGTTCTTCCGAAGGTTAAATGGCTTCAGAACTATAAGTTCTTCCGAAACCATATATACTTTGAAAGAGATAACTTCTTCCAAGACTTCTACGAGTCTTCATGACTTTGTCCTTCGGAAAACTTTGTCTTCGATCTTCTAAGTGTTTTACTTTGAAAGGAGAACTACTTAGTCTCGAAAGACTGAGTCCTTTCTTCGGAAGTTCTTCATCCTTAAGATTCGTAAGATCTTCAACATAGCTTCAGAAGTGCATCTTTGTCTTCGAAAGACTTTATTCAGTTGCACTCAAAATCTTCTAAGTGTAGTTTTGGTTGCACCAGCCTCATCTGATCCAACATGATTAGGCCACTTGGAAACTATTCATTAATATTTTTTTTATAACTTTGGTATCATTATGAGTTGTATGTATATTAGTTAGTTGAACTCATCTTTTTTATTAATCTTTTAAGTTTTTTTTTGTTTTAACTCAATTTTTTACTTATTTTATAATTTAGACTTAATATTTTTTTACTTTCAACTTTTGTCCATATACTTTTTATATTTTACAAATCGTTTTACATTTTGGTCTAAATATTGCAAGTTAACATGTCTTTACGTGCTTGTGTGGTTCAATATGTTTATGCTTAGTTTTTACCGTTTAATGACTCTTTGCAACGCGCTGGTCCTAGTTCAACATATTGCTTTATATTTTTATGTTTTATCTGCATGGTTTAATGACAAGCGTGTCATGATGACACCCGACACAAATGGAGACTTGTGTCGTGTTAGTCAACGTTCACGACAACGTAGCCATAAGTATAATAGAAACTTGAAATTGATTCACAAAAACGATCCACATAATCACAAAAATTGTATTCTCGTATGTAATTCTCACAACCCGGGAACAAGTATCCAAAAGAATGTTAATTGTTTGATTGACTGCAACAATGTACAAAATAATTGTTCATCATGTATGTTCAGTCTCAAAAATGCATCCTAGGGTCTCCACTAAGGCAGCACTCCTAGATCTTCAGTTCTCATTGTTACCTGAAAAATATGCTAAAAATGTCAACAATAATGTTGGTGAGCTTCGCAGGTTTGAATTGTAAACATGTAATTGATGCTGTATAGTGTTTGTAGTGGAATACCGTGCATACAGTTATAAGCAAGCAAAATCACATACCATGAGTTTTATACAACCAAACCTAATGACGTACACATAGAAACTTGTCGGAATATATTCACCCAAGGCCCGTTCCTGGCAGTGTGATGGTACTCACGAGTGACCATCTGTCAATGGTGGGGGTGTCAACCCAGTAGTACTACTAATACCTATCCGTTGGTTCCAACACCGGAATTAATGTTTGTAAGAAGAACCACACGGTAACATCATGTATGCATCAGACATGTACTCACAAAACAATATCACGTTGATTTCAAGTATGAAAATTGTATGTATGTTGTACAACATTGAAAACGTGTGAGCATACTTTTCCCTCATGTTTGTAAAAGATTGAAACAATTGTATAAGCATAAAAAGGGGCCACGAAACTCACTTGTTAAATGTAAGTATATATGATGTAACTTCCCAAACTTGTATGTATGTATGAACGGTCAATCACCTATTGACAGTTATGTTATGCATTAATAATATGCCTGCTGTTAATAATATTGTTTAGTTGGGTCGGGTCGTATCGGTTCGGTCGTGGGTAACACTTGCACGCAAACGCACGTAATAGATCTTATGTAGATCCAAGTACTAGAAGCGTTGCCATTGTCGATGATATTTGTGTAAAAGTGTTATTGTTGTCAGAGAAATAATTATTAAGCACTTGTGTTATGAATCGTTTGTTACTAATTATTAAATGTTAAGTTGGTTGGATTTGATATATCAACGATAAGTTAGATAGTGTTAATCTTAAATATCGTCATTAGCAATGGCAACCGTGTTGATGCCACCTTAACATCACATGACTACACACACCACACACATGAAGAATTCACACACAATGATTCCAATTGCACGACAGGACTAGACGCACGACTGGACACTCCATTCGCACGGATCAACTTTCAGTCATACGAATCAGCTTCATTCGCACGACTGAACTCCCATTCGTGCGACTAAGCACTCAGTCGTTCCACACAGCACCCAATCGCACGACTCAACCTTCCATTCGCACGATCTAACCCTCAGTCGTACGAATCAGCTTCATTCGTACGACTGAGTCTTCATTCGTATGACTGGATCTTCAGTCGTGTGACAATCATCCGCATTGACTCAATCACACACACTCACAATCGCATGCATTCAATCACACAACACACACATACGCATGGACTCAGTCGCATGACTCACCCCAGTCGCACTACTCAGTCGCACGATAGACTCAGACGCATGGACTCAGTCGCGCGACTCACTCAGTCACACGGCTCAGTCGCCCTGTACAGCAGGTCGCGACTGCTGATGCACCGAGCAGCTTCCAGCTGTTCCGGGCACGGGTTTCACACCTCAAGCATCTCCAGAATCCATATTCTAACATGTCTAGACAAGAAACACACACTTGAACGCAACATACAAGCCCACACGACCTCATGTGCTCGGATGAACCCGAGCACCCGAAACCCAAGAAAACGCAGAAGTGAAATCGAGCAAGAAACGGGTCAAACAAGGTTATCTACCTGCTAGAAATGAGTATTCACGATGATAACCAAGGTTTGATGGTGAAAACGCAACAAACGTGACAAATTTTGGCACTAGAATGGTGTAGAAATGAAGAAGATGAAGAAGAAGAAGTGAAGAAGATGGTGAAGAATGGCTGGGAAGAGGGGTTTTTATACCCATCCCAAGTTTGCAAATTGTCACATTTGGTCCCTGCACTTAGCCCCCGAGTCCCTAAACTCGTTTCGGTTGAAAACGATGTAAATACGCGTGTTATACTAATTAAAAGGATGTATTTAATGTTGTTTGTGTCCTGAATATGTTGTTATTAATGATGTTTATATTATATAACATAATATAGTTAGTGATGTCGGTGGTGATACCCGTATGCGTTTTGGGCGATAAGGTTGCAAATAATGGTATTACGGCTGTAAAAGAAAACCAAAAAAGTATGATGTCCTCACAAATAGTCTAAGAAGATGAAAAATGAGCGCTCTAAGGATAGTTAACAAAATTTCACGTTAAATGACGGACCTTGAGGTGACGGATGTCACAGTATCCCCCAGTTGAAAGAATTTCATACCGAAATTCAACTGGTGCTAGGTCCAAGAGCGTCATCCTCGAATAGACGTGGATACTTTAGCCTCATCTGATCTTCTCGTTCCCACATGAATTCTGGTCCTCGTTTAGAGTTCCATCTCATGCGAACGATCGGTATCTTGCTGCGTCTCAGACGTTTGACCTTTCGGTCCATGATCTCGATAGGTTCCTCGATAAAATGAAGCTTTTCGTCGATCTTGATTTCCTCAATCGGTACGTGTAAGGGCTCGTCGGCCAAACACTTCTTGAGGTTCGACACGTGAAAAGTATCATGTACACCGCTGAGTTCTTGTGGCAGCCTTAATCGGTAAGCCACCGGACCGATTCTTTCTGTAATCTCGAATGGTCCTACGTATCGAGGGGCTAACTTCCCTTTCTTTCCAAATCGTACAATCCCTTTCCAGGGAGAGACTTTGAGTAAGACGTGATCTCCAACATTGAATTCTAGAGGCTTCCGACGGTTGTCGGCATAACTCTTTTGGCGATCTCTAGCAGCTTTTAGTCTGTCTTTGATTTAGAAAATCTTGTCAGTCGTTTCTTGAATGATCTCTGGGCCTGTAAGTTGGCTTTCACCAATCTCAGCCTAACAAACTGGGGATCTACATTTCCTCCCGTACAATGCTTCAAATGGTGCGCACCCAATGCTTGTATGATAGCTGTTGTTGTAGGAGAACTCAATCAATGGTAAATGAGTGTCCCAGCTACCACCAAAATCGATTACACAAGCCCTGAGCATGTCTTCCAACGTTTGTATCGTTCGTTCACTTTGGCCATCTATTTGTGGGTGATAGGCGGTACTCATATCTAATCGAGTGCCCATCGCTTTTTGTAATGTTTGCCAAAATCATGAAGTAAATCGATTGTCACGGTCGGATATGATTGACACCGGCACACCGTGCCGTGTCACGACCTCTTTGATGTACAACCTCGCCAACCTTTCCATCTTGTAATCCTCCAGGATCTGTATGAAATGAGCGGACTTCGTCATCCGATTCACTACGACCCATATCGAGTCGTGCCCGCTACTTGTTCTAGGGAGTTTGGTAATGAAATCCATAGTTATGTTCTCCCATTTCCACTCGGGAATTTTAGGTTGCTATAATAATCCCGATGGTTTTTGATGTTCACCCTTAACTTTCGAGCACGTCAAGCATCGGCTTACATACATAGCAATGTCTCTCTTCATGCCTAGCCACCAGTATAGATCCTTAAGATCGTGATACATCTTGTCTGCACCAGGATGAACAGAATATTGTGTCTTGTGTGCTTCCTCCATGATCAGGGTATGAACGTCTCCCCATTTCGGTACCCATGTGCAATCCATGAAGTACTGTATGCCATCGTCCTTGCAAATCATCTGTTTGTCTAACCCTCGGAATTCTTCTCCCGCAAGGTTTTCTTCTTTCAATGCTTCCCTTTGTGCAAGTTGGATCTGAGCTTTCAAGTTCGTTTGAATAGTCAATCCCAAAGCTCGAGCACGTAGTGGTTTCACGCGCTCTTTACGACTTAGGGCGTCAGCCACCATATTTGCTTTCCCCGGATGATACCGGATCTCACAATCCTAGTCACTAAGTAGCTCTACCCAACGTCATTGTCGCATGTTGAGTTCTTTCTGATTCAGGATGTGTTGAAGGCTTTTATGATCTGTGTAGATGATACATTTGGTTCCATACAGATAGTGCCTCCATATCTTGAGTGCAAATACTACCGCGCCCATCTCCAGGTCATGAGTCGTATAATTCTTCTCATGCACCTTAAGTTGTCACGAGGCATAGGCAATCACCTTGTCTTTCTACATTAGCAAACAACCCAATCCTTGATGTGAAGCATCGCAGTACACCACAAAATCATCAGTTCCGTCTGGAAGGGACAGTATCGGTGCGTTGCATAACTTCTCTTTCAACGTTTGGAATGCTTGTTCTTGTGCTTTCCCCCAATCAAACTTCTTGTCTTTCTGAGTCAACAATGTTAACGGTTGGGCAATCTTTGAGAAATTCGCAATGAAGCGACGATAGTATCCGGCCAATCCTAAGAATTGCCGTATCTCTGAGGGTGTCTGGGGTGTATCCCATTTCTTCACTGCTTCAATTTTTCCGGGATCTACATGAATCCCATTTTTGTTAACCACATGACCCAAAAATCTCACTTCCCGAAGCCAAAACTCACACTTTGAGAGTTTAGCGAAAAGTTTCTCTTCTTGAAACAAACTCAGTATGGCCCGAAGATGTTCCTCGTGGTCTTCTTTTGAACGAGAGTAGATGAGTATATCGTCAATGAATACGATCACGAACTTATCCAAGTATGGTTTACACACCCGATTCATCAGATCCATGAATACAGCCGGTGCGTTAGTCAGTCCGAACAGCATGACTAAGAATTCATAATGACCATAACGAGTCCTAAATGCTGTTTTCGGTATGTCATCCTCAAAAACCCTCAATTGATGATATCCAGAACGATGATCAATCTTGGAGAAATATGAAGCTCCTTGCAGCTGATCACATAAGTCATCAATCCTGGGAAGAGGATATCGATTCTTCACAGTCAACTTGTTCAACTCACGATAATCGATGCACATGCGGAACAACCCGTCTTTCTTTTTGACAAACAAGACCGGTGCTCCCCATGGTGAATGACTCGGCCGAATAAAACCCTTCTCCAGTAGCTCTTGCAGTTGGCCAGATAACTCTTGCATTTCGGATGGCACTAACCGGTATGGTGCTTTTGCTATCGGCGTAGCTCCAGGAACCAACTCTATACGAAATTCCATCTGTCGTGGAGGAGGTAATCCAGACAAATCATCAGGGAATACTTCCAGATAATCTCGTACTACAGGAATATCTACCAACTTGTTGCCTTCTTCTATCTTTTCCACTACATGGGATAGAAATGCGTAACACTGTCGTCGCGTCTTCATGCAAGTGATAAGCTTCAGAGTTCTTCCCGATCGTTCTCCTTGAATCTTGAGTACCTTCCCGTTTGGCATGGGGATTCGTACTACTTTCTCCCGACAAACAATCTCGCTCCGTGTTTCGACAACCAATCCATTCCCACAATCACATCGAAGCTCCCCAACTCGAAAGGTATTAAGTCTATGTCGAAGGCATGGTTTTCCAATATCATGGAACACTTTCGAATAATCTCATCGGCCTGTACAACTCTACCATTGGCCATTTCTACAGAAAAGCTAGTTTCTAGTCTACTAGGGTTCAAGGCAAGCATGTGTGCAAAATCGGAAGATATGAAACTATTGTCTGCCCCAGTATCAAATAGTATGGATGCGAAGTGGTGATTGAGCAAGTACGTACCCGTGACAACATTCGGGTCCTGACGGGCATCGTTGGCTCCAATGACAAACGCACGTCCCCGAGCGACATTTCCTTGATTAGCCGGGCCTTGATTCCCAGCTATGGCCATCACTTGCTGTTGATTATTCCCTTGTTGACCAGGTGCCCTATTGAGTTTGGGGCACATGTTCCGGTAGTGACCCGGATTTCCACATTCGTGACCCGGATTTCCACATTCGTAACAGACTCTGGCATTCCCGGCGGGGTTAACTGCGTTGACGGGTGCAACTAGATTCGGTGCGACTCTACAATCTCTTGCTAGGTGCCCCGGGCGCCTACAGTTCACACACACCCGGCACTGTATCTCTGGGGGATGATGATAGCTGCACCTGTCACATTTGGGGTGAGGCCCAACATATTCTCTCTTACCCTAAGTCACAACCATGAAATTCCTGGTGATCCTGGCCCTTTTATCAGATTTCCCGGCATTCGACCGGCTAGTTTCTCCAACATCCTTTCTTTTCTCTGCTCCCCTACCCAATACTCATGTTCTTATCATCTCATCAGTAAGAGCGCCAGCCTTCAGAATTGCGCTCTGGATTGTAGGAGGAGTAGCTGCTATCACTATTGCCCGGATCTGAGGTGCAAGTCCCCAAATGTACCTCTCGATTCTCTTTGATTCTGGGGTCACAAGATGTGGAACTAGCCTCGCCAGTTCATGGAATTGATCACGTGCCCAGCTCCTACCATCGCATGGTTCTAGAATTCCTGTTCAAGCTTCTGCAACTCGTTGAGAGGATAGTACTCCTCAGTAATCAGGGCTTTGAACTCATCCCAAGTCATTTGCATCGCAGACTCTCTTCCTCTAGCTTGAACCTGGGTGTTCCACCAGGTTAATGCCTTGCCCTACACTGAACATGTGGTATACTTGATTCTTTGACTGTCGAGGCACTCACTGATGTCAATCACTGCCTCCATCTTTTCAATCCATCTAGTTAGGGCTATCGCCCCACCTTTCCCATCAAATTCTTAGGGTTTGCAGGCCACAAATTCCTTGTATGAACATCCCCGTCTTGTATTATCGACCCCAGTTTCATTACCAGTTGTTCCGCCAATCCCAGTGTCTTCCCCTGTTCCTTGGTTATGCTCATGGTGAGTATTATTATCTCCGTGAAGATGATGATTTAGAAGAGTGTCGCTCACTTGAGTCACAATAGTCGGAATCAGTGCGGCTAGCTGCTGAGCAATCATAGCGGCTACGTCAGGGTTGTCAGTTCCCTGATTGTTGCCAACTGGAGCACCACCTGTTCTTGGTGGTCTACCCCTACCTCTGCCTTGTGGGGTCTCACCTTGATTGGTACTACGTGTGGCTCTTCAAGGCGGCATCTTCTAATCATAGAAAGGTGTAAACATGTAAACTTTAGTAAACATGTAATCCTTAGTCACTTTAAGATACACATATGATTCCACTCATCAAGTTCCAATATCCCATGCTTCGGTCCATCAAGATCATCACGTAGCCCAGTTTAAGCACATTCTTAGTATACCGGTGATGCTTATATATAGGGTTCCCCGCAGCGTTCCCACCACATCCACGATATACCTTGAATGACGCTTAAACCGGTTACATGACATCCTAATTTTCCTTAGCATAATCCCAATGAATAACATAATGTATGTGTAGAGAGTATCATCACTCATCTACATTTCCTGTAGTCCACTTTCACTCTAAGCATTCAATCAGTTCCTTAGTTACTGGAATACTAAGTGGGGGATTGTCTCGTAAAGGATGAGATCAATGGCATGATTGGAAATACCAAGAAAGCTCTATGTAGGACAGGACTTAAGTAATAGCAAGTGTTAGTAATGTTTTGTTACCCTTAACGAGGTCTTACTAGAATTATGATCCTTGCACACCCTAGGGTATAGAATAGAAAACTTGTAATACTCATGATCGTTACTCCCTGGTAAGATTAGCCAGACTTCTCATGCACGGCGAATTGCACTTACGTGTGCACCCGTAATGGTAATTTGCCTTGCATGGTCACCCTTAGCTTCCCTACCCCAAGTCAACATCATAGTATTGATACATTCATCAAGCACAGATCATGTAATATCCTCCTGTCCAGGAGCCAATAGTATTCCAATAATGGTATGTAATAGCAAGTAAACTTCAAGCACATAAACACAATATGTCTAATGGTAGTTGCCTATCCTTCATACTTTCAGGATTTCAGGCATAACTATGTTAGGGTCGGATTTAGTATCCGAGATCGACGCTACGCGTGATCACCAAGGTTCCCTTCTGTTTAGGTATCTCGACCTAATGATATGATGTTGTGCGCATACAAACGTAAAGTTTTAGTGTAAAGGTATCCCGTGGAGAAAGACTAAGAGTAATAGTGTCTTCCTCAGGATGATTAGATAACAACCACATATGTATAGAATCACGTATAGAGACAAGAGACAAGTATAGAGGAACATACATGTAATATCAAATGCAAGCCAGTCCTAGCACGCATTCTACATGAAGGTTCCTAGGTTATAGTCTAGGTCAAGTGTATTGCCTACTTCTCTATAACCAGTGGCTCTGATACAAGTTTGTCACACCCCCGCTGATAGCGGAAACACGGGGATGCGAGCTAGACGGGATCGTCATAACACATGGTTAACAATAGAGATGCAATATGTATGTATTTAATGACAAGCGTGTCATGACGACACCTGACACAAATGGAGACTTGTGTCATGTTAGTCAACGTTCACGACAACATAGCCATAAGCATAATAGAAACTTGAAATTGATTCACATAAACGATCCACATAATCACAAAAACTGTATTCTTGTATGTAATTCTCACAACCCGGGAACAAGTATCCAAAAGAATGTTAATTGTTTGATTGACTGCAACAATGTACAAAATAATTGTTCATCATGTATGTTTAGTCTCAAAAATGCATCCTAGGGTCTCCACTAAGGCAACACTCCTAGATCTTCAGTTCTCATTGTTACCTGAAAAATATGCTCAAAATTTCAACAATAATGTTGGTGAGCTTCGCAGGTTTGAATTGTAAACATGTAATTGATGCTGTATAGTGTTTGTAGTGGAATACCGTGCATACAGTTATAAGCAAGCAAAATCACATACCATGAGTTTTATACAACCAAACCTAATGACGTACACACAGCAACTTGTCGGAATATATTCACCCAAGGCCCGTTCCTGGCAGTGTGATGGTACTCACGAGTAACCATCTGTCAAGGGTGGGGGTGTAAACCCAGTAGTACTACTAATACCTATCCGGTAGTACTACTAATACCTATCTGTTGGTTCCAACACCGGAATTAATGGTTGTAAGAAGAACCACACAGTAACATCATGTATGCATCAGACGTGTACTCACAAAACAATATCACGTTGATTCCAAGTATGAAAACTGTATGTATGTTGTACAGCATTGAAAACGTGTGAGCATACTTTTCCCCCATGTTTGTAAAAGATTGAAACGATTGTATAAGCATAAAAAGGGGCCACGAAACTCACTTGTTAAATGGTAAGTATGTATGATGTAACTTCCCAAACTTGTATGTATGTATGAACGGTCAATCACCTACTGACAGTTATGTTATGCATTAATAATATGCCTGTTGTTAATAATATTGTTTAGTTGGGTCGGGTCGTATCGGTTCGGTCGTGGGTAGCACTTGCACACAAACACGCGCAATACATCTTATGTAGATCCAAGTACTAGAAGCGTCGCCATTGTCGATGATATTTGTGTAAAAGTGTTATTGTTGTCAGAGAAATACTTGGTAAGTACTTGTGTTATGAATCGTTTGTTACTAATTATAAAACGTTAAGTTGGTTGGATTTGATATAACATCGATAAGTTAGATAGTGTTAATCTTAAAGATCGTCATTAGCAATGGCAACCGTGTCGATGTCACCTTAACATCACACGACTACACACACCACACACATGAAGAATTCACACACAATGACTCCAATTGCACGACAGAACTAGACGCATGACTGGACACTCCATTCACACGAATCAACTTTCAGTCATGCGAATCAGCTACATTCGCACGACTGAACTCCCATTCATGCGACTAAGCACTCAGTCGTTCCACACAGCACCCAATCGCACGACTCAACCTTCCATTCGCACGATTTAACCCTCATTCGTACGAATCAGCTTCATTCGTACGACTGAGTCTTCATTCGTACGACTGGATCTTCAGTCGTGCGACAATCATCCGCATTGACTCAATCGCACACACTCTCAATCGCATGCATTCAATTGCACAACACACACATACGCATGGACTCAGTCGTATGACTTACCCCAGTTGCACCACTCAGTCGCACGATAGACTCAGATGCATGGACTCAGTCGCACGACTCACTCAGTCGCACGGCTAAGTCGCCCTGTACAGCAGGTCGTGACTGCTGATGCACCGAGCAGCTTCCAGCTGTTCCGGGCACGGGTTTCACACCTCAAGCATCTCCATAATCCATATTCTAACATGTCTAGACAAGAAACACACACTGGAATGCAACACACAAGCCCACACGACCTCATGTGCTCGGATGAACCCGAGCACCCGAAACCCTAGAAAACGCAGAAGTGAAATCGAGCAAGAAACGGGTCAAACAAGGTTATCTACCTGCTAGAAGTGAGTATTCACGATGATAACCAAGATTTGACGGTGAAAACGCAACAAACGTGACGAATTTTGGTACTAGAATGGTGTAGAAATGAAAAAGATGAAGAAGAAGAAGTGAAGAAGATGGTGAAGAATGACTGGGAAGAGGGGTTTTTATACCCATCCAAAGTTTGCAAATTGTCACATTTGGTCCCTACACTTAGCCCCCGAGTCCCTAAACTCGTTTCGGTTGAAAACGACGTAAATATAACATAATGATGTTTTGTGTCCTGAATATGTTGTTATTAATGATGTTTATATTATATAACATAATATAGTTAGTGATGTCGGTGGTGATACTCATAAGCGTTTTGGGCGATAAGGTTGCAAATAATGGTATTACGACTGTAAAAGAAAACCAAACAAGTATGATGTCCTCACAAATAGTCTAAGAAGATGAAAAATGAGCGCTCTAAGGATAGTTAACGAAATTTCACGTTAAATGACGGACCTTGAGGTGACGGATGTCACAAGTTGGTATACCATTACTGATACTTTGCACGGTTTTATATCTCACGCTACAACGCAGGGGGCTTAATACTAGTTATTCTATCATGTAAAGTAGTGAATGGGAAAATACAACTATTATTTGTTTGTAAAAACCGAGGACTAATGTTAAAGCATCTGATGCTTGTTTAATATAATCATTAAATAGTTAACTTTTATATGCTATTAACATGTAACAAATAAGGTGTGAGAAGATTACATGCATTAAGAATGATGTGAGAAGATAATAAGTGGCAATATTTTACTAGGTTAGAACTTTGTGTATTACACAAGGGTTGAATAAATAAAATATTAAATAAG
The DNA here is from genome assembly GCA_024085815.1 of Flaveria linearis. Classification (NCBI taxonomy): domain Eukaryota; kingdom Viridiplantae; phylum Streptophyta; class Magnoliopsida; order Asterales; family Asteraceae; genus Flaveria; species Flaveria linearis. Next base: position 40,585,657 of record CM044003.1, on the reverse strand, counting down.
TTGTAATAAAAATTTATGAATTATAAAGCCTTGCTTAAAGATAAAAACGACTACAATTACGTATAAATAGCTACTTTATGTTAATAAACAATAGGGAATAGTTATTGTAAAATTGATATTTAATCAAAAAGTCTAAGAAATATCATTATGATATTTTGATCATTGTGTCAAATAAATTAAATAATTGTGTCTTATATGTTTACTGTGTCAAATATCAGTTTATTGTATCTTATATTTTTCATCATTTGTTATATGTATTCATCATTATGTTTTACGTTTTAGATTATGTTATGTTCTTTTCTCATTGTTTTTATAGATTATATAAATTTGTTATCTATTATTATGTTTTAGAATTAGAAGAACACAATGATCAATGTATTTTTTCAGAACTAATAGTGTTAAAGACAACATAATATGTTATTTTTGTCATTGTTTTTTATAGATTATATAAACATGTTGTTATCTATCATTATGTTTTGTAATCACAAGTACACAACATGTTATTTCATCAATTTATCTTTCAGAACTCATAGTGTTAAAGATAGCACAATAACGATCAAAAAACACAATGAGATGTTGTGTTATTTTGTCATTGTTTTTAATCTATTAGATTAATTACTTTTTAATTTTATTATTGTGTTTTACATATTAGAGATACACAAGGATGTTATTCCATTATTATAACTTTTTAAAATCTATTATTTTAGAAAAACACAATGGTGTTCAGAATTGTAACATAACTAAAAAATGTAACACCCTTGGAGTTTTTGTATGTTATATTTGTCAATAAAATAATCATGATTATGTTTGAAGCGAGACTTCATGACTGAGTTTTTGGTAAAACTTAATGTGTAAGCTTCATAGACAACTTAGTTAAGTTATGGATAAAACTTAACAATTAAGTATTAGATAAAACTTAACAACTAAGTATTAGATAAAACTCAATGCCTAAATTTTAGATAAAATCTAGATAAAACTTAACGATGAAGTTTGGATAATGCTTAATATCAAAGTATTGGATAAAATATAAAACTTAATGACTTTGAATAAAATATAAAACTTAATAGTTAAGTTTTTGATACAACTTAATAAGTAAGAAATACTTAATGAATAAGAAATATCCATATATAACAAGATGTCTTTTGATCTCTTTCATTTCATAACTTTTTTATCATCTTCCCTACTTTCATACACGAAACTTTCTACTACCTTTTAAACACTTTAAACACAACTCTCGAGATTAGAAAACTGGTGTAGATGCTCTAGATAACAATTATAAAAGTTTTGATATAATATTATCAATGTGATAAAGGCTCGTAACTCAATCCCTAAGTTACTTTGAGGTTTAAAAACAAAAGCTTATAAAGTTTAGAGGCTCCGTTCAACTAACCAAGTTGCAGGACCGGTTATGGTTGTTCAACAATAGTTTCATAGTTGTATAACACACTTATTAGATCATATAAGGAACCATGCAAAGAAACAAAGAACAGAAAGTAAGAACACTCAGAAAACAAAGATTGCTTTTCAAGAAAGATGTATATTGCTCTGAAATGTTTTACAATTGTTACAATACTTAGTCCTATGACTAGTTACACGAGATATTTTATACTACATCCTACAACCAGCCACATTCTGAAGGCAAGGTGGACACTAATCCGGACAACAAGATCAATGAAAATTCAAAAGGCAGATTGCCTTTTGACATGTGACCATGACATGTCATAGTTCATATCCTATTGTATTTCAATAAGAATAAAAGTACTTAAATGGAAAGTTATAGATAAAGACACCATACTCAAACAGTTGACAAAAGTAAAAAGGTAATCACCAACTTATATAAGTTGGTGAGTATTTAGAGCTTGCAGCGGAAAGGTCTTCAAAATTTTCAAAAGTATGTACGATACACATGTCTTCTCTATCTTTGGAAGAGTTTCGTCTTCAACCTTCGGAAGACTTTACTTTTGGCTTCGAAAGATATCTGTCTTTGTATTCAGAAAATTTGACACTTAGTGATTTTTCTTTGTGCATGGTCAAATCTTCTGAAGTAACTTCCTTGTACTTTATTGCATGCTGAGAGATCTTTGGTTAGCATCAGCCTTTGAGATAAACTCTTATAAACTCCCCCTAGGGTGATGCTACCAAAACTTGAAGATTACTATGACTCTTGATCCTTCACTTGTTTATAGCCATTAAAGGCATTCCTCTCTTTATCAGTTGGTCTAGATTCTTCAAGCCCTCATAGTTTCTCCTTATGTCCAAGAGATCATGCTTAGGAAGGTCAAGTATATTCTACTAGAAGTATACTTGTTGTCCTACTTGATCTCTTATGACATACCATCTGTCTGCATTTGGAGATTACATCTAAAGACAGGATGGGTCTCTCAGCAGCTAGAGCCTTTACTTGTAAGGGAGTTGGTTGAGCAGCCTCTTTTGGTTCACCCTTAGGATGTTCTTACTCACCTGAGGTGTAGAGGTGGATGCCTTAGACTTCTTCTTCTTCTATGACTTTAAATCTCATCTAATGGCGATCCTTTTCTTCTTTCGGTACTTTAACTAAGAGGTTGGTCTTGATCACCTTGTCTTTCTTTTTCCTTCTCAGTTTCTTCCTTCCCCTTCAAATGTTTAGAAGAAGGTTCAAGACCCTGCTAAGAGTTAAAGATGAAGCTGGTTGTGGATCAATGGTAGGTCATGGTTGTGTTGTCTGGTTTGGTTAAACCTTGATCTTAGCTTTAGGTGTAGCTTGACTTGGTGGAGAATACAAGTCTTAAAGCTCACTACTCTTGATCTTCTGCTTGATCACCCTTATGTGCTCATCCATTGTGCATAGAGACATGGGACCAGGCCGCCTTCAGGAGAATCCATACAACTTTAAGATACTCACCATCCTTTGTATACCTTTAGATTTCTTCTTGTTGGCTTTGATGGTTGCCTTTAATTTTATAGCTTCCTCCCTCATATTTCTATTAGCAACCTTTCTTTGTTTGATAGCTTCTTATTCTAGCTGCTTAAGATACTCAAACTCTATATAATCATAAGATAGAGGGAGTAAAGCTTCAGCCTGGTAGAGACCTATGGCACTCAAGTAGGTAATCATGTTTTGTCTGTCTTGTTCTCCACCTACTTGAGTTTCTTCCTCTATATCCATAGAATCTACCTCAGGCCTTTCTTAAACTGAAGAGAGCACATGGTCTTTATATAATTTTCTTCTTTGGTCTTGAGGAGCAAAACAGGAACCTTAGCCTCCTTCCTCTCTCTTGACACCTCTGTGTCTGCCAGTTCATTTAATTCCTCCATAGGAAGATATTAGTTCATCTATATTATAGTTCCTAGTTACCAGGTAGTTCAATCTGGTAGCCCTTAACTCATCTTCTTGAGTGTTTGGCCTTCAACTGAGGATATACATTCGAAGATAATCTTAGGATTGATCTGTTTGTCGAGACTTGATCAAAAACAAGTTATTATATCGGTCTTAGCTACATTTATTGTGTAACGGTAAGTAAGGTCGTCTCCTCTGGGAATATGTGGAAAGTGTTTAATTAATGCGGCTCGATTAACTAAAAGACTCAAAATTTATAACTAAAAATTGAAACTTTGGATGAATTAATGAGCACAACTGCATAAAACGAAGAACTTTGAAACTAATTTACTTCAATAATGAAAAACAATCAATCCCAGGTTTCCAATTCTATAAGATAAACAGTTGGTACTTTTGAATTAGGGTTTGTGAGAACATGATTTCAAGATTTCAACTTTTGATTAAAGTGACAACAAAGGAACAAGCTTTTAAGATTCGTTCATTTACAATGTTCCAATTTACTATATCACGTCATCTACTTTTCTTAATGAGCTCATGATGCAAAAAAACTAAAAACTGATAATCTAGAAAACAACTTTATTTACTAGTAAACCTTTTAAATTAATCAAAACATAAAACTTAATTCAATAGTTCATTGTTCAATACAAAAACCTAATCAAAACATATCAATTGTTTCACTTGACAAGAATTGTACTCCCGAGAGCAATCAAAGAAGAACTAGCCAGTCATAGTCTTCACTGAATCATCAATCTTCTTTTGATGACGATCAATGATGGTTATGGATGTGTTTGGAAGCTTGAAAGCACCCAAAATCACCTTGAATTTGATAGACTTCGTGTAGGGGAAGATGTCCTTCGATTTGGGTTTGATGTAGCTTAAATAAACTTGAAGATCCACAAAATCCGGAAGTTTGTTAGGGACCGGCATATCATACTCCCACCATGGGCTTATATGGTCCCATATCAGCCTCCATATGGCCATCTTTCTATTATTTTGTCCAAATACGCAAGTTTATACGCCCATCATATGCCAGTGGCGTATGATACTCTCATGGTCGGCGTATCATATGCCGGACCCCTGTAAAATTTTGATTTTCACATGTAACTTTTCACGAGCTTTCAGTTGACAGGTCGTGGGCCCCGTAACTCTTTTCCTAGCCCAAGTGATGCCCATTTTAAGTTACCATGGTCTTGAACCTTCGGTTTTTGTATTTCTTCACTTCTCGGGCTCCGATTTTCATCCCGCTTCTTCCATACTTTTTGTGAATCTAAGGATCGCAATTCAGGAATTATCAGTATTAAAATGATGACAAATTAATGAATGCGAAAAAATCATTAACTGCTATTTAATTGTTTTTAATTGATAATAAATATCAAATATTGAATGTAGTTACGATGAACACAATTATGAAAACAAAGTAAATACGTACACAATAATTAATTCAAATGTATTTCATTAATATTCACTAATGATTACAAAAGAATAATTATGACTGCTATGAATAAAGATTCTTCAAACGTATTGATGTTGATGATGTGACGACGGCTAGGGTTGAATCGTGATGTGATATGTGATAGCCGTAATATTGCTTATTGTGTTCACTTTGATGTGAAACCTAGGAATCATATTTATAGGCACTTTGAGTCAGTTACGGAAACACCGGATCTCTTGGGATTTGTTATTGACTTGTTGACTTGTCGACTTGTTAAAATCACACAAGTGTTCTTTTCTCCACAGGAACATTGTCTTCCGCAGGAACTCTTGTTTTCCGGAGGAGCTTGTACTTCCGTAGGAATCTTCATCTTGTAATCCTTGTTGTTCATCTGTAGACAACAATAGACTTGTAAGAAACATATCTAAGGATTATCAGAGTTGTTCATCCGTAGATGTTTCTTACACTTAGTCAATTACATGAATTCACCAAGTATATTGTTTTTGCCTGTTATCATACACATCAAGCAACACATATGGGTTAACCTATATACACAATGCATACATAATAATAGCCAGTTACAATCATTTATTACAAGAATTGATTAATTTTCTAAGCCTATACAAATTGATCTAGACCTATTCTTCCTAGATCTAACAATACTCCCCCTTAGGCTTAGATACTTGTAATCATTCCTTCAAAACTGAAAGTTCTTTCACTCTGGCAATGATTTTATTGTAGAAATAAGACACAACAGTCTTCTAATCATCATATTTGTAGTTGATCTTCATCTTACTGAGGCTTCTTCAGAGTTTCAAAACTTAGGCCCAAAATGTCTTCTTCAGTAGTAAGTGTTTCCACTACACTTTCATTGTGCACAATTTTGAGCTCATCTTCCTCTGATATTCTCAGTTTTGAGACTTCTTGAACTGTAGATCCTTTCAGTAGTCCAGCTTCATGTCTTCTTCTTTTGTATGCCTTTGTGTGCAATTTGTCAATCACTTGAATCATATGCAAATATAGACATAGGTCATTCTTTGCTTTTTCATCAGTTAGCTTTGGGAAGAATTTGTCATGAACATATGATGTACATCTTGGGTGAAGCATTTTGATCTCCACTGGGTCAAAAATTCTTATCTTATCAGCTTTCTTCCCTTCAGCATTTCTCAGCAGCACTAGCTCTTTTGTTCTCTCAACATAACCCCATTCTATTATGGGAGATGTATATTGATTTCCCTTAAAGATTTTTATGGATTCTGAATTTCTGTTGCTGTATCCAACCCTCTTTAACATTTCATCATCTACAAGAGTTGAGGGTTCAGATGTTGTTCTTTTCTTTCCTTGATTTCTCTTTCTGTGCTCAGCATCATCTCTCTTAGCCTTCTTGAGCACATCATCTATGAATTTTGTTTTCATTCCACCCACAGACATAGAAAATTCTCTTCCCCTTGGATGGAATGGATAGTTAGAAATAATTAAGCTTTGCAAATCTTTAATATCTCCCTCAGGAGACCCAGTAATGCTTCTATATCATGAAAGTATTGGATTCTTCTAGATGTTCTTTTGATGATTGGCACAATCCCAGTCTGGATCATATTTCCAGGCCATAATCCTGTTTTCTTCCACAGAACTAGGAGTTGTGATGTGGTCATACAGTTCTATCAATGTAGACTTTTGCTCTGTAATCTCTCTAACTATTGTACCCAGAGGCCATACTTTTCCAGGGATAACTATCCTAGGCTCTCTTATCAGCTTATCTTTCCCTTTGTGCTGGTCTTTAGATTCAATAGTTATAGGATTAGCAGGGAGTTTGCTTTGTTGCTCATAGGATGGATTTGGAGCTTCAGTTCAGAATCTTACACTAGTTTCAACCTCAACTGCCATGACATGCTCCATCATCCTCCTTAGTTCACCAACTATTCTTCCTTTCAGCTATGCATCTTGTAATTATGACCTTGTAACCAACAGGTCATGTTGTATTTGCTCAATTTTTCCGTTTCACAGTGACCTAACTCTTTCTTGATTTTCTGAATTGATTGAAAGGTTGTGAAAGCTTCATAATCACAGTTGGGGATCATAAATCTGGCAAATTCAAACTCTTTCAGTAGATCCTTCAGCTTAGACAGATTCATCCTCTCAACCATGTCATATGGAAATCCATGGTTGATGAGGGTCATAAACATAGAAGACTCAGGTCTCTCTTCTAGTATGTCTTTTGTTGTCAGTATATCTTCATACTTTGAACCTTTCTGTCCTTTTGGAGAATCCATCTTGATAAGCTCATTCCATTCTTCATCACCTTCACTATCCTTATGAGATATAGATTTCATAGCAGATAAGTCTACTGAAGGAGTATGTTCAGGAGATGTGAGCTTTGGCTTCTTAGGAGAATCTTCCACATTGATCACCTTCTTCTGAGTGGCACGTAAGTACTTTTGCTTTCTTGAGTATAGAATTAAGCTCTTGGAAGCCTTAGAAGATTCCTTTGTTTGTTTAATTGATGGAGCAGTACTTGACTCCAATGTACAGATCTTCATTTTTAGCTTTTCAATTTCTTCATCTTTCAACTTTATCAGATCAGATTTTGCTGAGAGAGAGTTAGTGATTTGATCCACCTTCAAGACCAACTTCGCCTTCTCATTCTTCTCATAACTCACTGACTCCTGTAACTCCTTTTCATGTTAAAGCAATGCACCAATCACTTCATTGTTGCTTTGAGCATCTTCTCTAATTCTTTTCATTCTAGCTTGTTGCTTCATCATCTCTTCATCTTTTTCTTGAATAACCCCCTTTAACTCTTGTATTCTTTGTTTTCTTTTGTTTCACTTGAGCACTAGCTTATTGTATTCAGCCACCAGGTAGCTCTTGCTCACAGGAATGTCCTGATCACTCAGATCATCTTCATGATAGACAATGACATCAACAAGGTTCCCCTTTTCTTCTTCTTCAGCAGCAGTCTCATTGTCATTCACTTCAGTTGCAGCTACACTTGCTGAACTTGAGCAGTGCTCATTGGCTTGATCTGCATGCTCTAGAAATTGTTCTTCTGATATGAGCTGAGGATTAGTGATTGGAGATATCGGTTCAGTATTATCAGACAACTCTTGGTTTTGAGAGGTGGAGACAGAGAGTGGAATGGTGCTTGCTTGTGACATTAACTCAGTCTCACCAGAGTGCGCTGAGTTCTGAGACTGAGTGATGTGTAAAGGCTCAGTATTAGCACTCTCAGATGTCTGTTGTTTTGGTGTATCAGGGAGTGGATGAAGAGGAGATTGAGTTTGGATTGGAGAGATTGGTTGAGTGTTTTCTACGGCTGACAGTGAATATGCTGAGGATTCTTGTGGTACAGGTGAGATGGGCTGGGTGCTTTGGGTGGATGATGATAGTTGTTATGGGGAATGATGATGTTGAATATGTGAGATGGGATCAGTGTTCACACTGGCTGATGATTGATGTTGGTAAGGGGATGTTTGATGTGGTGAGTGTGAGGCTTGTGTAGAGTCTGCAGATGACTCTCCTTGCTGATCTACCCATACCAATTCTTGTGGTATGTCAGCATGTGCATCCACTACATGTGCAAACATGGGCATATCTTCCCCTTGGTATTTACCGCTGATCTTATTTAGCACAGACCTACTCAAATGAGCTTGCACAAACACATCTCTAGATCTTGCTATCGTAAGGAGTTCATCATTTATAACCAGTTGTAGGAATCTAGGAAACATATACATCTTGTCAGTGTTTTGCACTCTAACTTGGTCACATAGACAATTGAGATGTACTTTGAGTAGTTGTAAGTCCTTCCCTTAAAGATCCCTATGATACCCGAAGAGATGTGCCTTGAGAACCTATCTAGTCCGGACTTCCTGTTTGAGATACACTTAAGGTAAGTGTGACATAGGAACCGGTAAGGCTTGCGTAGTCTCCCCTTCTTGATCTCTCCTTTACCAAAATCACCATCATAGCCCATCAGGTAGAATACCTTCTCTATGTAGTCATTTTCGAACACATCTGGGTGACCCACCTCTCGTTCTCCCAGCTCAAGTGATCTTCTGATCGTTTGTTCATTGATCCTTATTCTTTTAGATTGGATTTCAGCAACAATCACCTCATCTTCTCCATCTTGCTCTATTTGGGCTGAGTTCCAGAAATCCACTATATGAGCTTGATGAATCACAGGCTTTGCCGTCAGGGCATAGAAAAGCCTGGACCATCGAAGATATCTGATGATATCTCGACATCCTTCTGATGCAGGATCATTAGCATTTAGGAATGCGCGCACATTATGCTCTTTCACAAACCTATTCGTCATCTGTACATAAGAACAATGAGGAGTATGTTAGTATCAGTGGTGCAGACAAGAATACGAACAGTGTTAACGATAATCATGAATCAAACAGTTCATTATTGATGATTATGACATGATTTACCTTCAAAACAAAAGTCTGTGATCATGATTACGTGTTTGTTTTGAAGTTTTGAGTTGTTAATTTTGAATGTTTGTGGAAAGGGGAAAAGGGAGTGCGTTTTTCTAGATCTGAAAAAGTGCTCTAAAAAGGGTGAATAATGAAAGTTTTTAAGTCAAAAACATCATTTATACTCTCGGACACATTAATTTCATCTATTTAATTAAGTGGGTCCCACTTCCTTTTTACCCCTCTCCGTTGCATTGATTTATTCCGTAGATTTCATCTCTTCCGTAGGATATCTGCGGAACCACAACATCTGCGGATGCCTTAACATCTGAAGAAAGCATTTTAAATAAATGTAGATCAAGTATATCACTCTATGAACATGGATTATACTTTCAAAATTATCAATACATCCGTAGTTTACCAATTCTACGGACGGTCATAATGTAACACATTTTTACTATTGCTTCTGCTGATGCTGAAATTTCACTGTTGCTTCTGCTGATGTTGAAATTCCAATGTTGCTTCTACTGATGGTGAAATTTCAAGAGTGTGATTCTAATCAAGTGATAGAACCATTTATTGCTACTGGACCTTGTAGACTTTGTTTTCATGGCAATTGAGTACAAGAGAACCTTCCTATATCCTGCATCCAAGTTAGTGCTCGAGTTCCAATTCCTTATAAGATCTTTTGAATTCAGATTTTAGTGTTTTTCATCCATTACTTACTCCCCCTAAATTTGTGATTAATGATACGCTGTTTCGTTCATCATAAATTTATGTTGGAAATTAGCATGAAAGGCATATGACTGTCCAAAAGTGATGTAATCAGTTAAGAATAAAAATCAAACAAATAGAGTTAAACGATACAAGCATGCATATATATAAAGGGATCATACTATCACACTAAGCTCCTTCTCATTTTGATTATTTGGATGAGACATGATCTGATCCAACATCTGATTGCAAGTATATTGATTCACTTAAATTCATACAAGAGCAATGTATCAACTAGGCATGCTATTTATCATGTTTTGAGATTTGTTAATGAGTAACTGTCATGTGCACCACATTCAATTCTCATTAGAGTTTGTCCTCCGTTAGTGAGTCAAAGCATCACTTTTTCACACTTAGAAACTATGTACATTAAGTTATAAGCTCTATCTTGAGACAGTTTTGCAATCTCATAAATGCTTTGTTGTTAAAGCTCTTTTTGGATAATATACACTTGATCACAATGGTTTCTTTTGAGAGCTAAGATACGATCCTCATAAGGTCACCAGGTCTTTACTTTTGTAAAACAAAGGTGCTTTCAACTCAGGTCTTTGTTTACACAAAACAGAGAGAAGATGAAGATCATACTCTATCATAGACCCAGGTCTTTGTTCATACAAAACAGAGGGAATATGATTTTGCAAAGATAGAATATTATAAAGTGTTTTACATAGTGTGCTTGAGTGAGTGATTTGATCATATCAGGGTAAGACTCACTTGCTTGATCCTCAAAATGTAGTTCCCACAAACAGTCACCATTTTATTATGTTTGGCATGCTCTTAGTGTAGTTTCCACTCAAGATGAACCTACTCACATATCAAAATGTTTTAAATCAGTTTTAAAGTTAGTTGATGTTGATGAAGTAAGCCAAGGCATAGTATACTATCATTTCCTATACACATGTCATGCAGAAACCAAACACATAATAAAGAAAGACTATATTTTTGTAATTTTCTATGGTTTTATTTTATTTTATTTTATTTTATTTTATTTTACTTTTTTTAGATTTTAGTGATTACTATGCACAAGGACAGTCACATGCTTTTCTTTGTAGATGATAATTTAATCTAAGTTAATCATACCCAAAGACTCAATTAGAAAATTAAATCTAACGGAATCAAAGGCTTTAGTGAATAAATCAGCAAGCTGATTTGTTGTATCCACTTTGATTAACTTGATTAAACCCTCTTCTGAGCAATCCCTCAGAAAATGATATCTGATTTCAATATGCTTTGTTTTGCTATGTTGAACTGGGTTAGCAGTGATAAACATAGCAGCTGTATTATCAATATGAATTGGTGTTTGAAGGAAATTATAACCATAATCAAGTAACTGGTTTTGCAACCAAAGTACTTGAGAGCAACCAGCTGAAGCAGCTATGTACTCAGCCTCAGCTGTGGATACAGACACATTAGTTTGCTTCTTGCACTGCCATGAAACAAGCCTTGGTCCTAAAAATTGACATCCACCAGTTATGGATTTTCTGTTGTTGTTGTATCCTCCAAAGTCACTATCTGAATATGAGTATAGACTGAAATCTCTATCTTTTGGATACCACAGTCCTAGAGCTGGTTTTCCTTTTAGATATCTGAAAATTCTCTTGACAGCATTCAGATGAGATTCCTTTGGATCAGATTGATACCTGGCACAAACACAAACAGCAAACATTATGTCAGGCCTGCTGGCAGTTAAATACATAAGAGATCGTATCATAGATCTATACAATCTCTGATCAATAGATTTCCTAGCAGCATCAGGCACAATCTTGTCTATTGTTGAAACAGGAGTTTTGCATGAAGATGTATCAGCAAAGTTGTACTTCTTCAGAATTTGATGTATGTACTTTTCTTGCTTGATAAAAATTCCATCTGTTTTCTGATGACTTGTAGACGAAGGAAGAAGGTCAATTCTACCATTGAGCTCATCTGAAACTCAGATTTTATTAACTCTTCAAAACTCACACAAAGCCTTTTGTTGGTTGATCCAAATATAATGTCATCTACATATATTTGAACCATCAAAAGTTCTTGATGTTCTTGTTTGAGAAAGAGAGTCCGATCAATAGTCCCTCTTTTGTATCCATGCTTCAGCAAGAAAGATGATAATGTCTCATTCCACTTTCTTGGTGCTTGATGAAGCCCATACAAAGCTTTATCTAGCTTGTAGACTCTATGTGGGTAGTCAGGATCCTCAAAACCAGGGGGTTGAGCCACATAGACTTCTTCATCAATTTTTCCATAAAGGAAAGCACATTTGACATCCATTTGATACACAGTGAACTTCTTGAATGAAACATAAGCTAGAAATACTCTAATTGCTTCAATTCTTACAGCAGGTGCAAAAACTTCATCATAGTCTATTCCTTCTTCTTGAGTATATCCTTGAGCAATCAGTCTAGCTTTGTTTCTCACAATTATACATCCGTCATCCAGCTTTGTTAGGACCATGTACGTACGGAGTACTAACTGATTCAACGTGTAACCAAATCAAATAGCCGGCAGAATAGACTATGATCAGAAACGTTCTATGAATTTGGAAGGGATGATCTGGACGAACTTGGACGGCTAGGGTTATGAATTCTCGAAGTGTTATGTTTTTCCACAAATTAAGTGGTATTTATAGGTTACAGCTTTCATTCGTACGACTGAGTCATGCGTATGGCTCAGTCGTGCGACTGAGTCGTGCGATTGGTTCATTTGTATGATTGAGTTAGTCTTATGACTAAATCGTGCATATGACTTAATCACCTGGTTCAGCCGTGCGATTGGACCATTCGCATGGTCCAGTCATGCGACTGAATCATGAGACTTAGTTAAACATATTCCTGAACCTTTAACAATTCAAAACTATGTCTAACAACTGTATACCTATATAACATGTTCATATAAGCATTTAACATACAATAATATAAATATATAAAACATTAAACAACTAATACACAATCAATCAAAGAGTTTTTCATTACATTGATCAAACATACATATGTGTAACAAAATGAAAGTCAATTACATTTAAGCTCCCTAGACCTAGAACTAGGGACATGTGTACCAACAAACTCCCCCTTGGACCTAGTTCTATCTAATCTTTGACTTCCTTTGTAAACTCTTCGAATCTCTTAGCTCGTTCTTCTTTCAAAACCCCAGCATGGATATTGAGTGCGAAGCATAGGCGTATGACATGCTGAACCTATAGTGCTTGCACTATATCCTGGGTATCAAAAAATAGTGGCCACTTGTACAGAGTATAGACATTTGAAGCTGACAAGTTGATAAGCCATATTGGGTCGAACACCCTTATTGTGTCCACCGTTCCTTCCCTGTCCAAAACAATGACGGCCTCTCCAGAGCGCTAGTCATAGTACCACCACTTAAAATGTGGGGTAAAGTCCTTTGGCATCTCCCTCAAAGGAATTCTGTACATCGTGCGCGGAGCGCGCCACTTCAGGACTATCTTTGGTTGACCGGTGATGGGACTCACCTCAGACCTTCGGAGGTACCTCGTAGCCTGCTCAGGTTTGAAGTTTACCCATCTTGTCCTGCATTCCCTTTTCAGTGCAGCCTCAAACCAGCCTGACATTTTCTTCGGGTCAGCGTAGAGCAACTTCAGGCGTGCCAGCTGGTTGAGCTCAAACCCGGGGAGAGTTATCAGATCATGAGGGAATCTGAAGTACTCGATTCCCCTCTCCCTCTTTACAGCATAAACTCCAAGATCCTTAAAATGATCCAATGCAATAATTTTCCCTGACACCTTCATGTTCTTCTTAACTTTGTAGAGCTTGGTGTAGGTACTTTGCTTAGCTATAGCGCGTTGGGCTCAGATCTCAGCAAAGCAAGCCGCCCATTCAACCTTTCTGATATCGACATCAGTGTCCGAGGCTTGGGCTTGGCTAGTTTATGCTTCAGCTTGCTTTTCTTTATCACTTAGATTCTCCAAAACATCACTGCCGAGAGTGTTAACCAGATCTGGAAACATATTTCCCTCTCGGTCAGTGTATTCCAGATAATGCTGATCGGTGATGTCTTCAATCTCTATCTCTTCAACGTCGTTAAGCTCGTCATCACTAGCATCATCAAACATTGGAGCATCCTTCACGATCTCATCAGGATTAAGTCGAAACATCTCAACAAGTTGCTCGTCAGTTAGGTCGTGAATTATTTCTCCTTCTTCAGGAGTATAACTCACAGCCCTTCTGACGATCCCCTGCAGATCAATAATCATTGTGAGTTGAGACTTGATCTGTTAGAGGGGAGCAACCGTACTCATCTTGCTGAAATGCTGGAACTGCTTGATTTAGACATGTAGCATAAAAATCATTAGTATGTAATCAAGATAATCAAACATTAAATAATAAATATATACATTAAATGATGATTTCAAGTACAAAAGTTGAACAAAGTAAAACATCTAATCATTACTTTTGCCTTGAATCCGCTCTGCGTCTTCAGCTGAGGGTGAGGTAGGCGGGGCAGACATGATGCTCCCTGGTCTTGTTTCCTCTTTGTCCTTTGCTCTTGACCAGGAGCAGAGGCAGATGCAGCCGCATCTCCTTCATCATCATCATCATTATCATTTCTCCTACATCCTGCTTCTCCGTCACCCTCCTCCTCATCATCATCATCTTCATCCTCTTCATCATCATCAGAGTCATCATCATCACCATCATCTCCATCTCCCTCTCTGATCTTTAAAGGCTCCTCCTTTGATCCTTTGAGCCTCAGCATGATGGTCTTGTTGGTAGTCTCCAACTCCTCTATCTATTTGGCAGATTGGACATGTTGCTCCTGGAGTTGGGACATCGCTGAGCTCTGTGCAGCAATCTGCTGTGCCTGCTGCTCAATTAGCTGAGCCTGCTGAGATATCTGCTGAGATTGTGCAGCAGTAAGTTTTACTAGCTGACGAATCTGAGCAGTCTTCTCGTCATCGGCTGCCAACAGTCTCAGTACCATTCGATTCAGTGCTGAGAGCTATTCCTCTACCCCACTATGAGGTAGAGAAGATCCAGATAGAAAGGAGGGAAAAGATGACTGGCCTGCTGGGTGACTAGTGGTGGTGGTGGTGGTGGTGAAGATTGGGGGTGGTATAGTGGTGGTAGGTGGTGTAGTGGTGGTGGAGAAGATTGTGGGTGGCATAGTGGTGGTAGGTGGTGTAGTGGTGGGTGGTGTAGTGGTAGAAGTGGTGGTGGAGGTAGTGATCAGTGTAATCCTCCGTCTCTTGGGCTTCAGCCCATGTGGCTGAGCCATCCTCTTCCTCCGAGTCCCCTGGACCCGGAGGCTTCCCCTTGTCTGCTGGACTGGTCTGGGATGTAAGATGGATCTGTGGTAGTCTCCCTAGACCTGCTCGGACGTCCACCAACCGTCCTTAGCCCTCTCTTAGTGGCAATCACCCTGCTACCCACCGTCCTGGTCAGGGGTTCCTCATTAGACTCTTCCTCCTCATCAGGTTGGAAGTCCCGATGGAAACCCGTTGTCTATAGTTCAATGTGTGGAGATGGTGGAGATGTAGTATCAGTAGTAGTGGTATGAGTATGCGATGGACCTGTATCTCCACCGTCACCACTGTCATCATCGTCTGAATCATCATCAGGAGCAGCGATCGGCTCAATATCTGAGTCACTATCTTCATGGCGCCACTTCCTCTTCGACGGCGCCACGTAGTCCTCCCGGGCTAGATGCCCAAACAACCTCCTCATCGAGGGCTTAACCTGCTTGCCCCGGTAAACCTTCATTCTTCCCATTGTCGTGTCGTCCATGACTTCCAGGACGACCGCATCCTCTTTCTCCTTCGGCAGCTGGGGGAGCTTCTGAACAATGATCATATGGATAAACCTTGGGTACATGCAAAAGCTCGCCTTCCCCTTGGCCTCGATGTTCTCCACCAGGTAGGTGAAGCTTATCCCGGAGAAGTTGAACGGGAAGTTCAGCACCAATGTAGCAAATGCATTCTGCATCTGATCAGATAGCTCGTCAAAACCTCCCTTCCTCGAGGCTATACAACGTAGAAGAACATGGGCGAGGTACTTGAACTGGGGGCACAAGTTGCTCTTGTTAAGCATACTTGAGTTGATGTCCCCCGAGTACTTCGCCCTTATAAGGCGGCCATGGACGGTAAGGGGATGTAGTCTCGTTGGGCAGTTAGCATCGTCCCCAAACTCCAAAACGGTCCGTATATCTTCCTCAGGCAACTCAATGTCTTGTCCAAAGATAGAGCTCCGAATAGTGTGAGGCTCCGTGGACCTGTCTACAACAGCGTTTTCCCAAACGTCTGCTGAATCGATCTGTATGGAGTACACTGCGCTGAGATCGCTCGGAAAATCCTCGAGCAGCGTAGAAAACTAATAATCCCAGAGAAGTCCGCCGCATTGCGGGAAGTAAGATCCAGATGAGCACAGATATTGTGCTTGGTGCTCATGGTCCACCGACTAGCCATGTGTGACATAAAACAAATAAACATTAGTACTTGTCTAAGGTAACCAATTTCGGTTAATGAACTTGAAAATTGGTTTAGTCGTGCGACTGAAGAAAGCGACTGAGATCTAGTCATGCGGCTGAACTATGCGATTGAGATCTAGTCATACGATTGAGTTCATTCATACGACTGAGTCATGCGATTGGACTTAGTCGCATGTCTTCTCATGTGTTTGCTTCAGTCGTGCGACTGAGCTCATACGCATGGTTTAGTCGTGCGACTGTGCCATTCGTCCATCTCAGTCGTACGATTTGGCCAATCGGACAGCTCAGTCGTACGATTGAAGTTCATCAGTCTGTCCAGTCGCCTATTCGACTGTTTGACCATTCAAATTCATGTTTTTGAGCAATACTTGATGTTAAACATTGTGATTAGGCTCATTACACTCGGAATAGTCCGATTAAGCATCTTTTAAGTTTAGTTTGATCTTATAGCTCAGTTTAGGTGGTTTATTTGTCCGTTTTAGTCCTCGGTTACTGTTAGGTAAAAATTGGAGTGATTCTTGATGTCAGTGTTTGGTTTTATTGATGAACCACCTCGATTATTACCTGTATAAACAATATCGAATGTCAGAACAGAAGAATATATGGTAAATATGAATCGAATGAAATTTCGGCAGAGGTTCTTTAAGTCGTACGTATAATGGGCGATTTGGGTGAGTAGAGCGACTGAGGCCGATTCACCTAGTATTTATACTAAGGCAACCCCCAGTCGTGCGACTGAGCCTAGTCGCATGAGTGAGTCGTGCGACTGAGCCTCAGTCGAGCGATTCACCCAATCTTTCACCCCCAGTTGTACGATTGAGGTTCATTCAGACGTCTATCATAGTCGGTCACCTCCAATCGTGCGATTGGGCTTATTCACATGGTCCACTCGTATGATTTGGAATCATTCGTATGATCCAATCGTACGACTGGTCCATACTTATGGTCCAGTCGGGCGAATGGGCCATACTTGTGACATTTTGACCATTTTACCGTTCGATACTTAGTTCCATTTAACAGTAGATAAAACATTATGAGCAGTTGATCATCTTAGACATGATCAATTTTAGATTAAAACCTTTTGATCACCTTAAATGTGATCCACCTGATCATCTCAGACATGATCCATTTATCCACCTGATCATCTCAGACATGATCCATTTATCCACCTGATCATCTCAGCCATGATCCATTTATCCACCTGATCATCTCAGACATGATCCTTTTACTTTTTCAGAAACAATTGATTTAGGATTAACGTTAAGTTCATTTTGTGACATTCACAGCAATGAGTAACATAGCACAGTCTGACACTGACACACTTTGAAAATAATTTGAAAGACTAAACTAAGTAACAAAATAAACATGTTTTTATGATTTTGTTAGGTTTGGGTAGAAAAGCCTATTAGCAGTAACATCATTTCTAAGACAGATTCATATGGAATCAGACAGGCATATACTCAATTACTTAGAACTTTTATATATTTAGTGAAGTGGAAACTAACATATTTACATATCATAGTTTCTCATTCATCTGAGACTTCTAAGTTCTAACTGGGAATCATGCTTGATCTGATATGTAACACACATTGATTTTGAACATCAAGCGGTACATCCATGACGATTGTCAGTATATTTGTCCACTTAAATCAATACACAGACTTTTGACACACATTGGTGATGTATTAGGTTATATTATTTCAACCAACATTTGTGGATCCCAAGCTTATATTGTAATCAACATTCTTTAGAGGACTTTCGAGCGGTCTACGGGTATTTTGACAAGAAGAGACTATTCATTGATCTTTCAAAGAGAAGCCAAGCCTCAGGTCAGTGCCATCGCACAGCAGAGAGGCGGTAAACAACAATGAATTCTAGAATATCTAGGTTATGCTTATCCTCAGGTCAGTGCCATCGCACAGCAGAGAGGCACACAACCTATCTTCTTGTTAGAGCATCTTTAAAATTTTCTTTTGCACATAACGCACCAACAACATAGGTTATCAGCTTGATTGCGTTAATTTTCATGTTTTCGTGCTTTGCTCTTTTTGTGGTCATCCGCACACTTTTAGTGGCGTTTATTTGCTCGTCATCCCTTATTAGAAATAGCTGATTGTGTTAACCAGTGATAAGATGGGAACCCACAATCAGTTGAACATATTAGTTTAAATTGAGTTCACCAATGATGTCTACTAGTCTATTGTGTTGAATCTACCGACACTATGATGAACTAGCACCTCCCTAGATCGACTTTCTCCGTATACTTACAGTTACAAACAAGCGTACTATCATTTTTCCAATTTGTTAGACTTAGAGTTCTCTGAATAACCATTTTCTATGATTTAATTAAACTAAAATTGCAAAAACTGAAAATCTTTTTGTGTTCCAAGTAACTTGACGCCTGTGTACTATCACTTTCCATAGTGTTGAATCACATTCTTAGTTTTGTTATCTTTGCCTTTTCAGCTTATCTTCCCTCCCCCCTTTCTTTTTTTAAGTAAATAAATACTGAACATAACCTAATCTCCCCTGAAAAATTCTAAAACAGAAAATCTTTTTGTGTTTTTGGATTTTTATAAGTCAAGGAAATTAAAAGAAATAAAATAAGAATGAAAAAAAAAACTAAACACGTGTCGGACTAGGCATCTGTGTCTTCTGTAATTATGTCACCTTTCTTTTTCACACCGTTGACCTCTAACAGATATAGAAATCTGGGTTTGTCAAAAGGTTTGGTGTAGAGGTCGGCGCGCTGAAAATCCGTGTTTCTTTTAATCACATCAATTAATTGTTTTTCATAGCAATCGCGTATGAAATGATACTTTATGCCAATGTGTTTTGTTTTAGGGTGTTGAACAGGATTTTTAGTAACAGCTATGGCAGCAGAATTATCAACAAAGATAGGTGTGAGAAAATTGCAAACCGTAGTCTCGCATTTGCTGTTGGATCCAGATGATCTGAGAACAGCAACTTGCAGCAGCAACATATTCAGCTTCACAGGTTGATAATGCAACCGAGGTCTGCTTCTTGCATTGCCAAGTGACTAACAGCCTTCCAAAGAACTGGCACCTTGCTGATGTTGACTTGAAGTTCATCTTGCAACCGCCATAGTCAGAATCACTGTACGCAGTGAGCTCAAAGTCATCATCATGAGGATACCACAATCCCAGTGTTGGGGTACCCTTCAGATAACGGAAAATCCTCTTCACCCCAATCAGATGATTGACTTTGGGTTTTGCTTGATATCTAGAGCAAAGACATGTGGCATACATGATATCTCGATGCGAGGCAGTGAGATAAATAAGAGATCCGATCATCCCACAATACATAGTGGTATCCACCAAATCCCCATTCTCATCAGGAGCCACATCATGATTTGTGGCGAGATGGGTACCGACAACAGTGACATTTTCCATATCAAATTGACTCAGAATGTCTCCAACATACTTAATCTGATGCAGAAAACTACCGGTTGGTGTTTGATCCACCTGTAATCCCAAGAAGAACTTCATTTCTTCCATGGCACTCATTTCAAACTCTGCCTTCATCACAGATTCGAACTCTTTGCATAGTTCTTAATTTCTGGAACCGCAGATGATGTCATCCACATAGATCTGCACCATTAGTAAATCCCCATCTTTCTCTTTAATGAATAATGTGCAGTCAATCACACCCCTGCGAAAACCATGTTTCAAGAGATGGGTGGAGAGCTTCTCATACCAAGCTCGAGGAGCCTGATGTAGCACATACAGAGCCTTGTCCAACTTGTAGACTCTGTCCCGATGATAAGGATGTTCGAATCCCTCGGGTTGACTGACGTATACTTCTTCACGGATTTCCCCATGAAGGAATGCACTCTTAACATACAGCTGATAAACTTTGATCTTCATGTAAGATGCGTAGGCTAGAAATATTCGAATCGCTTCTATTCGTGCCACTGGTGCAAACACTTCATTGTAGTCGACTCCCTCGACTTGTCTGAATCCTTGAACAACCAACCGTGCCTTGTTTCTGATAACAACACCTTGGTCGTCCTTCTTGCACTTCAGTACCCATTTGGTACCAATCACTTTCACTCCTTTGGGCCTGTCAACGAGTGTCCACACTCCCAGCTTCTTGAACTATAGCAGCTCCACCGGCATAGCATTGACCCAGGCCTCATCCTTCAGGGCATCACTGACGTACTTAGGCTCGATTTGAGAAACAAAACATGAGAAAGCCCCGTCATTGACGTATCCCTTTTTCCATGACTGTAGCATAGTCAGCAGAGTACAGCTAATTTCTTTTCTGCACAACAGATTGAAGATCCCCAATGATAGACTCAGGGGGATGATTCATACTGATCCTAGTCACAGGTGTCATAGGAACAACAACTTCAGTATCAAGATTTGTGACAACAGGTTTGGTATCCGGATTTCCTGATGCTTGTTCAGCAGCTGAGGAGCTCTCTTCTTGATTGACATTATGCTCATTGTTAGTCTCAGCTACTTCGTCATCATCTGATGACTATTCATTCTCGTCCTGAGCGGGTGTTGAAGATCCCGAAGCACCACTGGCTGGTGTCATATTGTTGATATCCAGATTCGGTGTATTTAAGACATCGTACATCATTTGGGCAGCAATCTCGTCATCTGAATCAAGCTGAGGGAGGTTGAAGGATTTGAAAAAGCCATCGTAATCGAAGAATGACGATGGACCTTTTCCAGCAAGGGGGGTGGTGTATCTTTGTACATCTACATTGCACCACACTTCTACCTGACCCGTCGAGTTATTATAAACCCGTTTGTCTGGTATGCTATATCTTAGGAATATCCCTTGATCGGCTTTCTCACTGAACTTACCCTCCTGAGTTTTCTTCAGCAACGTACATGGAGCTTCGAATGGTTCCAGATAATCCATGTTCGGTTTGTGCTTCTGAAGCAACTCGTAGCAAGTCTTCCCATGCCGCTTGACTACTAACACATGATTAAGTGTATAGCAAGCATTGGCAACTGCTTCGTTCCAGAACTGTATTGGTAGTTTTGAATCTGCCAACATAGTCCGTACTGTCTCGATCAAGCCCCGATTCATTCGTTCAGCAACTCCATTCATCTGTGGTGTGTATACAGAGGTGAACTGATGAACAATTCCCTTCTCTTTGCAGAAAGCATCCATCCACTGATTCTTGAACTCTGTTCCATTGTCTAAACGAATCTTCCTCACTTTCAGCTTATAAAGGGACTCCACTGTTGTGACGAGAACCTTGAACGACTCAAAAGTTTCTGACTTAGCTTTCAGAAACATCACCCAGGAGAAACGTAAGTAGTCATCTATGACTACAAAGCAGTAGCAGTCTTCGGCGATACTCTTCATGCTGACAGGACCGAATAAATCCATATGCAATAGCTCCAGGGGCATCTCGATAGAGTTAACGTGCTTGGTCTTGTGAGACTTCCTGGTCTGCTTTCCCTTCTTGCATGAGACACAAAAATCAGGAAGTTTGAAGTTATTTATAGTAACTCCCTCAACTAAGTTTTTATGAATCAGATGATTCATCTTCCTGTGATTTATACGTCCCATTTGTCTGTGCCATGAGATAGACTCCTTCTCTGTTGCTTTAGACAAAAAGCACTTAACAGTAGACTCAGTAGTAGAAGCATTTGACATATCTAAAACATACAAGTCATTGTACCTAGATGCTGACATTAATACCCGCTCCTCTGGAATCTCCATCTCTTTCTTCAAAATGTAACACTTCCGATTGTCAAACATCACTTTGAAGCCCTTGTCACATATCTGAGACACTGAAAGCAAATTGTTTTCCAATTGTTGAACAAAATTCACTTTGTCAAATCTTACCTTTGCTACTTCTCCTTGTGCGGTAATGTATCCTCCTTTGTTTCCAGCAAAAGAAACGTGTCCCCCTTTAATTTGTTTGACATAGAAAAGGAGAGACTGATTTTCCATCATGTGCCTGGATGCCCCGCTATCTACAATCCATGTGTTGGTAGAAGCACTATAGCAGGCAACCTGCACATAATAGAACCTAATTAGTTAAGGAGGGGGACCCAAGCCTTGACTGGCTTGGGTTTCCCAGAGGCATCACACATCACGAACTCAACCCACTGTCCTTTATCAGTTGGTGGGACCTTAACCTTCCACTTATCAATGCTTTCAGACACTTCAGATGTTTTGGTTTTCCACAAACCATCCTTGTGAAATGATTGTTTGTGGTAAACCGATGACTGATTTACAGTTTGAACCTTAGGTTTAGTTTCAAAAACAGGTTTCACCTCAGACATCACGAACTTGCCAGTGACTTGTCTGTGTTATCTGTGGTGTTGAGGAGAGGTATAAGACCTAGCAGGTGTTTTAGACCTAACAGGAGTCTTAGATCTCTGTTTTGAAAACTGTTTAACTTCATTGTCTAGTTCAATTTTAATTTTGGGTGTCTGATAGCGAGGACAGTTTGAAGAGATGTGACCTTGTTGTCCACAGGTATAGCATGATCTCCTTTCAACAGGACTAGGAGATCTCTTGTGGGGTGGGGAGTAAACTTCAGGTAAGGACTTTTTGGTCTCAATCCTTTGATTTTCACCTTCCTTGAAAAATTTTACTTGTTTAACGTTATGGTGGATTTGTCTTTTTGGATGATTTTGATCTTACTTAATTTGTTTAGATTGAGTGGATTTTAAAGTCTTAGGTTGTGTGTCAACAGATTTAGAACCCAACCTAAGAGTGACATTAACATCCTCTTCCACCCTATCAGTCTGATCTTTTGCGCCTGAAGTTGATGACTTCTGATTAGCAACGGGAGGAGTAGGTTTAACTGCAGTATCCGAGTCACTAACCAGAGGAGTAGTCACCACATGGTCCTTTATGGGATTATTATTAACTGGTCGCTGTTTGGTGTTCAAAAGGATCTCATGTGGTGGAGGCACAACCTTATAACCCAGCCCTTCCCCGTTGTTGCGTTCCTTAACCAAGTTTTTCAAAATATGAGAAGAACTAGCCAGACTGTGGAGTTTTTGCTTTAAAGGCTCATTTTCAACTTGTAAAACAACTCTGTCCTTTTTAGTTTCCTCAATTGTCTTTAAATAAAACTTAATGTCATTTTCTTGGTTAAATGCGACAACCTCAGTTTCTTTTAGTTGTTTCTTTAAAGCTTCAGTTTTGTCCTTATAGCTGCTCTCATTTTGTTTTAACACTCTATTAGCCTCTATACATAATTTTAAGTCATTTACTAAGCTATCATTATGATCTAATAACCTAACAAATTTCAGATCAATGCTTTCCCTAAATTTATCACATTTAACACAAGCATGTTTAACAAAAAGATCATCTTTTGATTCTACCTGTGCAGATGTAGACGTGCCAGCCATGAAAGCAGTTTGAGGTTCCTGTTGTGCTTCAGATTTTGCATTCAGTTCATCCTCAACGAGTTGATCAACAACAGCTAAGGCTTCATTAGCATCCAGCTCTACTGAGTTCTCCCCCTCACTCGCAGAGTCATTATTCAGATCATCAACGAGAGCAATGTTGGCTTCACAATCAGATAAAAGTCGGAAGGACCAGTCCTGTCCTTCAACACCTTGAGCAACCATTGCCTTTGAATAATTGCTTGTTGAAGCTGTCTTTCTCTCTTTATCCTGTTTGTTAAAGGACGAGAACAGGTTCCCATTGCCAGTCTTCTTCGGATTAACACACTCTCGCTTGAAGTGTCCTTTCTCCCCGCAGTTGAAACAGGTGACCTTTGACTTGTCAAATCCAAAAGTAGTATCTTTAGTAGCCACCAGATTCTGTCCCGTCTTCTTAACAAACTTCTTTACTCGCCGCACAGCACTCGCGAGAGCCCACACGATGTCCATTCTTTCCAATTCATTTTCATCCACCTGCTCATAGTCTTTATCAGCCAAGTGGCAGTTACCAATCTTTCCTGCTACTAATCCATCATAAGAGTGAACCACATCAGCAAGTAAGTCCATGTGCTCCTTAGCCACTTCCACAGTTACATTGCCCAGATTTTCTGTCACTAAATTCGTCGATTGAGCTTCTGTAGTACTGTGTTGAACCCCTGATAAAAGATTTGACTCACCACCAGGCGATGAGCTTTGACCAGTTGCAGATGTATTAGATACAAAAGCAGTCTGCAAAGGGGCACTGGAAGATTTTGCAGTAGGAGTCACGTTGTAGAGAGACGGATCCTGAGTGTATGATCCCTTCTTGGCCTTGTACTTGTGTCTCACCTCTTCTTCTCTCAGTTTCAGGATGAAATCATTGATATCCAAAGTCTCCAGCACTGAGTTATATCTTAAAGTGGAGATAAATGAATCCCACTTCTCTGGTAGCCCATCAGCCAAACTTGCCACTTTTCTTCCTTAGACTTTGTAACACCATGAGTATGAAGTTCACTCATCAAATGATAGAAGCGGTCTATAATATCATCCAGACTCTCGTTCCCAATAGCAGAAAAATTATCAAATTCCTTCTTTAATGCTTTGGCCGTTAAAGACTTCAGTGTTATGCTCCCTTCATACCGTTTCTCAAGAGCATTCCATAACTTTTTGCTCTGCTTATGTTCTGAATACTGATGGAAGATATCTTTAGGAATTGACTGTGTCAACAGAGCATAGGCTTTCTTCTCTGCATTATATGCAATCTTTTGTGCATCACTTAATCCACTCAAAGTAAGGGGTATACCATCAGCTCCAACTGGCATATTGTAGCCAGTCTCAATAGCATTCCAGAGATTTATGTCCACTTTATTAAGATGAATCTCAAACCATTGCTTCCACTGAGGAAATTCATCAAGAGACAAAAGCTTAGGTGGTTTATTATGGTTCCCGATCTCATTTTCCAATAGCAATAGGTTCTGGATCCTGGAGTCCTTCCCGGCTGAGAATGCATAGTTCTCTGAGTCCATAATGAATTAGTATTAAACTTGAAAACCAAACTGTGTATGCGACTGGGAGGGGCGACTGAAGGACGACTGAAACTTAAATGTGCGATTGAGCTTAGTCGTACAACTGGGCAGGCGATTAGGGCAGTTGTGCGAATGAACAGAACGACTGGGACAATCATGCGATCGAACGAGCGACTGGGACAATCATGCGATCGAACGAGCGACTGGGCCAATCATGCGATTGAACTGGGCGATTGGAGTTCAGTCGTGCGATTGAGTCAATCGTGCGACTGAGACTGCTGACTTCGAAAGTTTTCAACCTTTTTCACACAATTCGACCTAAAACACAATTTTGAATACCGTAGACGGCTGCAACTCGAAAAAGACTCAATTTTGAAAGCATGCACACGTAAAAACCGGATTTTTATGCAAAAAGCATGGATCTTTAGACTAAAAATGTTGACTTTTTCACAAAAGCGATTGAATCCACGAAGAATCAAGAGGCAAATCTCTGATACCACTTGTTAGGATCGTGTACGTACGGAGTACTAACTGATTCAACGTGTAACCAAATCAAATAGCACGGAATTCTGTTTGATTGGAGATCCAATCAGGGAAACCGTTAATCCGATCAAACCTAACGATTAGAATACGTTAAGAATAGACTAGGAATGATCAGAAACGTTCTATGAACTTGGAAGGGACGATCTGGACGAACTTGGACGGCTAGGGTTGTGAATTCTCGAAGTGTTACGTTTTTCCACGAATTAAGTGGTATTTATAGGTTACACCTTTCATTCGTACGACTGAGTCATGCGTATGGCTCAGTCGTGCGACTGAGTCGGGTGATTGGTTCATTCGTACGATTGAGTCAGTCTTATGACTCAATCGTACATATGAATCAATCACCTGGTTCAGTCGTGCGATTGGACCATTCGCATGGTCCAGTCGTGCGACTGAATCATGAGACTTAGTTAAACACATTCCTGAACCTTTAACAATTCAGAACTATGTCTAACAACTCTATACTTATATAACATGTTCGTATAAGCGTGTAACATACAATAATATAAATATATAAAACATTAAACTAATACACAATCAATCAAAGAGTTTTTCATTACATTGAAAAAACATTACATATGTGTAACAAAATGAAAGTCAATTACATTTAAGCTCACTACACCTAGTGATAGGATCAAATGCATCAATCTGTAATGAATTATGTAAACAATTCAAAGAAAGCACAAACAATTGTAATTAAATCAAGCACATATCAATAAAATTCAATTTCATTGATATAGCAAAGACAATTACAAGAGTAAGAAAGCAGTGCATACAAAATCTTACGTCTACTGAATCTACTCTAGTCTAAGCTATATATACTACTAACAAACTAGAGACTATCTATTTACAATTCTAGTCCCTATACTATGACAAAATTGTAAAAGACACATTAAGACTAAATGTTAATCTTTCTAGAGTACTAACAATACTCCCCCTAAGATTGACATTTATCTTCGGTCTTTAAAAAAATCTTCTCTCTGTCTTTATCTTCTCTTGACTTTGTCTTCTCTTTGTCTTTAGCTATCCATTTTCTATTAATCTTCTTACTTCAATCTTCATGCATCAGAGAAATCTTCTAGTTCTTCTTTTATCTTGAACATCGGCTTCCTCTTATACATCTCTAGCTCCTTCAGTGCATTCTCAACTGATGACTTGAATTTGCTAGCAAGAACAGCTTGTTCAGGTTTCGATTCGTTTGTCTTTATTTCCATTTGCTTCATTCTTTCCAAAGTATCCTTTGACAAGCATGTGATGATGTAAGATATAATAAACTAATGTGTTTAATGAATTTTTCTTAAAATTCAACGTGAATTATTAATTAATGATAAGTGTAAAACATTTCTGTTTTTATGAAATTTAATTTTCAAGTTGAATTTTATTAAAAATCAAACACACTTGATTATTTTATCTTTATCAATTTTATTTAACATTTTAATCCTTTTGAAAGGCATTTTATTACTTTTTATTTATTTTTCATTATTTTAAAAAAAATTTATCTGTTCATATTCTTCTTCATGTTCATCTTCAAGTTACTGTTCATCGATGAACAGTCAACCGAGACTTTCAATCAAAGTTCATGAAAAACCATGTTTAATATATCAGTATGCTCGAATTCATATGAGAAACAACATTCAATGATCAATTTATGAGTTTGATTCGATCAATATACTCAAATATGAACTTTAACAATCTTAGGGTTCGAGCGCCCAAATAGGTGTCGAACGCCTATTTCAAAACCATCATCTAATCATAAAACCAGATTAATGTAGATTATAAACTTACATTCACAATCTCACAAATCCTATCAATAATCTGTGATTACAAGATTGAATGATTTGAATCGATGGAAAGGGGTAACCGAGAGTACAAGGGTTCAGGGGAGAATTTTGAGTTTTGAGTTAGCGAATGAAATGAAAGTTTCACAAGTGTTATATTTATACTAAGTGAAACTTTTAGGCACATTAGCACTGTTTGTGCACATGATGACCTAAATTTCACCAAGTTATTAGGCGCATTAGCACTGTTTGTGCGTATGAGATCAGACGCATTAGCACTGTTAGGAGCATAAGCACTGTTCAGGAACTTTTGCACTGTTCAGGCACTTTGCACTGTTCACACACATTTGCACTGTTCAGGCACTTTTGCACTGTTCAGGCACATGAAGTTTCTGATACGCCTAACACTTTGTGAATTTCACTTGTCAAACCTGAGAAGTCTGAACACTGTGTAGGCGCATGAGTAACATGAAACGCCCAACACTTGGTCTAAATTTCAAACTCATGACAACTGTTTAGGCGTATGGATTTATGAAAAACGCCCAACACTTTTAAAATTTCTGAAATTTCTTTATGCTCCTATTCAGGCGTATGGCCACTGTTTAGCACATGAGATGATTTCAATGAGACTTAGACTTGTGAATTTTTTCAAATCCTTCACCTGCACACTCTTTAAACTCATTAGTAATATTTCATACTAATATTTAAACAATTTCGCATATTTTTGACTTTTTCCCTAAAATTTACATTTTAGACCCTCAAAATTGAACTTTTTACAATTTGACCCCTAAAGATTTAACTTTTGTTCATTTCAATTATTAATCCTTTGTTTGACTTTTGAAATTAATTTCCCATCATATTAGTCTCAAAATATAACCAACTTTAAACTCACAAAATATTTTGCATGAAGTTTTTCCAAATTTGACGTGCTTCAGGTTCATTGTCTTATGAAAAACAAAACACACATGCTTAAGTTGTTTAGCTTCATCCTTTTCATCCAAAACATTCCATTTTGAATTTTCTCTTGAAATCTTCTTACTTTTTACTCCCCCTAAACTTTTAAGTTTTACAAACTTAGAAGTTTCTAAAAAATAGCATAAGAAGATCACACAAGTCATGTTAAGAAGCCTTCACATACACACAAACATGCATAAAAAATGAAAGTAGAATGGAAAACTAACAAACACATATGAATCAAAGTCTATAGTGAGATCATATCAGAATAAGTCCAGCACATTTAATAAATTGTGAATAGTCAATGACATTGATTAAATCCTGATCAAGTGTGTTCCAGGTCAGCACATACTGCAGCAAAGGAGACATATGATCTAAGGATAGATTCAAAGTGTTTTTGGTAAATGGTGCAGCACACTTACTTTTTCAATTCTTGGATTGATTAAAGTTTATTTTAATATGACATGACATGTCTCACACAAAGACTTAGAGAGATCAACTATCATCAAGAGATATAAGAAAGTACAAACTTCTCAACTTGAGTACCTGACATATATTCATAACCAGAGCTCATGTTTATAATTTAATTGAGAATTATAATGGAGAACCATTTGATAATCTCTTAACCACTCATGATGAATGTTTTGTGCACATTGGCATCTTTTGACATCAGGAGAGAATCCAGGTCTGTAATTACTTACAACAGAGGATATCTCATCACTTCTGGTCTATGATGACTCATAACAGAGAAGTGAGTTGATGCCTTTAACATAGCTCATGGTTAATCATATCACCACCAGGTGTGAGTGTTGTAACTTTATAAGCATTCTATCCGATTAGCTAATGCTACTCATCAGTACTAAGATGAATACACACACATGCATAGAGGATTTAGTTGAATCACAAGAATTTACTTCTTCAGTTTAATTGCATGACCTTACCTACACATCTGATCTGATCATGTCAGACTTTATTGATGAGTGAAGTATGCAACTGAACCAACTGATGTACTATCATCTCTCACATATTGTAGAGAAGATTCATTCTCTAAGAAATGTAAACTAAACTTTTCTATTTTTGTATTTTCTTTTTCATACACTGCACACATGCACACAATATATACACAGAAGGCAATTAACATTACCAGTTGATCATGAAAAATTTGTGTTTAGTTAAGGGAGG
The DNA here is from genome assembly GCA_024085815.1 of Flaveria linearis. Classification (NCBI taxonomy): domain Eukaryota; kingdom Viridiplantae; phylum Streptophyta; class Magnoliopsida; order Asterales; family Asteraceae; genus Flaveria; species Flaveria linearis. The sequence continues at coordinate 40,555,917 of CM044003.1, read as the reverse complement.
GTTTGTATCATTTTTCATTCAAATCAAAGTTCAAATATGATTGATTAAACCAATTGACTTGACTAAATATTCAAACCTGCCTGGTAAGAAGGCTTTGGTGAATAAGTCAGCCAACTGCTTTTCAGTTGCAATTTGAATTAAAATGATTAAACCTTTTTCAGAGTTATCTATGAGAAAATGATATCGAATTTCGATATGTTTGGTTTTGGAATGTTGGACAGGATTAGCTGTTATAAACATAGCAGCTGTGTTATCAATATAAATTGGTGTTTTCAAAAAATTGAACCCATAATCCAATAGTTGATTTGCAACCATAGGATTTGAGAACATCCCGCTGAAGCAGCAATGTACTCAGCTTCTGCTGTAGACACAGAGATGTTGGTTTGTTTCTTGCATTGCCATGAGACTAATCAGGGACCCAGAAATTGACACCCACCCGTTGTCGATTTTCTATCTTGACAACAACCACCGCAATCACTGTCTGTATATCCATGTAACTCAAAATTCCCTTCATAAGGGTACCATAACCCAAATGCTGGTCTACCTTTGAGATACCTAAATATGTGTTTGACAGCAATTAGATGTGATTCCTTTGGGTCTGATTGATACCTTGCACAGACACAAACCGCATACATAATGTATGGACATGATGCAGTAAGATACATCAACAAGCCAATCATTGATCAGTATAACGTTTGATCAATAGATTTTCCTTTCAGATCAGGTTCAATCTTGGTGTTAACATCTGCAGGTGTTCTGATAGGCTGACAGTCTTGCAACTTGAGCTTTTTCAAGAGCTTGTCTACAAACTTCTCTTGATTTATGAAGATTCCATCTTCTGTTTGCTTGACCTGTAGTCCGAGAAAGAAGTTAATCTCGCCTATAGAACTAATCTTGAATCATGACTCCATAATTTCCTCGAATTCTTTGCACAGCTTGGAACTTGTAGATCCGAATATGATGTCGTCAACATACACTTGTACACATAAGAGATCACCATCATCCTTCTTTATAAATAAAGTTGGATCGATTTTCCCTCTTTTGTATCCATTCTGAATTAAGTGTAGAGACAACGTTTCATACTAAATCCTTGGTGCTTGATGTAGTCCATATAATGCCTTACTCAGCTTATACACTCAATGTGGAAATTCAGCATCCTCAAAGCCTGGGGGTTGCTTCACAAATACATCATCAGTAATAGGACCATATAGAAATGCACCTTTGACATCCATTTGATACACCTTAAACTTCATGAATGAAGCATATGCCAGGAAAACTCTAATGGATTCAAGTCTTGCCACTGGAGCAAACACCTCATCATAATCTATTCCTTCCTCATGCGTGTATCCTTGTGCAACTAGTCTTGCTTTATTCCGAATTACGATACCATGATCATCAGTCTTGTTTCTAAACAACCATTTCATGCCTATCATATTTTCACCTTCAAGTAAGTCCACTAAAGTCCATACTTCCTTGTAGAAGACTAATCAAGGCTCGGCAAAACAACTTGTGCGATAAAGAACACCACGCGAGACGAAGATGTCACGCGAAAACAGACTGCATGTGCGAAAGCATCTGTCACGCGAGAAGCAGATCTCACGCGAAGAAGGTCTCCACGCGAGAGATTGTTGCCGCACGAAAGCTTGTTCCACGCGAAAAGCGTGTCGCGCGAGAACTCAATGTTTAGTATAAATAGCTTAGTTTCGTTTTGTAATTAAGCTTTCAGTTCATTTATCATTCTGTACTGTGCGAAATCGCACAAGACCTTTCATAGGTTGTTTGATTCAATCAAAGAAGCATTTTGTGTTCAATTCAATCTTCTTTTCTATCCAATCATGTTTACATTCCGCATTCACGTGATTGAGATCGTGTGTTATTGATTTCTGGGAGAATTCACGGTTTTAAAATTGGTATCAAAGCTTTAGGCTCTAGAACCACGATTTGGAAGAGATTTGGATTGTGTTTTACTCGTATTTGAAGAAATTCATCATTGATCACTTTAGATTCTGATATGGAGATGTTATTCTGCTCGATTTTGGAGGATTTAGACTGATATGGACCGATTTGAACTGAATTAGTGGACTATAGTTGAATTTTAATCAAAATTATACATAAAATTGAACTAAATTCATTAAATTTGGACTAAAATGGGTTCAATCAGACATATTCATTGATTTGGAGGTGGTTCTCGCTTGAACGAACTGTTGGAGATTCGATTCTGCACGAAATTGACGATTTTCGCTTGATCTGTAAGTTTTCGCGTGCGAAAAAGGGGTGTTTTCGCTCAGACAGTTATATCACCTTTTTGTGCGATTTCGCGTGAAAAGGTTAATTGGAAATTCGCACGAATAGATCTCTCGCGCGAAAAGTTGTGACGAGCGAAATTGATTTTCACACGATTTCTTATTTCGCACGAAAACCTGATTTTTGACTTTCTGATCACTATGGCTTCAACAACACCGAATTTGAAGCATCTTACTGCTTCACTTCATCTAGACACGGAAATTGGTACTGGTAACAATCCACCGAGACTTCTCTGTGAAGACGATTATACTTATTGGGCATTCCGATTTGAGAGATATGTTATTTACACGGAACCGAAGATGTGGAGATCAATCCAGTATGGTCCTTACATTCCGTTGTATAAAAATGATAAAGGAGAGATGGTTCAGAAACCTGAACACTTGTGGGGTGAAGATGACATCAAGAGGTTGGAACTGGATGATAAAGCTTATGCTGCCATCACTATGGCATTGACTACTGAGATTTCACAAAAGTTTCAAGAGTTCAGGGGTGCTAAGGTATTATGGGATGCTCTGGAGTCTCAGATTATGGGCAACAAAGACATGAGAGAGAGCAAAAAGGATATGTTGAATCAAGAATTCAACATGTTCAATCATATTATTGGTGAAGAGCTGGAAGCTCAGATGGCCAGGTTTGTTAGACTGGTAACAAAAATGAAGAGTGCGGGTATTACTCTGGAACCCATCACTGTGAACAAGAAGTTGTTAAATTCACTTCCTTACAGTTGGAATAACAACTGTACATTGATCAAGAGAACCAAAGACTTGTATACTCTTCAGTTGACTGATCTCATTTCAACTATCAAGTCTTATGCTATGGACGATAAGCAGCGAGCTGCTAATCATCTCAGTTCTCTGGGTGCTGAAGGAACTGCTCTCTATGCAAAGATGGCTAGTAATCCGAATTACTATGTCAGTTATACACAAATGTGTCAGCAACAACAATCTGGAAGTGCAGCATCTTCTTATATGCAACCAGCAGTAAACCATCAAGTTCATGTTCCAACTACTCAACACTATTCCCCCATCATCCATCAACAAGTCTCTCAATCTCAAGATTTTCATAGTGGTCAACATGCTTATGTTGCTACCACTAATCCATCAAAGCAGACTGTTCAGATTGCTGTCAAGCGGATTTTCAAAGGAATCACACATGAAAGCTGTCAAGCGGATTTTCAAGTATCTCAAGGGTCAACCCAAACTTGGTCTTTGGTATCCTCGAAATTCCGATTTCAATTTATTTGCTTATACTGACAGTGATTATGGTGGTTGTAACTTAGACAGGAAATCGACCACAGGAGGATGTCAATTCTTGGGTAATCGACTCATTTCTTGGCAGTGTAAGAAGCAGAACACTGTCTCCACATCCACTGCCGAAGCTGAATATGTGGCTGCTTCGAGCTATTGTTCCCAGCTTGTCTGGATTCAGCAACAACTTCTCGATTATGGTCTCAACGTTTATGACACACCAATTTGGTGTGATAACACGACAGTTCTAAACATCGTGAAAAATCCCATTCAACACTCAAAAACTAAACACATTGACATCCGCATCCATTTTATCCGCGACTGTTTTGATCGTAAACTTATTCATCTAAAACAAGTGCCGTCAACTGAAAATATCGCTGATTTATTTACCAAGGCATTTGATCATTCTCGATTTGATTTCCTTGTGCAATCATTGGGAATGATTAACTTTGGATAAATTGGTTTAATGACTCTTCACAAATAGATTTTTTTTAATAAAGAATAAAATTGCAATTGTTTCTTTTTCTTAAAAGGACAATCACAATTTTAGGGGGAAAAAATTAGAAAAACAAGTTCTGAAAAATATTTTTGGTCTTAGGGGGAGTTAAGATCAAAGGATTGCCAAAATCAAAAGATGAAATTTTCATAATTACATGAGAAATGATATTACAAAGTTCTACAGAGTCTAAGTACTTTCAAAGGCTTAAATACGAATAGACTTGGATTATGTTTGATGTGTCGATAGGCTTTGCTTTCAGAAATGAAAAGATCATAATTGAGTGATTACACTTGAATTAAAGAAATATGATTTAGTGGGGAACATATCAGGATTCTGTGCCAAAAATGTTCTTACACAGACTGAGAGATATAATCTTGTCATACTCAAGCCTGTATGTGATTGATTCAGTGATTATCATAACTATATATATATATCAAAAATACAAAAAGAGAAAAAAAGAGAAAAACACAAAAAGAAAATAATTGAGCAAAAAGATGCCAAAAAGGAAAAGGCCATATAGGATATAAGATGCCAAGAAGCACAACAAATCAAAAGATATGTCTAAAAGACATACATACTATATGGTATATATTTTCTATTTTGAGAATAGTTTTTAACTTTGGAAGGCAAAATCGAAAGATGGGGCATGTAAGTCCGAATGGCTTGTAAGTCCTAAACATCTTGAGAGCGCAGACGTAAGTCCGGATGGCTGTCAGTAAGTCCTTAAACTTGTTAATATTTCGGGTTAAGAAATATTTCTCAGGCTAGTTATGCTCAAATAGTTATATTTAGGAATACAATAAATGGTATCACTGATCATCAATGCATGGTTTAAGTCAAATTGGGGTGACTTGAACATCTCGATAGTGTCTTGAAGGATAATAATTACTTTACAGAAGTTCTGAGTGTGGGATCCACTGACTTATATTAAATAAACACAAAACATGATATATATCACTCATTATGTTTCTGAGTAAAACCTGAAGTATAAGTTTAAAAGGACAAATTATATTGACAATCAACTTAACCAGTTATTTTAAATAAAGCCGGACAGAGTCTTAACTTGACAAAGAACTATATGATCTCATTATGAAAATTCTTATACAAAAACAAGCAAATCCGATCTTGATTCTTTAATTGTTTTCATTTTTTTTTGTTATTTTGTATGTAAGTGTTAGTTTTTATTTCATTTTTATAGTGTTTTATTTTTAGGACAAATAAATAACAAGAAAATTTTTGAAAATTGAAGATTCATTAAATTAATTGGTCACTTGGTAAATAACATTTTATGTTGACTTAATTCATTGAGAATAAAAAGATTGAAAGTTGTGTAAAAATAAGAATGATTTTAAAAAAAGTTGAAAATTTTTGAAAAACACTGTGTCTCGCGCGAAAGGGAAACCTCACGTGAAAAGGTAGGTCTTGCGAAAAGGATTTTGGCGTGACTTGTCTTGGGTATAAATTTCATAGTATTCTAGACACAATCACTTTTCGCTCAACACACCCGAAAACCTTTTTCGCTTAATCATCCGAAAAGCCCTTTCGCTTGCACTCAATACTTCACATCAGAAATCATCTCACTCCTGCTTGTGATTTTGTTCCTTATTTCGTTCTTACTACTCTCATAGTGTGATTCAAAGGTATAACATGTTTGATCCGGTTACTGTAGCTATGAAATGTTAAGTGGAACTTTACATCTTTGACATAAAATCTTAATAAAAGGACTTAAAAGATGAAATTGATTAATGAAATCAACAAAATAGTCTTAGACGACAGGAATGGAATGGATTGCAGGGATTAAAAACGATTTTTGAACTGTTAATTTGAAAGTAGTATTTGTGCGAATCGCACAGAACCTGAACAGTTGCGAAACATGGTTTTCGCATGAATGTGATTTTCACGTGAATCAAGGTTTCGCGTGAATTCAAAAGTGAAACTAGTTTTCGCAATATTTTGACTTTCGCGTGAAGATTGACTTTCGCATAAATTACTCATTTCGCACATTGTTCATTTTCGCACGAGTTAGTTTTCGCATGACAGAAAGCTTTAAAATTTTCAAGTATTGATGCTGTTGTGTCTCAAATAGATTTTTACACAATATTCTTAGCTGCTAAACTTTAAGTGTAATACACTTATTCACATGTGACTTAGTTTTAAATGTTGAATTGTTCTTAAGTGTTCAACTTTCTAAGTGTAAAAAGACTCAAATGTTAAAATGTTCTAAGTGTAGAAATTTCATTTGGCATAATTAAGTTATATTCAAAAGTGTTCTAATATTGACTATGTTTGAAAATGCAGATGGCACAAATGATTTTTAATAAAAATCATAATTGTGTTGCCTACTTAGACGAGGTTCCGGAAGGGAAGGAACTGTTTTCGTCTATGATTGAGGGGCTGAAGAACTCTAGGATTGTTTATGCTATTTCTGCTGATCCAGCCATCTATTCCGAGTTGATAGATTCTTTCTGGAGCACTGCTGCTCTAGAAAAGGACCAAGCTGGAAATCATATTATCACAGCCACTGTAAAAGATAAAAAGGTGACAGTTTCTCAAGCCATACTAAACAGAGTTCTTCTGTTTAATGACCAAGAGGGTGCACCAACCAGACTGGATGATAATGTAGTTATGGATTGTCTGTCTCGGATGGGATACGAGTATAGATATCCAAGTTTGGAGAAGAAATGGTTACCACCTTACTGGAAATATTTATTTCATGTGGTAATTCACTGTCTGAGTAATTTGAAGGCTGGCATGGATAGTCTAAGTGCTGTGTTTGGATCTTTATTGGTTTGTCTGGTGGATGATATTGACGAACGTCAGCGATGGAGACATCGTAAATTGGTCCGCGGGCATCGCGATAAGTCCTCTGTCCTACTACAGGTGCCGCGACAACCTAATTGATCCTGAAAAAGAGAGTGCAAGGGATTTTCTTGGCCATCCCTAGTTTCTTCTTCTCTCCAGGAATATAGTTATCCTTCTTAGAATGAACCTATTCACTCACTTTTGGTTCATCCTTCACTATATCTTGTTGGTCCATTTGATCGAATTTCAGTACAAATGATATGTTGAATCGTTCTGTTGATACATATGTACCTAGATTCTGATCTCAATGTAATATCTTTGTAATGTCTTACATATATGTAATTGAAAGATGATTAATGAAATGCAAATGGTTGTATGTGCTTATAATGTTTAATGTTTCATTAATGGGTTGTGTAATGTATGGTTGATAAATTATATAGGTAGGTGATTGTTTGAATTGATATGCCTAATGTAATGATAACTAATACGTTCAAACTTATCATTATGAAGTTATCATGTGAATGGCCCATGCCAATGGACCATACGCATGAACAACTTCATGCGAATGACTCAGTCGCACGACTGAACCAGGAGACTGGATCAGTCGTAAGACTAGAGCATAAGATTGAACTAGTCGTACGACTGAATGCTCAGTCATGCGTATGGATCAAGCGCATAGCTCAATCGCACGACTGAACCATGCGTATAGTTCAGTCGCACGAATGAGAAACCCTTACCTATAAATACCACCTAATTCATGGTAAAGAGAAAAACTTCGAATACTTGTAACCCTAGTCGACCCAGAGCGTCCTGTTCGTCCATTCCAAGTTCATAAAACTTCTGAGATCATCCCTAGTCCATTCTTAACGTTTTCTAATCGTTAGGTTTGATCTTGATTACGTTCTCCCTGATTGGATCACCAATCAAATAGGATTCCGCACTATTTGATCCGGTATAACGAAGAATCAGTTAGTACTCCGTACGTACACGGTCCTAACAAGTGGTATCAGAGAATAGGCTCTTGATTCTTCGTGGATTCAATCAAGTTTTGGTAAAGTCAACGTTTTACGCGAAAAGATCCAATCTTTCTGCTAAAAAATCAAGTTTTTACGTGTGCATGTTCTGCAAAATCAATATTTTTCGACTTACAGCCGTCTAGGGTGTCAAAACTTGCGTTTTAGGTCAAAAGTTGCAAAAAACCTCGATTTCAGCAGTCTCAGTCGCACGATTATCTCAATCGTATGAATGAAGTCCAGTCGCCTGTTCATTCGCCCGATTGAGTCAGTCGCCTAGTCCAATAGACCGATTGAGTCAGTCGCCCAGTTCAGTCGCCCAGTTGAGTCAGTCGGTCTGTTCAGTCACCCAAGTGTCTCAGTCGCCTATTCAATCGCACGGTTGAGTTCAATCGCATACTGTTAGTGTCAATCGCATCCCAGTCGTACTCCCCAATCGCATTAACAGTTTTGTTTTCAAGTTTAAGTTTAACATTCATTATGGACTCCAAAATTATGGACTCCAAAAATTTCGCGTTCTCAGCAGGGAAAGACTCAAGGATCCAGAACTTACTGCTACTGGAAAATGAGATTGGTAACCACAATAAGGCACCTAAGCTTCTGTCTATTGATGAGTTCCCGCAGTGGAAGCAGAGGTTTGAGATTCATCTCAATGGCGTGGATACTAATCTTTGGAACGCTATTGAAACTGGTTAAACCATGCCAGTTGGTGCTGATGGTATACCCTTAACGTTAAGTGGACTGACTGATGCTCAAAAGATTGCCTACAATGCTGAAAAGAAAGCTTACGCAATGCTCACCCAGTCTATTCCTAAAAAGATCTTCCATCAGTATTCTGATCATAAACAAAGTAAGAAATTCTGGAAAGCTCTCGAGAAAAGATATGAAGGGAGCTCAACTCTGAAGTCTTTGAAGGCCAAAGCACTTAAGAAAGAATTTGATAATTTTTCTGCTATTGGGAATGAGAGTTTGGACGACATAATTGACCGCTTCTATCATCTGATGAGTGAACTTCACACTCATAAGGTAACCACGTCTAAAGAAGAAAAGGTCTCCAGTTTGGCTGATGGACTTCCAGAAAAGTGGGATTCGTTTATTTCCACCTTGAGATACAATTCAGTTCTTGAGACATTGGATATAAATGACTTTATCCTGAAACTGCGAGAGGAAGAAGTCAAACACAAGTACAAGGCAAAGAAGGGTTCTTATGCTCAGGATCCTACACTCTACAATATTACTCCTTCTTCTACTTCTACTTCCAAAATTTCCAGCGCTCCTCTGCAGACTGCTTTTGTGTCAAATGCATCACCATCTACTGATCAAGGCTCATCATCTGCAAGTGAGTCACATGGTGCATCTGGGGTTCTACAAAGTTCAACAGTTACTCAATCTACAAAGTTGATGACTGAAAATCTGGGAAAAGTAACTGTGGAAGTTGCAAAGGAACACATGGATCTACTTGCTGCAGTAGTTCACTCTTATGATGGGTTAGTGGCTGGTAAGATTGGAAACTGCCACCTAGCTGATGAAGACTACGAGCAGGTTGATGAGAACGAGCTGGAACGTATGGATATTATGTGGGCTCTTGCAAGTGCTGTACGAAGAGCTAAAAAATTTGTGAAGAAAACAGGACAGAATCTCGTGGCTACAAAAGATACTACCTTTGGGTTTGACAAGTCCAAAGTCACGTGCTTCAACTGTGGAGAAAAAGGCCACTTCAAGAGGGAATGTGTAAAGCCTAAGAAGACTGGGAACGGTAATCCATTCTCCTCGTTCAACAGGCAAGATAAGGATAAGAAGACAGCTCCAACAGGCAGTGAGTCCAAGGCTATGGTTGCTCAAGGCGATGAAGGACAAGATTGGTCCTTCCGATTCTTATCTGACAGTGAAGCCAACATAGCATCTGTTGAAGACTTAAATGAAGACTCAACGAGTGAGGGGGAGAGCTCAGCTGAGATTGATACTACTGATTTGGAAGAGACTTTTGCTGCTGTTGATGAAATTGTGAAGAATGAGTTGAATGCTGAATCTGAAGCACAACCAGCGTCTCAGAATGCTTTCATGGCTGGAACGTCCTCATCTGCACAGGTAGAATCGAAAGACGAACTCTTTTCTAGACATGCTTGTGTTGATTGTGAAAAATTTAGGGAAAGCATTTACTTAAAATTTGCTAGGTTATTAGATCACAATGATAACTTAGTAAATGACCTAAAATTGTGCATAGAGGCTAACAAAGTGTTAAAACAAAATGAGAACAACTATAAGGAAAAGGTTGAAGCATTAAAGAAACAATTAAAAGAGATTGAAGTTGTTGCACTCATCCAAGAGAATGATATTAAATTCCATTTAAAGACCATTGAAGAAACTAAAAAGGATAAAGCAATTTTACAAGTTGAAAATGAGTCTTTAAAACAAAAACTTCATAGTCTTGCGAGCTCATCGCATATTTTGAAAAACTTGGTTAAAGAGCACAACAACGGGGAAGGTCTGGGATACAAAGTTGTGCCTCTACCACATGAGATCCTCTTGAACACCAGACAACGTCTAATTAATGATAACCCCATAAAGGATCATGTGGTGACCACTCCTCTGGTTATCGATCCGGACACAACAGTTAACTCTGCCCCTCCGGTTTCTGACCAGAAAGCATCATCATCAGGCACAACTGTCACATAAGTCACTGGAAACCGGGTGGATGAGAATGTTCAAGCATCCTTTGGGTTGGAGTGGTTTTGGAAATCAGTGAAACAAGAAACCCATCATCTTTCAAGACAAAACACACATAATGTTAAACAAGTTAAATTTGTCAAGGGAGGTGAAAGTCTTAAAAGTGAGAACAAAAAGAATGAACATGAAGTTTACTCACCGCCCCACAAGAGATCTCCTAGCCCTGATGAATGGAGGTCCTGCTATACTTGTGGACAGCGCGGTCATATTTCTACAAATTGTCCTCGCTATCAGACTTCAAGATTTAAGGTTGAGCTGAACAACAAAGTTAATCTAGATTCAAAACAGCGATCTAAGACTCCTGTTAGATCAAAAACACCTATTAGGTCTAAAACACCTTCTAGGGTTTTCGTCTCCTTCACGCCAAAGGCAACACAGACAAGTCACTGACAAGTCTGTGATGCCAGCGGCAAAACCTGTTTCTAAATCTAAACCATATGCCCAAACTGTAAATCAGTCAAAGGTTTACCACAAACAATCCTTTCACAGGGATGGTTTGTGGAAAGCCAAAACGACTGATGTGTCTGAAAGCAAGGATAAGCTGAAAGTTGAGATTCCACCCACTGATAAAGGATAGTGGGTCGAATTCATGATAGTTGATTCCTCTGGGAAACCCAAGCCAGTCAAGGCTTGGGTCCCCCTCCTTAACTGATTATTTTCTCTTATGTGCAGGTTGTCCACTATAGTGCGTCTACAAATACATGGATAGTAGATAGCGGAGCTTCCAGGCACATGACAGGAAACAAGTCTCTCCTTTTCAATGTCAAACAAAATAAAGGGGGACACGTTTCCTTTGCTGGTAACAAAGGAGGCTACATTACTGCTCAAGGCGAAGTTGGTAATGAAAAGGTAAGGTTCGACAAAGTCAATTTTGTTCAGCAATTAGAAAACAATTTGCTTTCAGTGTCTCAGATATGTGACAAGGGTTTCAAAGTGATGTTTGACAACCACAAGTGTTACATACTGAAGAGAGAGATGGAGATTCCAGAGGAGCAGGTCTTAATATCGGCATCCAGGTACAATGATCTATATGTATTGGATATGTCTAATGCTTCTTCCTCTGATTCTACAGTTCAGTGTTTCTTATCCAAAGCAACAGAGAAAGAATCCATCTCATGGCACAGAAGAATGGGACACATTAATCACCGGAAGATGAATCATCTGATTCATAACAACTTAGTTGAAGGAGTTACTGTCAAGAACTTCCAACTTCCTGATTTTTATGTCTCGTGCAAGAAGGGAAAGTAGACCAGGAAATCTCACAAGACCAAGCACGTTAATTCTATCGAGATGCCCTGGAGCTACTACATATGGATCTCTTCGGTCCAATCAGCACAAGAGTGGAGACTGGTATTGCTTTGTAGTCACTGATGACTACTCACGATTCTCGTGGGTGATATTTCTGAAAGCAAAGTCAGAAACCTTTGACTCATTCAAAGTGCTGGTCACCACTCTTGAATCACTTTACAAGCTGAAGGTTAGGAAAATCCGCTCAGACAATGGATCCGAGTTTAAGAATCAGTGGATGGATGCTTTCTGCAAAGAAAAGGGAATTATTCATCAATTCACCTCTGCATACATACCACAGATGAATGGAGTTGCTGAGCGAAAGAACAAGAGCTTGATCGAGACAGCCAGGACCATGTTAGCAGACTCAAAACTGCCAGTGCAGTTCTGGAACGAAGCTGTTGCCAATTCATGCTACACACTCAATCGTGTTTCAGTAGTGAAAAGGCAAGGGAAGACTTGCTATGAGTTACTGCTGAAGCGTAAGCCTAACCTGGAGTATCTGGAAACTTTCGGTGCTCCTTGTACGCTTCTGAAGAAAACTCAAGAGGGCAAGTTCAATGAAAAGGCAGATCAGGGGATCTTTCTGGGATACAGCATACCCGACAAACGAGTTTACAACAACTCTACTGGTCAGGTAGAAGTATGGTGTAATGTTGATGTTCAACGTTTCACCATCCCCCCTGCTAGAAAAGGTCCATCGTCATTCCTTGACTACGATGGCTTTTTCAAATCATTTAGTCTTCCTCAGATAGATTCAGATGATGATATTGCTACTCAGATGATGCACGATGTTCTAAACTCACCGAATCTGGATACTAGCAATGCAACACCTGCAAGTGGTTCATCGGGATCTGCCACCGCTGATCGGGTTGATAGTGAGGACTCATCAGATGATGAAGAAGCAACTGAAACCAGCAATGCACCAAATGTTGATCAAGAAGGAAGCTCTTCAGCTGCTGAACCTGCATCTGGAAATACAGATACTGAACCTCCAGTCACAACTATGGACTCTGAAGTTGTTGTTCCTACAACTCCCATGACTAGGATCAGTATGAATCATCCGCCAGATGCTATCATTGGTGATCTTCACTCTGGCTTCCAGACTAGAAATCGACTGTATACTGCTGATTACGCTGAAGTTATGGAAAAGGGCTATGTGAATGACGGGGCTTACAGATGTTTTGTTTCTCAAATCGAACCCAAACACGTAAGTGACGCCCTTAAAGATGAAGCCTGGATCAATGCTATGCAAGAGGAGTTGCTACAGTTCAAGAAACTTGGAGTGTGGACTCTCGTTGACCGACCCAGAGAAGTCAGAGTAATTGGTACCAAATGGGTACTAAAATGCAAGAAGGATGACAAGGGTGTTGTTATCAGAAACAAGGCACGGTTGGTCGTTCAGGGCTTCAAACAAGTCGAAGGAGTCGATTACAATGAATTCTTTGCCCCAGTAGCAAGAATGGAAGCTATCCGCATCTTTCTAGCCTACGCCTCTTACATGAAGATCAAAGTCTATCAACTAGATGTTAAGAGTGCATTCTTGCATGGAGAATCCGTGAAGAGGTCTATGTCAGTCAACCCGAAGGATTCGAAGATCCTTATCATCGGGACAGAGTCTACAAGCTAGACAAGGCTCTGTATGGGCTACATCAGGCTCCTCGAGCTTGGTCTGAAAAGCTCTCCACCCATCTGTTGAAGCACGGCTTTCGCAGGGGTGTGATTGTACATTGTTCATTAAAGAAAAGGATGGTGATTTGCTTATGGTGCAGATCTATGTGGATGACATCATCTTCGGTTCTAGAAACGAAGAGTTGTGCAAAGAATTCGAATCTGTGATGAAGGCAGAGTTTGAAATGAGCTCCATGGGAGAAATGAAGTTCTTCCTAGGATTACAGGTGGATCAAACCCTTACCGGCATCTTTTTGCATCAGACTAAGTATGTAGGTGACATTCTTAGTCGCTTTGATATGGAAAATGTCACTGCTGCTGGTACCCTACTCGCCACAAATCATGATGTGGCTCCTGATGAGAATGGGGATTTGGTGGATGCCACCATGTATCATAGGATGATCGGATCTCTCATGTATCTCACTGCCTCGCGTCCAGATATCATTTATGCCACATGTTTATGTTACCGATATCAAGCGAAACCCAAAGTAAATCATCTGATTAGAGTCAAGATGATTTTTCGTTATTTGAAGGGTACTCCAACACTGGGGTTGTGGTATCCTTATGATGATGACTTTCAGCTAACGGCGTATAGTGACTCGGATTATGGAGGCCGCAAAATGAAATAAAAGTCTACGTCAGCAGGATGTCAATTTTTCAGGAGAAGATTGGTAACTTGGCAGTGCAAGAAGCAGACATCAGTTGCTCTATCTACCTGTGAAGCTGAATACGTTGCCGCCGCCAGCTGCTGCTCTCAAATCATTTGGATACAACAGAAAATGCGGGACTACGGTTTGCATTTCACTTCTACTCCTATATTTGTTGATAATTCTGCTGCAATTGCAGTAACTAAAAATCCGGTCCAACATCCTAAGACCAAACACATAGGCATCAAGTATCACTTCATATGCGACTGCTATGAAAAACATTTAATTGATGTGGTCAAAATTAACACGGATTTTCAACGCGCTGACCTCTACACCAAACCATTTGATAAACCCAGATTTTTCTATCTGCTAGAGGTCAACGGGGTTAAAAAGAAAAGTGATGTTATATTAGAAGAAACAGATACATAGTCCGACACCTGTTTTTTTATATTTATTTTAGGTATTTCTTTTATTTTAATTTTTTAATTTAATTTCCTTGTCGTATAAAAATCCAAAAACACCAAAAGATTTTCTGCTTTAGAATTTTAGGGGGAGATTATTTATTATTTCAGTATTCATCTACTTAAAAAAAAGGGGGGGGGGGAAGGTGAGTAAAGCTGAAAACGCATAGACAACAAAACTGGAAATGTGATTTGATAAAAGTTGGAAAATGATAGTACACAGGCATCGAGTTACTTGGAACACCAAAATGATTTTCTGTTCAGAAATGTTAATTAAATCACTGAAAATTTATAAATCAGAGAAGTCTAAGTCTAACAAAATGTAACACCCGTATTTTTTTTAGCAAGAAATAAAAGAAAAAGGAAGAAAAGAAGAGAAAATAAAAAGCAACTAAAAAGGAGGGACCAAAAGTGCCAAATGGGCAAAATTATTATTTATTTTATACAAAGGAAGGCATGGCCGCCCATGATGCCTGCATTTCCCTATCATTTGATATTTTAGAGAGAGAGAGCAGAGAAACCTTCGGACATCGAAGAACAAGAAGAAGAAATTCGAGTTTAAGGTAAAGTTGAGTATTTTGAGTTGTTTTTGGCTAAATAGGCCTCGGTTAAATGCTTATTTGTGTTTGTATGTGTTCCAAATGTGTGTTTAGAAGGTTTCCAGGTGTTAGAATCGATTAAAGGAGCTCGGGTGAAGAGTCCTAAGATTTGAAACAATTAAGGTGAGTTCTAGACCCCTTTTTACTGATTTTTAAACGTTTTGGGGCTGGAAATGCATATATATGTTTTTTTATAAAATTTATGCTGATACCCGTATGAACTGAATGTATGCATGTTTATGTTTATGCTAGATTTATGCCTAGAATCATGTGTATATGTTTAGAATTAGGCATTATGATGTTTGGGACTTGGATTATGGATTAGACTCATGAACAGGTTGCAAATATGTCTGAAAATGGGACTGAGAATAATTAATTACAGGTTGATGAGTCCACCAGTGCTCATACGACCAACAGTGTGGTCGTATGACTAGGAGATATATTTTTTCTAAGTGCTAATGAGTCTAACAGGACTCATACGACCAACAGTGTGGTCGTATGACCAAGTAATTTGTCTAAGTGTTGAGCCCAATAGGACTCATACGACCAACAGTATGGTCGTATGACTAAGTAAATTTTCTAAGTATGTTGAAGAGTCCAACAGGACTCATACGACCAACAGTAGTCGTATGATCAGAACATGTTTCTAAGTCTAGGGAATGGTACGACCAATAGTGCTCATACGACCAACAGTGTGGTCGTATGACCAGATGAAAATTTCTAAGTATAAGATGGAAAGTCCAGCAGTGCTCATACGGCTGACAGGGCTCATACGGCCAGAGGGCTTTTACGCCCAACAGGGCTCAAACGCCTAGGACACTTAGAATTTTTCAGAAATTTCCTGAAATACCGAAGTTCGAGGTTTTGACCAGGGCTGACTAGGGTTAACAAATGATGATGTTTCATGCGTGTAATGATGATTATGGTTAACCCTTATTGTTTCTGATGTTATTATCAGTGTATTATAGTTAACAATATTATTAAAATATTGTTAAATGTGGTATGATGCTACGTATGATGATGAATGTATGATGATGTACGTATGGTGATGAATGTATGATGAGTATGTATGATGAGTGTGTGTGTTCCATGTAATTGTGTGCTTATCTTTCTGAAACTTTACGAATAACGAGAATGAACTAATGAAGTATTATGTATCGTAAAGTGAAAGATAATGAAAGAGGAACATGATGACGAATGCATGTATTAACGAACGAACGAAAAGAAGAATGATGATGAATACATGCATTAATGAACGAACGAATTATGTCTTGCAAGCATTGAATAACGCGATTGGTCCTTCTATGTGATTGACCATGGTCATGGTACCTCTACCGCTTACCTCTAGTACCGTGGCATACGATTTTCCGTCATATGTTGACTACGGCCCGGTAGCTAATAACGATCGGGGTGTAGCATATGGTATTGGTACAATTCACCTTTCAATGCGTGCAAGTAAGTATGAATGGGATTCTTGTCATTCGACCACAGTAATCATAGCCAAGTGCTATGAAGTGGGTAAAGCCTGACAGAATCCATACGAGAAGTTAAAGATAACGATGAATAACGAATGATGAAGATAATAACGAATATTATCTCTGTGTACGTATGATGTATGAACGCATGCACGAAAGGATACTTTTAAATAAGTAAAAGTATGTTTTATTACAAAACTAGAACTCACTCAGCAACGCTGACTTTTATGTATTTTCCAGTTGGCAGGTAGTGTTGCTGAGGATGGCACGAGGCAGCTACTCAGCTCTTTTGGGATGGCATTCTTTTGTTAATGTTTTTGTATTGTAATGCAAACAAATGATATTTTGTAACGGGTGTTGTATTACTTTGCAAAAGCATTTATAGTAAATTTAAAGTTTCCGCTGCATGGTTTTTATTAAATTGTATTAAATGTATGTTTTATGGGTAATGACGACCAACTGTGAGGTGCCCGGGAACGGGGCCTTACAAGTTGGTATCAGAGCCAAAGTTTAAGTGAAATGGGTAAAATTTTTAAAACAAACCTAAAACTTAAACTGAGAATGGGACAGGGAGAATGAGAATGCCATCTGAGTAGCTGCGTGCCATCAGGTATTTTCTTGAAAGTTAACCAGTGTTACGTGCGCATGTTATGTGTTTATGTGTACTGTTAGACTTGGATACTAATGTAGTCAGGACAGGTAATGCTCGGGGTGTGAAGAGTAGAGTAAGTGGCTAATCACAACTGGCCACTGTAATTAGGGACTTACTATACTTGACATAAACTGAGCTATTTCCTTGAATGACCGTGTTGGTGTTTAAATCTTTCAGTGTGATAGAAGATGGTCGGTGGTAGATCATCTAAAGCCCCAATTGGTGGAGGCAGTGGCGGAAGTGGTGCGGAACCACGAGCCACAAGAGGTAGGCCTAGACAAGAGAAGAAGGTTCCAGAAGAACCTAATACTACTCCCTCGGGGGGAGTGGATGAGAGTGATAATGTGAGAGCCCCGGTGAAAGAGACGGTGATCGAGGAGGTGCACCAAGTCATGCAGACGATCTTACCGTCTGTAGTGCCTGAAGTGATAAAGGCAGTATGTGAAGACGATAGACGAGGGAGGAATCGGTCCTCAGGTAGACAACAACAGGCGGAAGCAGAAACGGTACTATCTGATGACGAAGAGGAAGAGGAAGAAGAACAGTTACGGGAGACCGCCCGGGGTTGTAACTACGGGGCATTCATGAGGTGCAAACCCCCAACTTTTGATGGGTCTGGTACTGCTACTGATGCTCACCAATGGGTGATGGAAATGGAAGCTGTCCTCGATATTAGTGATTGCCAGGAGGACAAGAAGGTGAAGTTTGCTACCCACTCTTTTACAGGGTTGGCTTTATGCTGGTGGAAAAATATAGTCCAAGCCGAGGGTAGCAGGGCTATAGGGAAGATGAAGTGGGCTGAGTTGAAAAGGCTGGTGATCGAGGAATTCAGTCCTCGTCGGGAAATGGATAGAATAGAGAGAGAGTTCCTGTAGTTGGAGGCGGGGACGATGACCCACCAACAATATACCACCAAGTTTAACGAATTGGCGCTGTTGGTGCCGGAGCAGGTGACGCCGGTGTCTCGAAAGATCAACCGGTATATTCAGGGGCTGCCAGCTGAAATTCGTTGGCACTTGATTTCTGCCCGACCAAGCACTTTCAGGTCGGTAGTGGATTTGGCGGGAAGGTTATTCGATGAACGTGCTGCTTTGGTGAAGGCTGAGGGAAGCAAGAAAGGAAGTGGAGAGAAGAACTGGCAGGGGAAGAGATTTGGTCGGGGTGATACTTCGACAAACAACAAGAAGGCAAGGGTGGATGACCGCCGAGTGGTCGTGTCTGGAGCTGGGGTGAGGAAGTGTGGTAAGTGTCGAAAGGAGCACTCAGGGGAGTGCAAGTGGGGATCCAACCTCTGCTTTAAGTGCGGGAGGACAGGGCACATATCAAAAGATTGCCGGATGGGCAAGTGCTTTAACTGTGGAGAAAGTGGCCATATGAGCAGGGACTATAAGAAGCCGAGGGCTGAGGCTTCAGGGGTAAAGAAGACGGGAAGTGAAGGTCCGAGAGCAAGTGCCAGGGCTTTCACTATGACGCAGGAAGAGGCTAGGACGGACCCCGATGTGGTGTCAGGTACGTTTCTAGTAAATCAAACTCTTGCTTCTGTGTTATTTGACTCTGGTGCTAGTAGGAGTTTCATTTCTGCTACTTTCTGTGCTAAATTGCCTGTTAGTAGCAAATGCATTAGTGAGCCTTTTTATGTAGAAACTGCTATTGGTAAGTCCACTAGAGTTACTGATGTGATAGAGGACTGTACCATGGAGTTAGAAGGTCATAGGTTTGCTGCTAGATTACATGTGATGCCCCTAGGAGGATTTGATGTAGTGTTAGGGATGGACTGGTTAGCAACCTACGAAGCGAATATCGTGTGCCGAAAGAAGATGATTAGACTGACGGCGACCGACGGAAGTCCGGTGACAATTTATGGCGATCGAGTTATGACGATTCCGAAGGTGATCTCGATGGCGGTGGCGGGAAAGTGTATGAGGCGCGGATGTAGCGCCTACTTATGTTATGTAAAGAATGTAGAGACGCCAACACCACAGCTATGCGATGTGCCAGTGGTGTGTGACTTTCCAGACGTGTTTCCCGAAGACTTATCGGGATTGCCACCCGACCGAGAGATCGAATTCCAGATCGACCTGATACCGGGTGCCCAACCTGTCGCAAAAGCACCGTATCGCTTGGCTCCGACGGAGATGAAAGAGTTGATGGACCAGTTGCAGGAGCTGCTGGATAAGGGGTTTATCCGACCGAGTATCTCACCTTGGGGTGCTCCGGTTCTGTTCGTAAAGAAGAAGGATGGTAGTATGAGGATGTGCATCGACTACCGCGAGCTGAATAAGCTGACGGTGAAGAACAGATACCCTTACCAAGGATCGATGACTTGTTTGATCAACTTCAGGGTGCCAGTTGGTTTTCAAGGATAGATCTTCGATCGGGTTACCATCAACTAAAGGTGAAGGAACAAGATATCCCTAAAACAGCCTTTCGTACGCGCTATGGTCACTACGAGTTTCTTGTCATGTCTTTTGGGTTGACCAATGCGCCGGCTGCTTTTATGGATTTGATGAACCGAGTGTGCCGACCAATGTTGGATAAATCAGTAATTGTATTCATCGATGATATTCTGATTTATTCAAGAAGTGAAAAAGAGCATGCCGGGCATATTCGGGAAGTGTTGGAAACGTTGAGAAGGGAGAAATTGTACGCCAAGTTCTCCAAGTGCGCCTTTTGGTTACGCGAGGTGCAATTTCTGGGTCACGTAGTGAATGCAGAAGGAATAATGATGGACCCAGTAAAGGTTGAGGCTGTGATGCAATGGAAATCACCAAAGACGCCATCCGAGATTCGTAGCTTCTTGGGATTGGCGGGCTATTATAGAAGATTTATTCAAGACTTTTCAAAGATCGCCTCACCTTTGACAAAATTGACTCGTAAGGACGTGAAATTCGTGTGGGGTCGAGAGCATGAGATGGCTTTTGAGGAGTTGAAGGCAAGACTAACACAAGCTCCTGTCTTGACTTTGCCTGAGGGAAGTGAAGACTTAGTGGTCTATTCGGATGCATCTTATTCTGGGCTAGGTTGTGTGTTGATGCAACGTGGAAAGGTGATAGCCTACGCATCTCGACAGCTGAAGACCCACGAAGTCAACTATCCCACACACGATCTAGAATTAGCCGCGGTGGTTTTTGCGTTGAAGATTTGGCGGCACTATCTATACGGGACAAAGTGCACTATCTTCACAGACCACAAAAGCTTGAAGTATTTCTTCGAGCAGAAGGATTTAAACATGAGGAAAAGGCGATGGTTGGAGCTCATAAAGGATTATGACTGCGAAATCCATTACCATCCGGGCAAGGCCAATGTGGTGGCTGATGCCCTTAGCCGAAAAGAAAGACCTGAGCCGATTCGGGTGAAGGCTTATCAGCTGATCATGACCCCCGATGTGATGACACAGGTTAAGGAGTTTCAAGACGAGGCTTTGAAAGAAGATCGTCTTAACTCCGAAAGGATGAGAGGCCTAGTTACGGAATTGGGTGAGAACACTCTTGGTGTTAAGACCCGATTTGGGCGAATGTGGATTCCTCGATACGGGGATCTACGTGGAAGAATCATGGATGAGGCCCATAAGACCCGATACTCCATTCACCCCGGTGCTACCAAAATGTACCGCAATATGAAGAAGGATTACTGGTGGCCGGGTATGAAACGCGACGTGGTGGAGTACGTAAGTAAGTGCCTGACTTGTTTACAAGTGAAGGCGGAACACCAGAAACCCTACGGGAAGATCCAACCGTTTGATATACCCGAGTGGAAGTGGGAGCATATCACCATGGACTTCATCACGAAGTTACCACGTACCCCTAAGGGGTATGATGCTATATGGGTGATAGTTGACCGCTTGACAAAGAGTGCCCACTTCCTACCGATCCGCGAAACGTACTCATCTGAAAGATTGGCGGATCTGTTCATCAAGGAAATTTTAGCTCGTCATGGTGTGCCGGTGTCTATTGTGTCTGATCGTGACACCCGGTTTACCTCCAAGTTTTGGAAGAGATTTCATGATGCGATGGGGACGAGACTACACATTAGTACAGCATATCACCCTCAGACGGACGGTCAGTCTGAGAGGACGATCCAAACACTCGAAGACATGCTTCGGGCATGCGTGATCGATTTTGGAGGAAGTTGGGATGATCACTTGCCGTTAGCAGAATTCTCGTACAACAATAGCTATCATGCCAGTATTGGCATGCCACCCTACGAGATGCTATACGGTAGGAGATGTAGGACGCCCGTATGTTGGGGAGACATTGGGCAGAAAGAGTTAGGAGGTGTTGAGGTGATCGAAGCTATGACTGAGAAGTTGGAAAAGATCAAAGCCTTCATGAAGGCGGCGAAAGATAGGCAAAAGTCGTATGCTGACAAGAGGCGAAGACCGATAGAGTTCAAGGTTGGTGACCGAGTAATGTTGAAGGTCTCACCTTGGAAAGGTATTATCAGATTCAGGAAACGAGGTAAGCTAAGCCCGAGATACATAGGACCTTTCCGGATTATCGCACGAGTAGGAGAAGTGGCCTATCGACTTGAATTGCCAGATGAGTTAAGTGGAATTCATCCCACATTCCATGTATCTCATCTGAGGAAGTGCTTAGCTGATGAAGACATGATTGTTCCACTGGAGGATATTGAAGTAGACGAACGGCTCAATTACGTGGAGCAACCAGTGGCAATCATTGATCGTAAAGAAAAGAGGTTAAGGAATAAAGTGGTTCCTCTTGTGCGTGTACAGTGGAAGCACAGGAAGGGATCCGAGTCTACGTGGGAGACTGAAGAAGAGATGATGCAACACTACCCACATCTGTTTGAGGAATAACAGGTTTCGGGGACGAAACCTATATAAGGGGGGTGGACTTGTAACACCCGTATTTTTTTTTAGCAAGAAATAAAAGAAAAAGGAAGAAAAGAAGAGAAAATAAAAAGCAACTAAAAAGGAGGGACCAAAAGTGCCAAATGGGCAAAATTATTATTTATTTTATACAAAAGGAAGGCATGGCCGCCCATGATGCCTGCATTTCCCTATCATTTGATATTTTAGAGAGAGAGAGCAGAGAAACCTTCGGACATCGAAGAACATGAAGAAGAAATTCGAGTTTAAGGTAAAGTTGAGTATTTTGAGTTGTTTTTGGCTAACCTAGGCCTCGGTTAAATGCTTATTTGTGTTTGTATGTGTTCCAAATGTGTGTTTAGAAGGTTTCCAGGTGTTAGAATCGATTAAAGGAGCTCGGGTGAAGATTCCTAAGATTTGAAACAATTAAGGTGAGTTCTAGACCCCTTTTTACTGATTTTTAAACGTTTTGGGGCTGGAAATGCATATATATGTTTTTTTTTATAAAATTTATGCTGATACCCGTATGAACTGAATGTATGCATGTTTATGTTTATGCTAGATTTATGCCTAGAATCATGTGTATATGTTTAGAATTAGGCATTATGATGTTTGGGACTTGGATTATGGATTAGACTCATGAACAGGTTGCAAATATGTCTGAAAATGGGACTGAGAATAATTAATTACAGGTTGATGAGTCCACCAGTGCTCATACGACCAACAGTGTGGTCGTATGACTAGGAGATATATTTTTTTCTAAGTGCTAATGAGTCTAACAGGACTCATACGACCAACAGTGTGGTCGTATGACCAAGTAATTTGTCTAAGTGTTGAGCCCAATAGGACTCATACGACCAACAGTATGGTCGTATGACTAAGTAAATTTTCTAAGTATGTTGAAGAGTCCAACAGGACTCATACGACCAACAGTAGTCGTATGATCAGAACATGTTTCTAAGTCTAGGGAATGGTACGACCAATAGTGCTCATACGACCAACAGTGTGGTCGTATGACCAGATGAAAATTTCTAAGTATAAGATGGAAAGTCCAGCAGTGCTCATACGGCTGACAGGGCTCATACGGCCAGAGGGCTTTTACGCCCAACAGGGCTCAAACGCCTAGGACACTTAGAATTTTTCAGAAATTTCCTGAAATACCGAAGTTCGAGGTTTTGACCAGGGCTGACTAGGGTTAACAAATGATGATGTTTCATGCGTGTAATGATGATTATGGTTAACCCTTATTGTTTCTGATGTTATTATCAGTGTATTATAGTTAACAATATTATTAAAATATTGTTAAATGTGGTATGATGCTACGTATGATGATGAATGTATGATGATGTACGTATGGTGATGAATGTATGATGAGTATGTATGATGAGTGTGTGTGTTCCTTGTAATTGTGTGCTTATCTTTCTGAAACTTTACGAATAACGAGAATGAACTAATGAAGTATTATGTATCGTAAAGTGAAAGATAATGAAAGAGGAACATGATGACGAATGCATGTATTAACGAATGAACGAAAAGAAGAATGATGATGAATACATGCATTAATGAACGAACGAATTATGTCTTGCAAGCATTGAATAACGCGATTGGTCCTTCTATGTGATTGACCATGGTCATGGTACCTCTACCGCTTACCTCTAGTACCGTGGCATACGATATTCCGTCATATGTTGACTACGGCCCGGTAGCTAATAACGATCGGGGTGTAGCATATGGTATTGGTACAATTCACCTTTCAATGCGTGCAAGTAAGTATGAACGGGATTCTTGTCATTCGACCACAGTAATCATAGCCAAGTGCTATGAAGTGGGTAAAGCCTGACAGAATCCATACGAGAAGTTAAAGATAACGATGAATAACGAATGATGAAGATAATAACGAATATTATCTCTGTGTACGTATGATGTATGAACGCATGCACGAAAGGATACTTTTAAATAAGTAAAAGTATGTTTTATTACAAAACTAGAACTCACTCAGCAACGCTGACTTTTATGTATTTTCCAGTTGGCAGGTAGTGTTGCTGAGGATGGCACGAGGCAGCTACTCAGCTCTTTTGGGATGGCATTCTTTTGTTAATGTTTTTGTATTGTAATGCAAACAAATGATATTTTGTAACGGGTGTTGTATTACTTTGCAAAAGCATTTATAGTAAATTTAAAGTTTCCGCTGCATGGTTTTTATTAAATTGTATTAAATGTATGTTTTATGGGTAATGACGACCAACTGTGAGGTGCCCGGGAACGGGGCCTTACACAAAATGGGAAAATGATAGTATGTTTGATTGGTACTGTAACCACTCGGAGAAAGTAGATCTAGGGTTGTGCAAGTGCACCATACGATGTGTCAGTAGATTCAACATAATAGATCAGTAGACATCATCAGTGAATTGGCTTAAATTAAAATAATTCAACAAGTTATAGGTTTTCATGGTATCCCTGGTCTGCACAATCAATCAATTTCTAATAAGGGGTGAGGAGCAAGCAAATGCCACAAATGTGAGCAAAGACCTGATAAACAGAGCAAAAGATGACAAATGTCATAGAAAATTGTATATTATAATACATTGCTCTAAGAAGAAGATAGGTAGTGCGCCTCTCTGCTGTGCGATGGCACTGACCTGAGGCTTGGCATGACCTACCTGTTCTAAGAATTCATTGTTGTTTGCGCCTCTCTGCTGTGCGATGGCACTGACCTGAGGCTTAGCATCTCTTTGCAATTCTTAGAACCAAATCTTTTAATTCCCAGACCGCTCAAAAATCTCCTGAGGAAGATTGATTACCATATACCTGTGGAACACACAAATACTTGTTGATCTAATTCATCTAATTAATCGCTGATGTGTGTCAAAAGTCTGTGTATGGATTTAAATGGACAAATATACTGATAATCGTCGTGGTTGCATCGCCTGATGGTCAAAATCAATGAGTATTACATATTAGTTCAAACATGATTCCCAGTTAGTGCTTAGAAGTCTTAGATCAGTACAAACTGTGATATGTCATCATGCAAGGTGTAATTAGCACAAAATGTTCCAAGTAATGGTGTATATGCCTGTCTGATTCCAAATGAGTCTGTTCTTGATATTATGTCAATGCTAATAGGCTACACAAACCTGCCCTAACAAAAATCACAAAAAGATGTTCATTTTGTTCATAGTTTAAAACTTTTCCAATTTATTAGTATAAGTGTGTCAATGTCGGACTGTGTATATTGTTATCTGTTAATGTCACTAAACGAGCTTAACGTTTACTTAAACAAATTGTTTCTGAAAGGTTAAAAGGATCACATCTGAGGTGATCGGGTGGATAAATAGATCACGTCTGAGGTGATCGGGTGGATAAATGGATTACCTCTGAGGTGATCGGGTGGATAAATGGATCACGTCTGAGGTGATCAATGGGTGTGTTAATTTAAAAGTGATCATGTCTGAGATGATCAATTGCACATAATGTTTTATCAATTGTTTAAGAAAAACTATGTGTCGGTAAATGAAATGACTAAAATGGCACAAGTATAGCCCAATCGCACAACTGCATGATGAGTATGATCCAGTCATACGAATGGGATATACGATTGAAGACAATCGTACGATTGGGCCATGCGAATGAGCCCAATCGGCCGATTGACAGTGACCGACTAGGTCAAACGTGCGAATGGAGGTCAATTGAGCGATTGGAACTGGTCGATTGAGTGAATCGTACGACCCAGTTTCAATCGCACGACTAAGTCATGCGATTAGACTCGGTCGTACGACTGGAGATTGAGTCGGCCGAATGAATTGAGCGAATGGGTTCAGTCGCCCGACTGAGATGAGTTTTAGTATAAATAGCGCACTCAGTCGATCGCAGACCCCATTCGCCCTAATTCTCAAAATTGCACCGTTACTCTCCAAAATTTTATTTGATCTCAAACATCTATTGTATTCGATTTCTGACATATTGGCATTGTTATACAGGTATTACGAGAATGATTGATGATGTTTACAGTCGAATTTGTTTTGAATCCGAACGTATAAGACCTAGTTATTGAACCGACACTAAGTTTGAACAATAAACTAACTTAATCACTTAAAATGTTAAAATCAATGAATTTAGTGAGTTAGATACATGATTGCGAGTCCAAAGAACATAAACTTAAAGTTTAAACTTACAAATTGATTAATCTGAGTTTTAAATGGAATCAATCAGTGCATCATGCGATTGGACCCCAGAATGAACTTCAATCGCACGATTGAAAGGGGCGACTCATTCAATGGTCGAATGAAGAATGAGAATGGGTTGAGTGTGTCATACGACTGGACTCCAGAATGAACTTCAACCGCACGATTGAAAGGGACGATTCATTCAATCGGCCGAATGAATCATGCGAAAGAGTTCATTCGATCGTCTGACCCAATCGCAGGTTCAGTCACCCAATTGAACTCAATCGCATGACATATGAACCGATTGAAGCCCAGTAGCATTATTGCTTAACCAATTGAATCCCAGTCGTATCAATGTTCAACCGACTGAATTCCATCGCATCGTTCAATCGCACGATTGAACTGAACTGATTTTATCTGATTTGGTCAAACCCTGTTTCTTTATGTTCTAACGTGCATGTGTTATTTGTTACAGGCAGATGCCTAATCGCTGGTCCATCAATCCAAAGCACAATATATGTACTCATTTGGATTCCACCTCAAGGAATGGTGGTGAATTTGCAGGTATCAATTACTTTCTGAAGAGATCACGTATATATAGAGCCATCTCTACACCATGCACTCCCTACCAGTCCATTCAGCGATCATTCTGGGAGGGGGCATCGGTTGATCGATCTGAGGAACCCTACCGCATCAGAAGTACCATCCTTGATAGGGAGATCGAGATCACAGCAGCTGATATCCGTCGAGTGTTGGGATTTGGAGACGATAAGGATCATCCGCTAAAGCTGCATCCGCTCACTGTTCGAGGTTGCTTTCTGAGGATTGGTTACTGTGGGGACATCAACTCAGGTGTGCTGAACAAGAGCAACCTGAGCCCCTAGTACAAGTATCTAGCACATGTAATACTCAAATGCACCGCGTCTCGGAGGGGTGGATTTGATGATTTATCTAACCAAATCCAGAATGCCTATGTTGCATTGGTCCTAAACCACCCCTTCAGCTTCTCCAACATGATTTTTACTTATCTGATCGAGAACTTAGAGGCAAAGGGAAAAGAAGGTTTTTGCATGTACCCACGATTTCTTCAGCTGATTTTCAATAAGAAGTTGCCCGATCTGCCCAAAGAGAAGAGCGATGCAGTGGTGTTGGAGATCATGGATGACACCACTCTGGGCAGAATGAAGGTATATAGGGGCAAGAAGGTGAAGCCCGTGTTGAAGAGATTGATAGGGCATCTGGCCCGGGCAGATTATGTTTCGCCAAGGAGGCGCAAATGGCGTCATGACGATAGTGAGTCTGACACTGAGGTGATTGCTATACCATCTGATGACTCAGATGATGATGATAGTCATGACGGAGATGGTGGGCCAGTTTCTTCTGAGGGCCCCTTTACTCATACAGCTCAACTATCACCAACACACACAGTCACGGCGACTGCCGGGTTTGTTCATGATTTTTGCCCTCCTGATGATGAAGAAGAAAGCGAAGAAGAAGGTTTGACCAAGAGGGTTGGCAGTAAAGTGGTTGCCACCGAGAGAGGACTGAGGGTTATCGGTGGACATTCCGGTGCATCAGGGGATACACGCACAGAGTCTGATCCTTTGTATGCCCCTGATGAGCCCAGCAACAGTGGAGGAGCACCGTTGTCCACTGGTAAAAGGAGGAAGACCATGGCATGTCCGCATGGTAAGAAGGGAAAGAGACTAAGGTTCACCACATCTATCACTACCACAGCTACCACCTCTACACCATCCCAAACCTCTCAAGCCACCACCACTATCCCTACATCTCACACTCCCACATCCACCACCACCACCACTTACCCCCTTCCACTTCATTCACTCCCTCTCCCATATTCACCACAGCCACCACAACCACCACTACTCACCAAACAGGACCCTCATCTTTTCCATCCAGCTCATTCATACCACCAGTTTCTGTGGTAGAGCAGCTTGCAGCACTAAAGAGCATGGTGCTCAAGCTGCTGGCTTCGGATGAGGCAAAGACGGCTCAGATACAGCAGCTGAGAGAGTTGAGTTCTTCCCAGACTGCTGAGATACATCAGTTGCGAGAGTTGACTTCTTCCCAAGCATAGCTGATCTCTCAACAGACTGATCAGATCACAGGTCTCCTAGAGCACAAAGCTGAGTCGGATAAAAAGCTGGAGGAGTTAGAAGCTGCAAACAAGTCAATATTGCTTAAGCTCAAAGGGATTCGAAGTGAGCCCCTCAAGATTGGTGAAGGAGATGATGTTGAGGAGGACGATGATGATGAGGATGAAGATGATGATGATGATGAAAGTGAGGAAGGTGAAGAAGGGGATGAGAAGAATGATGATAGTGAGGATGAAGGAGAAGATGCTGCTGGAGATCAAGGTGCTGAAGCAATAGAAGAGAGGCGCACTAAGCGACGTCAAGACCAAAGATCCTCTACTTCTGCTCCACCTGATGATACTCCATCGATTGAAGACAAAAGTACCGACTAGCTATTTATCTCTTTGTATTTAAAAGCTTTTGTACTTGAACATTGTGTTAAACTTAATATTATGTAATTGATGTTTATATCAATTTACTTAATGTTGATTGTGCTTGATTACTTACTAATAAGTACTGTGTTGCATGTTTAAATCAAGCAGATCCAAATTTTTAAAGAGACAAATACGATGTTAAACCCCTTCAGCAGGTCAAGCGTCAGTTAACAATGATTCTTGATCTGCATGGAATCGTAAGGAGGTCAGTCGAATACACCCCCGAAGAGGGAGAGATAGTACACAGTTTCACTAAAGAGCAGTTGGCCGAAATGTTCAAGTTAAATGCTGATGAAATAGTGAAAGACGCTCCAGAAGTCCAAGTAGACAGTGATGAAGAACTACGTGATGTTGATGAGATCGAGATAGAAGATGTGACAGACCAACATTATCCAGAGTACACAGACACCGAAGGTTATGTCATTCCAAATCTGGATGACAATCTGGTCGTGAGACCTATGAGACTCTGGATAAAATGGAAGAAGAATCTGATAAACAAGAGGAGACAGCCCGAGCCACAGAGGAGGAAGTCAAAGTTAGAAAGGCTGAATGGGCTGCACTATTTGATCCGGTATAACGAAGAATCAGTTAGTACTCCGTACGTACACGGTCCTAACACGTTCAATATCAGAAACAATAACAGAAAACAAAGATGAAGATGAATAAGAACAACCATAATGTATTCAAATATAAGCAATAAGGATCCAATACTATAAAAGATAACAAAGCTCAATATATTTCAGTAAAGAACCGGCTTACAATAGCCTCTTGCAATAGAAATATCCGATTAAGGTTTTTGCAAGGATGCCAAACAATGAGCAAGATCAAAAGTATATATAGCAGTCATAGTATTGTAGACAGTTTCGCCGTGAGTAAAACTATGTTGCTGACACTATAGTTTCACCCGGCAGAGACAACAGTTTTACCGGGTGAAACTAAATAGCTGACTATGAGCGAAACTATAGTTTTGCTCATAGTTACGCTAGACTACAAAACTTAAACTAAATAAACAACATTGAAAAGCAAACTAACATTAAACCTATTACAAGGAATATAAACATAATCTAATCTAAGGTGATTCCAATCTATACGTGATCTTCAATACTCCCCCTAGGTTGGATCTCACCGTCTTCATTGGTCTTGATTTGTCAGATCGGCTCTAGTCTCTACTGCCGCCTCTGATTATTCTTATGTAGTTCCTGCAGCATCTTCCGATGGGGTTTTAGTCACAGATTCTCCTTGGTCAGCTTCAGTCTCCCCCGCTGCCTCTGATATATCTTCATCAGCTCCTGCAGCATTACCTCCCTCGGGATGAGCACTAGTTTGCTCAAGTTGTTTTGTTAAGTCCTGGACATCCATGTTCAAATCATCTTGTTTTCTCACATTCTCTACCAACTCCTTCAGCTTAGCTCTCTCACCCTGCAACTTGTTTGGCACATTCATAAACTAGCTGGCTTCTTTTCTAGTCTCCTCCCCTGCTCCTGCTTTGATGTTATTCTCACAAAGTAACAGTAGGTCCTCATCATAAAAGGTGAATAGCTCCATAGGATCAAACAGCCTGTACTCAATCCCATTCTTTACCCTGATCACTGCCTCCCCCGTGTTGTTGTCGTAGAACAATTTCTCAAAATCCTGTAGTCGTTGGGGAAGGGGATCCGACAGTCTAACTCTGTTCATTGTTTTTGGGGGTTTCACCCTCAGCACGATCTTCCCTTTTCCTATCTCCCAATCTTTATCTTTTTTTGACCATCCTCGTTCAGCCTTCATAAAACCGAATGATTCAAAATTATCATTCATTCCATTCTTGATCTCCTTCTCCAACAACGTGGCGCTCTTACTGAGATCAAAATCCAGCAATGGCAATATAGCCAACCTTCTCAAGTCCCATTTTGGCAAGGTCTTGAACGCCTTCCTCTTATGCAAGTATGCAATGCCTCCCCCTCTCCTCTTTGTCATAAACATCTTGAGGCTGGGTTATACTTCTAACTTATGATTCTCTTATTAGCCTCTTTCTTGCTCAACCCTTCCATGTTTTGGAATAGGGGAGTTAACTCTTCAGACTCTTTCTCTCTCACAAACCATTCCTACTGCTCCATCTCGACCACATCATTCTCATCATCTCCTTTCTTGACTACATAAGTTAATGGTCTTTCATCCACTTCATAATACTCGGGCTCAGAGTCATAATCCACTAGTTATTCATCATCCTCCTCCTCATCAATCAATCCCTTCTCAACAACCTTCTCAGCACCTCCAGTCTGTTTTGGGAACATTTTTTCTCCTCCAAGATCATCGATGTTCACCCCTATATCAACAAATCCAGCTTCAAACACCTGCTCCACATTCTCTTTCTCAGCTTCCTGCCTCACTCTAGAGCCCCCTGCCTCCTCAGTTGCAGCACCAAACGTGCCCACTCCTGCCTGAGAAGAAGTACATATATTCAGAAATGGGTACTTGGAGGTCTTAGTCAAATCATCTAACTCAGGTTTAGTTAGCTGATTGGGCAGGCTGTCAGCTTTCTTGAGCTCATTCACTTCAGTCTACAATCTTTTGATCAATCTTTGTTGATCCATCATCATCTTTGTCATGCGTTCAATCATCTCATCCTTCTGTTTTTCCCTCTGCTCTTGGTTGGTAAGTTTGGTCTTGATCATGCTTAACTCATTAGCAAGAGATGAGTTGAGGTTTCTTATCACGTCCTCATCAAACCCTGCTCTCTCCGTTGTTCTCGGGGCCTCAGTAAAAGACTGATGTCATTGTTTAGTCCTTCTCTCAGTTTCTCCTTCATCTTCTTTCTTCTTGGACCTGTTTTATTTCTAAACTCTGGCCTCAGATGCCAAATCATGAATTTCCTTCTCAAAACCATAATCCTTCTCTTTCGCATACCTCTTCCTTTTCTTAACAGCTTTAGTCTCCTTCTGCCTCGTCTCTTTTGCTCTTTTGTCCTCCAACTCATTTACCCTCCTTATATAGTTCTAACATTCCGGAGGGTACATGTTTTCCCACAGATGAGTAATCTTCTCGCTGAAGTAATGTCTAATAGCACAGCAGTCTAAAAAAATATGGGTGTTCATATGTACTAATCTTTTGATCTCTCAATGTCTGGGAATATTAGGAATAAGATCATCTATAATCATCTTAAGGGATCGAGGGTACAACATCCACTTATCTTTCTTCAGTGCCATCATATTCTCCGCCATGCAATCAAAGATCAATCTTGCAATATTGGGCTTCTGCCCTCTGTGGCAAATCACCATGGCTATGGCCCAGTCTAGGATTAGCCCGTCTGATCCACCTTTTCGATGATCTAAGCACATCATAAACACGTGGGCTATGTATCTCCACTCCTTGGAGTGAAAGGACTTTTTGATTTCCTTTCTCGTGCCAAATGTAGGTCCCTCATATCCCATAGATCTAAAAGCATCAAACACCTCCTGATCTGATAGTACAACCTCCTCTCCAGTATCCTTATCGAGTCTCAACACCCTCAATATAACCTCAACAGTGATGACAAGGTCATTCTCCAGCATTCTAGCCACAATCCTCTAAGGATTAGCTCTCGTGTCATAGTCTGCAGTGCGCCAGAAATCTCTAATGTGTAAATCATATACTGTAGAGGAATGTGAGATCGCATAAGCTATTGGAGATCTCTGTAGCCAACGGATGCAGTCTCTAACGCCGTTTGCTTTTGGATTAGTGTCATCTAGCAGAGCAGTGATATTATTTCTCTCGGCCAATTTGAGATTACCCATAGAATCTGAAAAATAGATGAAACGCATTAGTACGGTATGTGAAAAACTAATATCAAAGAAAAATAATTAAAAGAAGAAAAATGAATGAAATTCAATTTAATTTCGCTAGCCGAAATTATAGTTTCGGTAGACGAAGTATTAGTTTTGGCAAGCGAAAATATAATTTCGGCAACAATTATTAATTAGTTTCGGCATGACAGTGCAGTAGATTCAACAGGCCGAGACTATAGATTTGGGGCAACGAAACTGAGATTTGATCAGCGAAACTGTTAAGTTCGCTCGGACAGCATGATTGCACAGTTTCGCTGAAAACCATTGAACTTTCGTTCAGTTTTGCTGGACTATCGATACTTTTGCAGTAAGAACTGCGAAGGTACCGAAGAGTCTCAATCGAATAAACTTAAAATGAAGCCATTAAACCTAGATTAAACTACGGTCCTAAGTTTGAAACTCACTTACGAAGATAAAACAAGGGTCATTCAAGAATCATAAACACAAAATCTCAGATTTGCTAAATAAGTGTACGGGAGGGTTCTCTATAACCTAAAGCTGTGATTGTGCTAAAATGAGAAGGTAATTTCGCAAGTTGAGTTATATAGGACTTAGTTTCACAGACAGCGAAATTATAGTTTCGCCCGTGTAAGCTCTGGTCGAAACTGACCTTGCAACGTGCGAAAGAGCCAGCGAAGCTACAATTTCACCCTGCGAAACTATCAGTGAAAGTATAATTTCACTGGATACTTAAAAAACTAAAATTTTTATTTTCTTTTTCAAATAAAATAAAGAACAATTATTTAGAAAAGAATTAAAACAAAGTAAGCAAAAATAAAAGAAATCAAAAGAAATTTGCCCTACAAGACCTCACCCCACTTCACGTATTTTTAAACAAAATCAAAACGTGGAAAAAAGATATGAACGAGAAGCTGAAAAGATCTTCTGGAGAATCAAAGGTTGGCGGGATTGTTGATATACTTGTCCCTTTAAGTCCATGCCTTCTTCATTTCAACAAGCGCACTGCAGCTACTGTTATCATGTTTTTGTTCCTTTAAAGAAAACATTGAATAACCCGGTACCCACAGACATTTGGCAAAGAAACTTATCCTGTTCTCATGATATATTGAACAAATGACACGCTCTGCTTGATTATTCCTCTCAGAAGCAACGAAGGTCCTTTTTCATAAGAAGCAAAGCCCTTATAGACATCAAATGATGAGAGCTCTAGGTCTATACTTACGTATAACAGAGGAGTTGATCAATTGAGTCTTACAGATGAGAGCTTCAGGTCTATACTTATGTATAATAGAGAAGATCATCATTTTATGCTGATGAGAGCTCCAGGTCAGTAATATCGTACAACAGAGGAGATCATCACCCCAGGTCAATGTTCACACATAGCAGAGAAGAAAAGCAAAAATAATGTAACAAGGAGCTTCTTAGATGTGAAGATGACTAAGCATGTAGCTTTTAAGATAGGGTGGAAGATCTAGACACAAAGATACTTTAGATAAGAATGACTCAAAACAGAGATATAACGTTGTTCTCAATCCTTTTTGAACAAGGACTTGAATCTTTGTTAAGGCCAAAAATGTCTAGGGAATAATCCAAGTCATTAAGTTTCTTGTTCTTTTTAATTAAGCTGCAAGATTACTGTCTACTTCGTTTTCTGGGTGAACCTATCAAGCCTATCCCACACAATACTATTAACCTCCTTTAAATCGTCTAGTACTCTCATTTTATTCTGCAAAAGAAAACAAGAAGAGTATTTAAATATATACTCCCCCGAAATTTCTACGAATTAAGCAAGATGTAGAAATTTCTTATTTAATATATATATATATATACATATATATATATATGCATATATATATATCTGTGTGTGTGTGCGTGTATATATATATGTATTATGTGAATGATGAGGAAGGACTATGGAGGGAGCAGAACAAAAAGGAAAGAAAGAAAATAAAGAAAGAAATAAAATAAAATAAAACAAATAAATAAGTAAAAAGTAAAAAAAAATATATGTACAGTAAATAGTTTTTAAAGAAAATAGGTTTAAAATGATATTAGACCTAACATAGAGATCAATTCATAAAACGAGGTTTAATAAATGTTTTAGTGAAAAGATCTGCTTTTTGATTTTTAGTGTCAATGGGAATAATATCAATAAAACACTTTTCCTGAGCATCACGAATTGCATGAATTTGTGTCTAAATGTGCTTGGTGCGGGAATGATGAATAAGATTTTTGGCAATGCCAATAGCTGCTTCGTTGTCACAGAACAACAGTGTATGGAGTTAGTTGATCCCGTAGTCAATCATCTGATGTTGTGTCCAGAGCACTTGAAAGCAACAGCTTGAAGCAGCAATGTATTCTGCTTTCCCTGTAGAAAGAGAAACAGTGGTTTGTTTCTTGCTCTGCCATGATACCAGACAATGTCCTAAGTATTGACATCCTCCGGTAACCGACTTTCCGTTCAACCTGCAGCCATTAGAATCACTATCAGAATAAGCATGTAACTCAAAATTCCCACCATAAGGATACCAAAACCCTAAACTAGAAGAGCCTTTAAGATAACGAAAGATTCATTTTACAACCTTTTTGTGAGACTCTTTCGGGGCAGATTGGTATCGAGCACAATATCCTACAGCAAAGGTTATATCAGGACGACTGGCTGTGAGTTACATAAGGGAACCGATCATTGATCTGTAGAGATGAGGATCAATAGATTTCCCATTCTCGTCAGGAGTGAGGCAAGTTTGAGCAGTAAAAGGATTGAGTTCAGGAGAGGCATCATCCATCTTGAATTTCTTCAGATTCTCTTTAATATACTTCTCCTGATGAATGAGAATTCCCTCTAGATTTTGTTCAACCTAAAACCCAAGGAAAAAGCACATCTCCCCCATCATGCTAATTTCAAAGCGACCACACATGACTTTCTCAAACTCCCGACATAACTTTGGATTGGTGGAGCCAAAAATAATATCATCGACATAGACTTGTACAATCATCATCTCACCATCCACTATCTTCTTGAATAATGTCATATCGATAGTGCCACGAGAAAAACTATTGCTTAAGAGATACTGCGTTAAAGTCTCGTACCAGATTCGAGGTTCCTGATGAAGACCATAAAGGACTTATCAAGCTTGTAAACTTTGTCAGGAAAGTCGGGATCCCCAAAACCTGGAGGTTGACACACGTATATCTATTCGTCAATGTGTCCATAAAGAAATGCACATTTGACATCCATCTGATAGACTTTGAACTGCTTGTGCGTGGCATGAGCCAAAAATATTCTGATAGCATCAAGACGGACTACAGGAGCAAAAACTTCCGTGTAGTCTATTCCTTCTTCTTGGGCAAACCCCTGAACCACCAAATGAGACTTATTTCTTATCACAATGCCACGGTCATTGGGTTTGTTCTTGAACACCATTTCATCCCAATTGGATATTTTTTTGGTGGAAGATCAACCAGGGTCCACACCTTGAGCTTCCTAAACTGTTGCAGCTCCAATTGCATAGATTCAACCCAGCAAGGATCCTGAAGAGTTGCATGAACATTTTTGGTATGATTTGGGATATAAAATAAGAGAATAGACAGACATTAATCCAACCAGATTGACTCCGCGTCCGAACTCCATCAGTGATATATCCAATAATGTTATCATGGGGGTGATCTTTCAAATTTTTGAAATAAGTGGGCATGGGTAGAGTAGTTAAAGACGGTTGGCTGATGGGTTGTTGGTGGGTAGATGAAGTAAATATAGATGATGAGGGAAGAGATGCAGAAACAGGTAAAGGTGGAAGGTCAAAGGATGATGAGGAAGATGGAATGGCAACTGATGTAGCATCGTTTGTTGATGTATTGGGAGGAACTTGAGGAATGACAGTTAGTGGATCGGGAGGAATAATGTTTGTTTGGACATTGGAGAAGGACGCATCATCATCGAAAACTGGAAGATTAAATTAATTGAACACTGTATTAGAGTCAAAGAACCATGTAGGTTCTGATCGCACATCAGAGGAATTATGTTCCTGCCAATCTACATAAAATGACTCTTGTACAATATAAGTTCTCTTGTTGTATACCCGATAAGCTTTCTAAGAGGATGAGTAACCGATGAAGTAACAATCATCAGACACAACACCGAATTTCGTCTTTTGCGATTGGGTATTCAGCAAAGTGCATGAGCAACCGAATGTTCAAAAGAAGTCAATCAAAGGCTTTCTCTTATGAAACAATTCATAAGGAGTCTTCATTTTGTCTTTAATTCTCTAGAAGATCTTTTCAGCTTCTCGTTCATATCCTTTTTTTAGCCTCTTGGAACAGAAATATTCAATTAGGGTTTTTGCAAGGATGCCCAACAATGAGCAAGATCAAAAGTATATACAGTAGTTATAGTTTTGCAGACAGTTTTGCTGTATGCGTAACTATGCTGCTGAAACTATAGTTTCACCTGACAAAGACAACAGTTTCGCCGAGTGAAACTAAACAGCTGACTATGAGCGAAACTGTAGTTTCGCTAATAGTTTCGCTGGACTGCAAAACTTAAACTAAATAAAGAACATTGAAAAGTAAACTAACATTAAACCTATTACAAGGAATATAAACATAATCTAATCTAAGGTGAGTCCAACCTATACGTGATCTTCATATCCTTTTCATCTTCATCTTCCTCTTGGATAGCATCAATAGGAGGCATCTCATCTACACAAGTTCCATACCTTGGTCCTCCTACTGATAGTAATGTGTGTGGAGGAGCTATTTCATTTGATCCAAGTCCTTGTCATTTCTGATAACAAACTTTTGCATGCAAGGATGAAGATATAATGTTCTTGAAGGTTTCCTCTTCAAGAACACATTCTTTTGCCTTGCTTTTGCTGATCATAAACTCAGCCTAGCATTCAGTTAACTTGGTAATAAGGTCTTTGATCTGAGTCCTGTAGTTTGTATGGTCGTGTTTTAGATTAGAAATGGTTTTTGTTAAGTCTTCTATCTTAAGCTTATAATCATTTTCTGCTCTTTTAAAATCAGTTTTTAAAATGTACAAGGACTCAATATCAAATCTTACTTCCAAGTTGTAGGACTTGAACATGTTAACTTTAGAAATGCATTCAAGTGAGCAAACATGT
The DNA here is from genome assembly GCA_024085815.1 of Flaveria linearis. NCBI lineage: Eukaryota > Viridiplantae > Streptophyta > Magnoliopsida > Asterales > Asteraceae > Flaveria > Flaveria linearis. Next base: position 40,518,125 of record CM044003.1, on the reverse strand, counting down.
TCCAATACCTTTGATTCATCATGGTTTGCCATCAGGGCTTTGTTTTGAGAGACATATTTCACTTGAAAGCTCCAGTCAAAGCCTCTTTTTTCAACATGAATTACAGCTTGCTAATTTGGTTGGTTGGGCTTCTCAGTTCTTAGAGCTACCTCAATGTAGTTTGGCATGGACTGTGTTTGGCCACCATTTGTTCTTGGTGCCTTACACTCCTTAGAAAAGTGGTCCATTTGGTTACAGTTGTAACACCTTACTTTGCTTTTGTCTAGCCCAAACTTTCCACTGGACACATGCATGGAAACTTCCTCCCAGTCCTCTTGTAGAACTTCTTGGCTCTATGAGTGAGAAGAGCCATCTAGTGGACTATTTCCATGTGTTCTAGATCATCAGGCTGGATGTACTCCAACTCTTTATGGGTGAAAAGAAAGTTGTAAGAACTTTCATCTGAAGACATAAAGGCTTTAGAAGAGCTGGGCCTTTGGAATGGGCTTTCTTAAGTGTAGTTCTTCCTCGGTGTCTTTGAAAAGGTGATGAAAGGACCCTTTAGTGAGTTGTCAGGGTAACGGATGAGATGATGCCGTGGTTTTCTGCTACCGTTTCAACCACATGAAAGGCTGAACTCTTTTGGATGCTAGATGAGCTGTGATATGGATTTTGCGTGTTCATTTCTATTTAGTAACCGCTCAGAATACCATACAGCTGAGTGAGAGTGAGGGTAAAGAGGTTCTCAGTTCTCCTGATAGCCACACAATAGTGTGTCCCTTCTCTGGGAAGAGAGAACATGAACTTACTCACTATGTCCCTATTCTCAAGTTTCACTCCAACATCCACCAGAGTATCTACAATCTTAACATACCTGAAGTATTGTTGATTCATAGCTACACCTATCTTGAAAGTAAAGTTTTCAGACTGTTGCTTTATGATGTTTTTCTTGTTTCTTTTGCTTCCACAGATCCTTCATACATCAGTTCCAGTGCATCTCAAAGTTCTTTTGCAGTCTTGTACTTTTTGAAGCCTTTGTAGATGGAATTGAGAATAGTGTTAGAACCTCTTGAAGATTAACATGTAGTCTTTAGATGTCTTTTGTATAAGTTTTGTCATAGTATAGGGACTAGTTATGTAAATAGTTGTTCCTTTGTTTATTGATAGTATAAATAGCTTAGATGTGTGTGTGCAGTAGACTAGACTAGACGTACTAGACTTGTAACTGCTACTTACACTTGTCATTGTCTTTGCTTCGATCAATAAACGACTATGAATTTTTCTTTATTGTTTGCATTGATTTGATTACATTTGTATGTTTTTGATTGAATTGCATTCTAACATCATCATAAATCGATTCATTTGATCCCATCAAATGGTATCAGAGCTGCTGGTTTAGTGATTGAGTTTGTTCGAACTTACACACTCATAAATCACTTGAATCTATGATTGATAAGCAATTCGATTGAAATATTTTTGATTTTAGTTGTGTTTCATCAATTGAAACATGAGTTGAATCACAATTTGCAGTACAACTAGTTTAAAATCAGTGAATTGATTGAATTTGTGTTCGAACCTGTTCTTCACAGTCGAACTGAAAATTTGAACATAAGAGTGATTTGTTGTTGTTGATTGAAGAAATTGAAGCTAAAGGATAGTTAATCGCTATAAATTCTTTCAAATTGGAAGTTTTTAGAGTAATTCATCATGTTTTTGAAGAATTCAGAAGAATTGAGTTCGTTATGTTCATAAGAACATGTTGAAGTTGGCGCATTAGGGTTGAAACACTACTAAAAATTGCCCAGGTGTTAGGCGCTTGACAGCTGTTCAAGCGCTTTTATACTGTTTGGGCGTTTTTGAAGTAGGCGTTTTACCACTGTTGAGACGTTTTAGAACTGTTTGGACACTTTAGAATTACTCATAAACCAAGTAATTCTAGGTGCATCACAACTATTTGGGCGCATTTGAACTGTTTGAGTGTCTGACAACTGTCTGGGCGCATTTCAACTGTTCAGGCGTATCAAAGTTGGGTGTTTTTAAGAATTATTCTAAGGCAATCCCTTAGACGTTTCTAAAACAGAAGTACCACAACTGTTGAGACGTTTCAGTATTGTTCAGGCGCATCACTTTAACACTTTGAAAATATAATTTTTTTTGAAAAATCCAAAAATTTTTTCAATTCATTTCTTTAATACGAAAACTTAAAAACAACAAAAATATTTCTTTTTCTTAAAATCAAAATATAAAAATGGTGAAATCTGAGGATTCTGAAAATAGAGTTCCTAAGTTGAAAAATAGAGCAGATTTTAAAAATTGGTCACTTAGGTTAAAACATTACTTTAATTCTATTAATACTGATCTTTGGAAACCAATAGAAAAAGGACCACATATTCCTATAACTACTGATGGGCTTGATAGGGGATTTTTCTATACTAAAGATTCATCAGAACCTTATCCTGAAGATGGTCAATAAGATGATGATCTTAGAAAGGTTAAGAATGACATTAAAGCTTATTCTCGGATGTGTAAAGGACTACCTCTTGAAGTCCTAGCCAGGCTTGATGGATATCAAACAAGATACACAATGTATAAAGCTTTAAAGACAATCTGTGAAGGTGGTAAAGAGATCCAAAATCTCAAAAAGAAAAAACTGACGAGGCAGTTAGAGCTTTTTCAACATTTATCAGGTGAAACCATCAATCAAATGTTGAACAGATATGTGCAGCTTACCACTGAGATGTCAACAGCTGGCATTACACATGATTTTGAAGATCTAAATATTAGACTTCTCAATGCTTTACCATCATCTTGGAATGAAATAGTGACATTTTTAAAGCATACAGAGAAATTCCCTATGGATCTTGATCTGTTGATTGCCAAGATTGAATCTGTTGAAATTGATGAAAGTTCAAGGAATAATGATAGAACATCCTCAATGTCACACTATCAGTTTGTTGCATCTCCTGCAAATACTATTGAGGTAATGACAACCTACTTGCTGAGTTTATGTCTCCTGATCTATTGGATGGTGTTTTTGGTGAAGAAGAAACTATTGAGGCTGAGATTATGAAAAAAGTTCAAGAGGAAAAGATGGAAGCGGAAAACTATAAAGCTGAGAAAGTTTGTGATGTGAAAGACTGTGTTGAGATAGCTATTGAGATTACTCCAGCTCATGTTGGATTGAAAGAAGAAATGATTGTTGAGCTTACTCCAGTCAATAGTGATGAAGTGAAAGATAAGGTGTTGAGACTACTCAAGCTGCTAAAGAAAGTAAGGATATAACTGTTGAGGTTACTCTAGCTTCTGCTTATGCTTTGAAAGGAGATGCAGTTGAGAATACTCTAACAAACGTAGTAGAAAGAGTTGTTCAAAAGGCCTTCATGGTGAATGTGGTCAATGAAGGGACAAAGAGTAGAGCTGAGACTGATGAGGTATATATTTCTCTTTTTTCTATTTAATGCATTGAAAAGGTACAAAGATAGTTCACAACAAGCATCTGATCTTAAAAGTTGACAAATTCAATATCAAGCTTGTAAATATAAAACTGATGAGAAAATTTGTAAAGAAAAGATAGACGGTTTAAAGAAATCAATTTATCAATCGAAATTAGATCTTTACGACAAAGATTGTAACATAAATGATTTGACAACACGACAATGAGCTATCTTTAGACGTCAATAAACTAAAGAGTGAACTCTTATCTGCTAAATTGAGTGTTGAGAAATTTGAATTATCTTCAAACATTGTTGAAAGGTATTATCAAATCTCATATGACACAAAAGATTAATAGTGGTAAAGGTGGAGTTGGATATTCTAACATTGCACAACCAATTAATCATGACTATTGTTTATTGCCTTTATGTATTAACACTTATGATGAAGAGACCTATGGTTTAGGTTTTCAATCACAGTCTGACATAACACCTTCAGTCAATGTGTCACTGACTATTGACCCTATCATAAAAACTGCAATTAAAGTTAATCATGATAATTCTTTTGCAGAATATGTGAAGAAGGACGGGTTGGTTGAAGAGTGGGAGAGTGATGATGAATTAGTCTTTGAGAAACATAAAACTTTTAATGAAAATCATGTTTATAATTCTTCATCAAATATCAATGAAAGTTTAGATGTTTCTTTTGTTTCAAATGTTTGTTTAAAGTTGTCAAACAAAGAAAAGAAACTTAAGTCAAAAATTGTGTATAAGACCAAAGAAAGAAAGAGGGTCATAACATCTGTATCTGACTTGAAAACTGATCTCAAGAACAAATTTGATTCAAAAGGAAACTTTGATAAAGAAGATTATATTTTTAATGAAACTAATGAAAGTTTCTTCAAAAATAAATCTCCTATTATTTCTAATTTTGTGAAGCAAGATGCTTGTAGCACAGGTACTAAAGACATTGGTCCTGCTCCAGTGCTTTGAGGTCACAAAGACAAAGTTCAAATAAAAGCCTCGTTAGCAACTAAAGAGAATCAACCTCTTAGTACAAATTCAAAAGAACAAGGAAAACAAGAGACTAGTAAAGAATCTTTTGGCCAAAGACATACTAAAGCCACATTCTATGATAACTATTAAAGTTATCATCAATAATTTGAGAAAACAACCCGAGAGCAAAACGTGTATCACACTATGTTTTGTTATGTATGTGGAAAGCCTAACCACATGGCTAGGAATTGTCATCATAAAACATTAACAAGTAAACAAAGGTTTCATGATTCTAATGCTAATAATAGAAAACAACTCTTTATTAATGCAAAGTTTAAAAGCAATTTCAATCAATCAAAATCATTTTCTGATAAAAGAAATGATCATCCAAATATAACTTTGCAAAAAGGAAACTACAAACAAGAAACTTTTATCTGTTATTGATGATAATCAATTTCTCCACAAAGTATTGTTAAGAAATTGCTTTCAAATCTGGTCAAAACCAATTCATAAATGGAAAATAAAAGTAAAGGAACCAGATACTGATATTGTTGAAGATTACATATTTAATGATAAAAGAGATATGATACTGAAATCTGTATCATATTTAGATGAGAATGGTATACTCAAGTCAACCGTGGCTTGGGTTCCTAAAAAATGAATGAATACTTCATTTGTCAAGGAACATTGAAGATCAAGTATAGGTTGGACTCACCTTAGTAGTTAGTTTATTTTGCTTTGTTTGTACTAGGATCTTTTATAGTTTGTTTTATATATGCAATTTGTAGTTAGTTTGTGTTTTGTAGTAGTTCGCACTGACCCAGTGAAACTACGAGTGAAACTATAGTATCGCTCATAGTCGGCTGACTCAGATTACCCAGCGAATCAATAGTTCACTGCCGAGTGAATCTAAGTACCAGGTTAGGTGACTGGGTTCGAGAATTTGATTCTCTGTTGATGTTAAGTCAACAATGATTGAATATGGTGTTGAGTCAGTGATCAAGTAGCGAAAATACTACATCAAAGAACATTTATTGTTGTAAATGTACTCATAAATGCTTGTATATTGATTGTAGAACAAACAAGTTACAATGGGTTCTAGGGTTTTCAAGAACAGTGAAAAGACAACCTCAGAACCTCATAACTTGAGTACTAGGTATCTTAGCGAGTGAAAAACTTACATATGATGGATATTCTATTCTGTTTATAGGCTGACATAAAGCCTATACAAAATGACTAAACTACCCTGACAACTATATCAAATACTAGTCTAAGTACAAAAGTCTTCATTAGCATTTGTGTTTGAACATCCGCATTAACTAATGCGGATGCCTTGGCTTTATCAACATTTCTTTATTCTTCATCAACATTAAGTGTTTGTTCATCAGCATTAACTAATGTGGATGGACAAACACGTATCATCATTTCCTTTTGTGCATCCGTATTAACTAATGTGGATGGACAAATACTTAACAGCATTGATCTAAACCATCTGCATTAACCAATGTGGATGAACAAATACTTACAACATTTGTTCTAGCTATATGCATTCGTTTATACGGAAGAACAAACACTTGTCAGCATTTGTTTCTTGGTCATCTGTATAGACAAATGTGGATAGCCAACACTTGTCTTCTTTTCTTCACCTGCATGTCTTCTTGGACTTGTGGGAATCTGCTAACAGAACAATCATCACCCATCACTTGAATTGGCATCTATTATCCTTTCAGGGTCTAACAATACTCCCCCTAATGATTATACAGCCTAAGTACTTTAAGGTTTTGATGGTGGATGAGGTTGTGAAGATTTGTTGGGTCTTCAGCAGGTGCTTGGACTGGTGATAATGGAGCTGTGCCTGGGTCTGGAAGAGATGGATTCAGGATGGACTTAATCATGTTGGAGAAGTCTCTGGCCTCGTTCATCCCGTCTTTACTCAGTACGTGAATAATCATTTAGCTCATGGTGTGAATTTCTTCAATGGGCATCTTCTTTAGAGATATGGGTTCCCACACACAAACAGTGGATAACCCATCTCTGTGAATCAATAGTGTTCCATCAGCATCAACTTCAAGTTTCATAATACTCCCCAGATTGAGAGGTGTCTTCTTCTTCTTCCTCTGTTCTCTCTTACGCCGGATTCAGTACTAAGCTGTCTTCAAGATTATAATACACTTCACGAAGAAGTACATATCTGCCTCTCCTAGCTTGTTGGATATTTCCCTAAAGTTCCATGAAAAGATATAGTGGATGTAAGACTCATCAAGCAATCTTACTTCATAACCACTGAACAGGCAGATTTATACCCCTTCTTTTCCTCCCCACTTCCTTTCAATCACCAACTCATATTTTTTTTCATCATAGTTGACATTTGAGATTGGGATGGAAGTTTGGGTGCCAGCTACCATCTTTCTTTTTAGTGATTCAGTTGGTTTTACATTCAATTCAGGAAATACCAACTCTTCAGTCCTTTTTATTCTCTTTTTCTTGTCCAGGGGATTTTGGAAAGTTTTATCTTTCCTTAAGCAGATTGCTTTCAAAAATTCGAAGTTCTTTGTTCTTTTAAAAATCCTTAGAATTTCTTTAAACTTATATCCCTTGTACATTGCTTGATGATTGATTAACTCAAGCTCAGCAAGTTCTTTCAGATCATGAATCTGCAAGGTGTTCATAAGAGCAGAGTACTCTATGAAGAATTGTACTAACCCTGAGATTCTTTTGATCATAAACATGTTCATGTCACTTTCGTACTTCTAGGCAATGATCTTTACATCTGTTTTAACCTCTAGAGCCGACACACCCTGAATCATCTCTGAAGTGGTTAACCCTTCTTGAAGCAACGATTGAGAGGGTTCAGTAAACCATTCAGGATTCCCATTAAGAATAGGTGCCAAGACATCATGGTCCTGATGGGTGAGCTGGATGTCTTAAGCTGTGAGTCTTGTTCTGGGTCTTTGTCCTACAACCTCCTCTTCCAACTTCTTCAACCTGTCTTTCTTTTCATTGATCATCTGGAGGATTGCAACTCTAAGAGAACTAGTCTTCATGTTTCCTAATTTTCTCTTTATATATCCTTGCTTGGAAAGATAATCCTTCATTTCCCTGTCAGTCATGGTGTAAGGATCTGGATAAGGAGCTTGAGATGTTTCAGTCTGTTTTATGGTTGGGGTGGTGAATTTGATGGGGGATTTGACTGATCTTCTCTCATACTCAGTCACATGTGTTGGCTCAAGAAGTTGGTTCATCTTTCTCACTTCTTCTACCATGGACTCATAGGTCATCCCAAACACTTCCATCAGCGTCATAACCAAGATTGATCAGAAACATTGCATTGATCATCAAGTCATCAGTTTGAGCTTTTTCAACCATCTTCTCAACAGAGGCTTCAACCTTCACAGGACTGTCTTTTACCACCGGTTCATCAACCTGGTATCCTCCTACAATCTCTCCTTCTTCCAAGTCAATAATATCAATCATCTCTTTTACTTGTGCCTTGGCCTTCTCATGCTCCTCAAGAAATATAGCTATTACAGCCAAACTCCTTGGATCATCTTTCTGCTTCTTCTTTACATGCTCTTCTTCCTCTATAGGCCTTTTTCCCTTGGCCTTCTTAGACATGTACTTCCTCTTTCTTGAGTAGGTACGCATAAAGGGTCTGGATGAGGATGGCACAGATGTTTCAGCTATTATTGTACTTGATTTTTCAGCTTGCTTTTCAGTAGCTTCTTCCCTTTCTGATAGGATTAAATGAATCAATCTATGATGATGTTAGAATGTAATTCAATCAAAAACATACAAATGTAATCAAACCAATGCAAACAATCAAGAAAAATTCATAGTCGTTCATTGATAGAAGCAAAGACACTTATAAGTGTAAGAAGCAATTATAAGTCTAGTCTGTCCAGTCTGTCCTACTGCATACACACATCTAAGCTATTTATACTATCCATAAACAAAGGAACTACTATTTACAAGCTAGTCCCTATACTCTGACAAAACTTATACAAAAGACAACTAAAGACAACATGTTAATCTTTAAAAAGCTCTAACAATACTCCCCCTAAGATTTACATGGTCTTCGGTCTTTAAAATCTTCTGTCTTCATAGCTTTGTCTTTTCTTTTTCTTCAATTAGCATTCTTCTCTTTGTCCTTTTCTTCTCTCTCTTTCATCTTCAGACATCAAAGAAGTCTTCGAGTTCTTCCTTGATCATGAACATAGGCTTCTCTTTATACATCTCTTGTTCCTTCAAGGCCTTAGCTATTACAGACTTGAACTTGTTGGCTAAGATACCTTGCTCTGGCTTTGCTTCATTGGTCTTGATCTCTAGTCTGTTCATCACTTCCAGTGTATCCTTTGATAAACCTATGATATCAATGTTATCATATAACTCAATTGGTTTTGAACTTCCTTTTGAGTATACTTCCAAAACTCATTTTCTTGATATTCTCATGAACTCTATCTCCTTTATATCCTTCTTCATGATGTTAGCATAAGCTAAAGCTTTCCAACAAATAGATTCTCTACATAGCAGCATTCATCACCTTTATAATTAAGAGAAGATACTTCTTATCATTTTCTGCCATTTCTAGAGTAACTCTTTCAAACTTTTGTACAGATAAGAAGGAAATATAACTCGAATGTAAAATTTGAGTTCAAATACTCTAAATAGAGTAATCATGTCCTTATCTCAATTTTCGAGATTTTAGACCAATTTAAGCTCAAATGTATCTGAATTATAAAACTATCACAGGACTGGTTTTGACTTTTGAGTCCCTTCGATCACTTTCAATCCTGGAGTTGACTTTTTCAAAGAATTGATCACAAGACTCAATCAGAAAATGTTAATCTTCTGCTTCTTTGCCTTTATACTTCCTATTCTTTTTAGAGTGTTGAAGTATTCTTTTTCTTCTTGAGTGCATCTGATTTGCAGAAATGAACTTGCTCTTGTGATCCCTCTGTTTAATAACTCAACAAATATTTCACCTCTTTTAGCTCCTGTTGGATTGATCAAAGGCAGTTTGTTTAACTCCTTTAAATCTTGAACAGGTAATTTGATAATACTTGAGAAGAAGTGATATACATCACATACAACATTGACTCTTTTAATAAAAAATGCATCCAAAATATCATCATATTTACAAGCTATGATCTTTACTGCATTGGTGGTGTCAGGAGCAATCATTTCATTAAGAAACTTAGAGATTGATTATCCTTTTTTAAAACATTCCTCACCAAATCACCTGTAGATCTAGCTTTGTTGAAAAGTTGTTTTGATCAAGGGAGAATTTATATGCTTGTTACTCAGATTTAGGAAACATTCTCATCAACTCTTTCCTTTGTTCATAAACTGAGCTTTTCATTGCCATTGATTTTGTCTCTTGAGGTTTTAGCATCCTTGTTCTTTTAGTAATCTCCAGATATTGAGGATTATCAGTGTCAAGCACAACCATCTTGTTAGTTTGCTTCTCAGTCTCTTGGAAGCTTCTTACTAGATTCTTTAGAGATTCAGATTGTAATATCTTGAGTCTCTTCCAAGGATAGTTTCTTGCTTGCAACCATGATCTTAAAGTAATAACATTCATGTCTTCAGGATCAGGATGGTGCAATTCAGATGATGGCATTTCCTCAACGTTTATACTTTCTTGGAGAGGATTCCATTCACCATGCTCAACAACAATTTCATTTGGATCAGTTGGTGTGACTGACTCAGCTGTAATGCATTTCTTGTATTCTTTATTAATATGAGAACCAGTCAAGCCATCCAGAAAAACTCTATTGTATTTCATTTTCACCAAATAGTTATACCTATCTTTAAAGTCTACAGGTATCTCATCATGAGCAATCTCTATTGGTGAAAATGTTGATTCAATATTAGCTTCAACAATATCTTCATCTTCTAGTACTTCATTGTACCAATCATCGTCAAACTCATCCTCAATATTATCAAGTGATTCAATTCTCTTGAACAAATTCCTCACATTCTTCTTGCATTTCAACAATCTTTTGTACTTTTGATGATGGCTTAGGTAATACTGAAATATCCACATCATCAATCTTTTTCTTTCCTTTATCAGCTTCAGGAATTTTCTTAATCTCAATTGGATTTATCTTAGATACAATCACTATCTCTGGAGAATCATACTTTTGCTCTTCTTTTAGTTTAGCCAACTCCTCTTTCATAACTTCATGCTCTTCTTTTAACTTTTTATACTTTTCCTCCATCAAATCATAATCTCTAATCATCACTTCAAAAGTTTTCATATTTTTCATCATCTTTCTTTTAATAATCTCTTTTAGCTTCACATTCTCTTCTTTTAACTCAACAATAATCTTTTCTTGAGCACTATTTGATTCCTTCAAAGTTTCAAGCTCATCCACATCAAGAATATCCTCAGTTTGTACAAGCACATTGTGTGCTGTAATAACTGGTGTTTCTTCAGCTTCTATTGGAGTAGAACTTTGCAAAATAGTCTCAGAAATCATACCATCTATAAAATAAAATCCAAAGTCTTGATTTTTAACATTTTCTTCATCAACATTTGTATCTATCTTATCATCAACTTGAGCTTCATTAACTTCTTCATCATGAGCAATGCCAGCAGATGTTCCTTCATCAATATCTTGTCTTTTATCAGCATGATCAGAGATTGTCGTTTCACTACTCTCTGATTAATGAACTTCAACTGCATCATCAATAACATCATCATCATTGCTTGAACTATCATCAGCTTCATCATCTTCATTATCATTGTCACACCCTCAAAATCCACGTGCGGAGTTTTACCGCGAGGCGTGTGAACAAACCAGGATCACAGTCAATAGTACTCAGAATGACTCTATATGCCATATTAAAATAAAACAAACCAAAGTTTAAACTTTAAAACCATGCGGAAGCGTTTTGCAAAATAAGACAACCCAAAATATTGAAATGCATAATATGGCAAAGCAGGTGCCAACCAAATGTTTAAAATCCATAATGTAAAGACAAGCAATTGTGTTTATAATTCAAATCCTTAGAATGCATGCTGGACTCGTGATGTGCTCCTACTGGCAAGCTGGATTATGGACCTGAGAATAGCATACTAAAAATGTCAACACAAAGGTTGGTGAGTTCAAGAGTTTGCGTTTAAACATAAACAGTTTAATAGTTGTGATATATATATAAGCAGTGTATTGTAACAGATAGCTAGTCTATTAACAATAAATATTAATTCATAGTGATTTCGCAATTGAAGCTGACTGTGATAGTTTTTGCCTCCTGCCACGACGTACCAGGTCGTGACAAATGTTCATAGGACAAATTGCACCCGGTTGACCTCGAGTCACACAGGTGGGGCTCGTCAGACCCAGTAGTACTACCCAAGTTTTCTCGCTATTCAATATTAACAATTAGAAAGTGTGAGGACTTTTCCATGGTAAACAACACTATATTAATATTATACACAACTTAAATACATAAAGCGTTTGCGAGATTACCAGTATGCTATCTCCCCCAAAAGAGATTTAAATAAAGAGTGGGGCATGAACTCACCTGATATACATACAAATACTTAGAGTTTGCTTGGAAGAAAAGAGTGGACAGTCAACCCTTAGAGGTTACCTAGATCATGTAAGTACATGAGTACGTGTAAACAGAGAATATGTGGAAACCTAAGTACACTACAACCATAGACTCAAGGTTTCAGAAGAACAGACATGTATGACCCAGTTGACCCGTTTGACCTGTTAGTGACCTTATATGTTGTAAACCACTAAAACAGGCATAATCATGTATCATACAAGGTCAGATCATGCATAACCTACTCACATGACCCATAACTATGAATTATCATAAACAGGCCAAAACAGATAATGTACCACTTAATCATCCATACTGACCAACAACACATTCAACAAGTCTATTGCATTCAACATACACCAAGATGATCAATTTCCAGTCCCAAGCATAATGTACTAGTTACTAATCCACATTCAATATCATACATGATCATCAAAGCACATAAATCACACATAACCAAATAGGCATTCCATACAACCTATTTAACAGGTTCTATCACCTTAGAAATCATCCATGGACATACTAACATGCTCCTAATGTCCCAAACATGCTCAAACTATCATCTTTCAAATCTTGTGTAAATAAAGTTTCCCTCTTGGGAAAGTACATCCCAAAATCTATCATACACCCAATGTATACGTGCATTCATCAATAATATGCCATATCAAGTTCATAATAACATGTAAGCAAGATCAACAACATCCAACTATCATAATTCATCAATCTCATATCTAAAAAGTTACTACTTTTGGAAATCTATGAACTACAATATTCATTCTTGGTTTTCTAGCATACATATCATCAATCTAACACACATATGTCATCCTAAACACTTCAACAACATAAATTCAACATCAAATCATCATATCATGCAAAATAAAGTTACTGTTCTTAGTAACCTATGAACAACGCCTTCAATTCATCAATTTCCTGCAAGATAAATGTATTCTAGCATTCATTCAACCAAACTAACATCATAACATCATCAAACAACCATCAATTTGATCAATCATGAAGTTTGACCTAATTCTCAAAAACAACATAGTACTAACCATTAGATGAGTTTAGATGGTGATTTACACTTGAAATCAACTTGTACTACTTGAAACCACTTGAAATTCGACTTGTATGCTTGCTTTTGGATCAATATCGCAAAGAGAGAGGGTAGGGAGAAGGGTTGCGGCCGATTAAGGGGTTTCGGGGGATTAGGGTTGTTAATTTTGTTAAGTTTTAGTTTTAGGAAGTTACACTTAACCCCCTTTATTTATATTTTATAAAAACAACTCTTTTAAACATTTTTAAAAGATTTTAACTTAATAATACCAACATTATAAATCAATAATAATATATGTATTATTTCCACTAGTCACAATATACGCAAATTAAATATACGCGTTTCCACGTTACACGATAAAATTCACCGTTCACATTTAAATCGCGTAAACACATAAGCATAACACCATAATCATCTAACCAACTAGATTATCATTAATTTAAAATTATTAATTATTATTAGGTCACCAACGTTAAACAAAAACTAGTGTGTGCTTACGACACGTGTATGCAATACTTAACGGAACTAACGGAGTTTTGGTAACGGAAAATTACCGGATGTCACATTATCCCATGTTGAAAGAATTTTAGTCCCGAAAATTGCGTTACATGGTGAGAGTGTTCCATCAATAGTCTACTGTATTGGTACACAGAAATTGAAATCGAGTGAGTTTTGGATGAGTTGTCACATCATCCCCATGTTGAAAGAAATTTCGTCCCGAAATTTAAATCATTACCTTCGTCGGCAGACATCATGTCGAATAGTTGAGGATACTTAAGCTTCATTTGATCTTCACGTTGCCACATGAATTCCGGTCCACGTCGCGAGTTCCGTATCTGCACAATCTTCTTAGTTGTCTCCTGTATTAGCTCGGGACCCGTTAGTTGACTATCACCAATTTCAGCCCAGCAAACCGGTGATCTACATTTTCTCCCATACAAAGCCTCGAAAGGTGCTGCCTGTATGCTAGTGTGATAACTGTTATTGTAGGAAAATTCCCCCAATGGCAGGTGAACTTCCCAGTTGTTTCCGAAGTCAATCACATAAGCACGTAGCATATCCTCCAAAGTCTGTATGGTACGCTCACTCTGGGCATCAGTTTGTGGATGATAAGCAGTACTCATATCCAATCGTGTACCAAGAGATTTTTGTAGTGATTGCCAGAAGTGTGATGTGAAACGAGCATCGCGGTCAGAAATAATTGAGATCGGTACACCGTGTCTCTAAACGATCTCCTTAATGTACAGTCGGGTTAATTTCTCCATCTTATCCGTTTCCTTAATTGCAAGAAAGTGAGCGGACTTGGTCAACCGATCCACAATAACCCATATTGTGTCACAACCAGTATTAGTCCGGGGTAACTTAGTAATAAAATCCATGGAGATTTGTTCCCATTTCCACATTGGTATCTCGGGTTGTTGTAACAGTCCGGATGGTTTTTGGTATTCTACATTTACTTTCGAGCAGGTTAAACACTTGCTCACATACGTAGCTACATCCGCCTTCATGTTAGGCCACCAGTAGTGCGCTTTTAAGTCATGACACATCTTGTCAGATCCAGGATGTACAGAATACCTAGACTTGTGTGCCTCACTCATAACTAAATCCCTTAGATTTCCATTGACAGGTACCCAAAGTCTATCCATGACGTACTGAATTCCATCCTCTTTCACCACTAGTTGTTTATCCATTCCCCTTAACGACTCAGAACCAACATTTTCCACTTTTAAGGCTTCTATCTGTGCTTTCTTAATTTTTTCAAGTAGATGGGTGCTGATTATAAGCTGTAAGGCTCTCACCCGCCTGGGTTTAGCTGTTTCTTTCCGGCTTAAGGCATCGGCAACCACATTCGCCTTTCCAGGATGGTATTTAATAGCGCAATCATAATCGCTCAGAAGCTCCACTCAACGTTGTTGCCTCATATTCAACTCCTTTTGCTCAAAGATATGCTGAAGACTCTTGTGATCGGTGTAGATAGTGCATTTGGTACCGTACAAGTAATGTCTCCAAATCTTTAAGGCAAAAACTAACGCACCCAATTCCAGGTCATGGGTGGTATAGTTCTTCTCATGAACTTTTAGTTGTCTCGAGGCGTAAGCTATTACCTTGTCACGTTGCATCAGGACACAACCCAATCCTTGAATGGACGCGTCACAATACACCACGAAATCATTCGTTCCCTCTGGCAGTGCCAATATTGGTGCACTATAGAGTTTTTGTTTTAATAGCTGAAAAGCCGCTTCTTGACTTTCACCCCATTTGTATGCCGTTCCCTTATGGGTCAAGGCTGTGAGAGGTTGTGCAATATTAGAGAATCCCTCTATGAATCGTCGGTAATACCTTTGTAACCCCAAAAATGGCCTTATCTCGCTCAGTGTTTGGGTATAGCCCAATTCTTTATCGCTTCAATCTTGGCAACATCAACATGTATCCCCTTCTCATTAACAATATGACCTAGAAATTGCACTTCTCGTATCCAAAAGTCACACATGGAGAATTTAGCGTACAGTTGCTCATTCTTCAATAGTTCCAAGATCAATCGTAAGTGCTCCTCATGGTCCTCCTAGGTCCTAGAGTATATCAGTATGTCATCGATAAACACAACGATGAACTGATCGAGATAGGGTTTGCACACGTGATGCAAGAGGTCCATGAACACCATAGGTGTATTAGTCAACCCAAAAGGCATGACCAAGAACTCATAATGACCATAACGAGTACGGAACGCATTTTTGGAGATGTCTTCGTCTTGGACTCTAAGTTGATGATAACCAGATCTCAAATCAATCTTCTAGTAATAGCTTGATCCCTAAAGTTAATCAAACAAATTGTCGATACGAGGTAAAGGGTATCGGTTCTTGATGTGACTTTGTTTAACTCCCTATAATCGATGCACATTCGAAACGTGCCATCTTTCTTCTTAACAAAGAGGACAGGGGCTCCCCAAGTTGATGTGCTAGGTCGAATAAAGCCCTTATCTAAAAGCTCCTGAAGTTGTGATTACAACTCCTGTAGTTCGTTCGGTGCTAATCGATAAGGTGCCCTAGCAATCGGGGTTGCGCCAGGAGTCAGTTCAATTTGGAATTCCACTTGGCGATGAGGTGGTAGTCCGGGAAGATCCTCTGGAAACACCTCTAGAACGTCTCGTACCATAGGTATGTCCTCCATTCTCCTTTCCTTCGGTTGCTTATCGGTGACGAGTGCTAGAATAGGCAAACGACCTTTTCACAACAACTTTTGTGCTTTCATGTAAGAGATAATGCCTATCACTGCACCACTCCTATCACCTCTGACTGTAAGGGTTTCGTCACCAACAGGAATTCGTATGATTTTCTCGTGACATATGACTTCCGCTTGCTTATTAGAGTGCCAATCCATGCCTATCACAACGTCAAAACTTCCCAGTGTAACAGGCATAAGATCTATAGCGAAAGTATGACTAGTAAGCTCTATCTTACAATCTCTAAGAATAGTGTTACATGGATCTATTTACCGTCAGCCAATTCTACGGTGTATTTAGATTCTAAGGCAGAGGGAATATCACTTAGAAGACTACAGAAGTTTAAGGATATGAAACTCCTATCGGCTCCAGTATCAAACAGTACCATAGCGAAACATCCATTGATAGAAAATCTACCAGTAACAGTTGTGGGGTCGTTTAGAGCCTCACCTGAGCTAATGACGAAGGCTCTCACCTTGGCTCAATTGTTGTTGCCACCATTCCCATTGCTGTTGCCATCATTGTTGTTGTTGCCTTCGTTGTTGTTATTGTGACCATTGCCATTGCCATTACCATTTTTCCATAGTTGCGGGCAGTTCCTCCTGCAATGCCCTTCCTTCTCACATTCAAAACAACCCTTGGCAGTCTCCTGAGGTTGTTATGGCTTCTTTACTAACTCACCATGACAGTCCTTGGCTGCGTGTCCTATCTTACCGCAACGCTGACACTTGAAGCTGTCACACCTTTCCACATGGTGGTAGTTACACCACGTGCACCTTGGTTGTTTAGCACCATACCTGCATGGTCCTTGATTGTTGGAAGCCGTCTGGTTGAAGTTAAGGTTGTTCTCGAACCTCCGTTATTGTTGCTGAACCGGCTGTTATTACTGAGGTTGATGTTGACCGCTGGATGATGATGATTTGTTGTTGTTGGAAGCATCCCATTTCCTCTTGTTATCGAGCACGCTCGCCACAGCGCCCGTTTCGGTAACCGTCCTTGATCCACGGCTTCGTCGGTCAGTTTGTGGGCTAAGCGAATAGCTTGCTGAATTGTAGCTGGGTTGGAGGCAGTCACCATGCTCCGAATCTCGGGCACCAATCCCCGAATGTAGTGCTCCACCTGCTTATGTATCTCATTTACCATTCCTGGGCATAGAGTGGCCAATTCATGGGTTCTAGTAGTATAAGCCTCGATTTCCGAGCCCTGCATTTTCAGTTGCCAGAACTCCATTTCTAGGTTTTGCACTTCACTTTGAGGACAGTATTCCTCGGTCATTATGTCCTTAAATTCATTCCAGGGAAGCTCATTTGCCATAGCTTGCCCTAGCATTTGTACTTGTGCATTCCATCAGGACAACACGGCACCCTCCAACGTTCCGGTGGCATATTTCACCTGGTCGACAGGTGGGCAGTTGCACTTGGAGAAAACGGAATCCGTCTTCTTAAACCATCGTACCAGACCTACAGCTCCCTCAGTCCCGCTGTAGATGTGTGGCTTACAGTCCATAAAGGACTTATAAGTACACACTGGTGGTCCTGCTTTAACACGATAAACATTGATCAGATATCCTATACGATTAACTATGGCATTTGATTTAACTTTCTATTATCGTTTACCTGCTGGCTATCCCAGTTGGGCAGCAGCCACCACTGCCTGAACATGTTCGTATATTGGGGCAGCTAATTCAGCAGGGGTCATGTTGATAGCACCACCGCCTTGATCTCCGGCGCCACATCCACGTCCGCGCCCACGCTCACGACCACGTCCACGTCCACGGGCGTCCATTTTTCACTTTACATTCACAAATACAATAATGAGTAACATCAAACATATTTATCTCATTGAAGTACAGTAAACATGAAGAAATAATGAATTCGTCACCACCACAACATTTATAACAAAAATAATAACCAAAGATAAATAAATAGCAAATGAGTCACAAAATATTTATCGATGTCAAAATTTGAGTTTGTCGTTCGGGTGGGGAAACAACCCTTCCCACATAGGTTTCAAAATAAACGCTATGTAGTCAAAGTTATAAGAATAAAGAGAATCAATCAAACATAGCTGATCGATCACTGTTTCCACCGTCCGGAACTTCTTCTGGTTCTTCCCCAGGGTCTTCATCGGAGTCTTCGACAGGTGCAGGGTTATCCTTGATTTGTAGTGCTGCGAGTTGTGCTTCTAATCCAGTTAGTCTGCTCTCGACGCCCACATTGTGGAGATCCTGTTTACCCATACGCTTAGTAAGATCCATCACTCTACCAGCCATTTTGAAATTTCCTAGGATGGACATCGACAACCGCTCCTCAATTATAGCCATCTTTAGCCATAGTCGGCGTATATCATTCTTTAGTGTGGAGTTCTTGTCAGTGAGCACTCCAACTCGTCGACACTCAGTCTTAAGTGTCGCGGTCAATGCCGCCACAGCTTGCTCAAGGGGTACATCTGGAGATGGGAGGGTGGGTGTCGTAGAGGTAGTTACTGACCTAGTCCTAGGTCCAGATGTGGCCGGATTCGGAACACGCTCTCTACAAATCATGCGATATATATAAGTCGGGTAATAACTCCAATCTCAAGGAGGGTCGCGATCAGGTGGCATAAACGGTTGATCCCAGCCTATCTCACCACGGGGTTAAGGATGTCGCGACCAGTCATACACTCGGTGAGGTACAGGTGGAGGGGATCCAGAACGAGCACGTCTTTTTCCCAAAACTCATGACGATGATGCCATGCTGCAGAGTATGTGATGTGTATGCCAATGAGTATAGTAGAGAAATCAAGAACAAGTAACTAACTAACTGTGTGCGGTTATAGTCTAGTGTGTATGCAACCTAGTTCTCTATAACCAATGGCTCTGATACAAATCTATCACACCATCAAAATCCACGTGCGGAGTTTTACCGCGAGGCGTGTGAACAAACCAGGATCACAGTCAATAGTTACTCAAAACGACTCTATATGCCATATTAAAATAAAACAAACCAAAGTTTAAACTTTAAAACCATGCGGAAGCGTTTTGCAAAATAAGACAACCCAAAATATTGAAATGCATAATGTAAAAACAAGCAATTGTGTTTATAATTTAAATCCTTAGAATACATGCTGGACTCGTGATGTGCTCCTACTGGCAAGCTGGATTATCGACCTGAGAATAGCATACTAAAAATGTCAACACAAAGGTTGGTGAGTTCAAGAGTTTGCGTTTAAACTTAAACAGTTTAACAGTTATGATATATATATAAGCAGTGTATTGTAATAGATAGCTAGTCTATTAATAACAAATATTAATTCATAGTGATCTCGCAATTGATGTTGACTGTGATAGTTTTTGCCTTCTGCCATGACATACCAGGTCGTGACAAATGTTCATATGACAAATTGCACCCGGTTGACCTCGAGTCACACAGGTGGGGCTCATCAGACCCAGTAGTACTACCCAAGTTTCCCCGCTATTCAATATTAACAATTCGAAAGTATGAGGACTTTTCCATGGTAAACAACACTATATTAATATTATACATGACTTAAATACATAAAGCCTTTGCGAGATTACCAGTATGCTATCTCCCCCAAAAGAGATTTAAATAAAGAGTGGGGCATGAACTCACCTGATATGCGTACAAATACTTATAGTTTGCTTGGAAGAAAAGAGTGGACAGTCAACCCTCAGAGGTTACCAAGATCATGTAAGTACATGAGTACGTGTAAATAGAGAATATATGGAAACCTAAGTACACTACAACCATAGACTCAAGGTTTTAGAAGAACAGACATGTTTGACCTAGTTGACCCGTTTGACCCGTTGGTGATATTATGTGTTGTAAACCACTTAAACAAACATAATCATGCATCATACAAGGTCAAATCATGCATAACCTACTCACATGACCCATAACTATGAATTATCATAAACAGGCCAAAACAGATAATGTACCAATTAATCATCCATACTCACCAACAACACATTCAACATGTCCATTGCATTCAACATACACCAAGATAATCAATTTCCAGTCCCAAGCATAATGTCCTAGTTACTAATCCACATTCAACATCATACATGATCATCAACGCACAATAATCACACATAACCAAATAGGCATTCCATACAACCTATTTAACAGGTTCTATCACCTTAGAAATCATCCATGGACATACTAACATGCTCCTAATGTCCCAAACATGCTCAAACTATCATCTTTCAAATCTTGTGTAAAAAAAGTTTCCCTTTTGTGAAAGTACATCCCAAAATCTATCATACACCCAATGTATACGAGCATTCATCAATAATATACCATATCAAGTTCATAATAACATCTAAGCAAGATCAACAACATCCAACTATCATAATTCATCAATCTCATATCTAAAAAGTTACTACTTTTGGAAATCTATGAACTACAATATTCATTCTTGGTTTTCTAGCATACATATCATCAATCTAACACACATATGTCATCCTAAACACTTCAACAACATCAATTCAACATCAAATCATCATATCATGCAAAATAAAGTTACTAATCTTAGTAACCTAAGAACAACGTCTTCAATTCATCAATTTCTTGCAAGATCAATGTATTCTAGCATTCATTCAACCAAACTAACATCATAACATCATCAAGCAACCATCAATTTGATCAATAATGAAGTTTCCCCAAATCAAGTTTCTAGTTTGACCTAATTTCGCTAGAACATCCAAAATTCATAGCAAAACATGAAATTGATACCTAATCTACCATCAATACAACAATACTAACATGGATTAACCATCAATTTCATATCATCATCAAAATTTTCAGATTAGGGCTCCTCAAGAACACAAAATTCTCAAAAACAACATAATACTAACCTTTAGATGAGTTTAGATGGTGATTTACACTTGAAATCAACTTGTACTACTTGAAACCACTTGAAATTCGACTTGTATGCTTGCTTTTGGATCAAAATCGCAAAGAGAGAGGGTAGGGAGAAGGGTTGCGGCCGATTAAGGGGTTTGGGTGGATTAGGGTTGTTAATTTTGTTAAGTTTTAGTTTTAGGAAGTTACACTTAACCCCCTTTATTTATATTTTATAAAAACTACTCTTTTAAACACTTTTTAAAAGATTTTAACTTAATAATACCAACATTATAAATTAATAATAATATATATACTATTTCCACTAGTCACAATATACGCAAATTAAATATACGCGTTTCCACGTTACGCGATAAAATTCACCGTTAACATTTAAATTGCGTAAACACATAAGCATAACACAATAATCATCTAACCAACTAGATTATCATTAATTTAACATTATTAATTATTATTAGGTCACCAACATTAAACGACAACTAGTGTGTGCTTACGACACGTGTATGCAAGGCTTAACGGAACTAACGGAGTTTTGGTAACGGAAAATTACCGGATGTCACATTATCCCATGTTGAAAGAATTTTCGTCCCGAAAATTGCGTTACATGGTGAGAGTGTTCCATCATTAGTCTACTGCATTGGTACACAGAAATTGAAATCGAGTGAGTTTTGGATGAGTTGTCACATCATCCCCATGATGAAAGAAATTTCGTCCCGAAATTTAAATCAATAACTTCGTCGGCAGGCATCGTGTCGAATAGTTGAGGATACTTAAGCTTCATTTGATCTTCACGTTCCCACATGAATTCCGGTCCACGTCGCGAGTTCCAACGAACTTTGACTATGGGTATCTTGCTTTGCTTAAGTGTTTTCACCTCACGGTCCATCACCTCAACTAGTTCTTCGATAAAGTGTAATTGTTCATCCACTTGAACGTCCTCTAGTGGTACAATTAGTGTCTCGTCAGATAGACAATTCTTCAGATTTGAAACACAGAACCCATCGTGGACTCCACTCAGTGAATCAGTTAAGGCTAATCGATAGGCCACTGGACCTATTCTTTCAATATCTAAAATGGTCCAACATACCTCGGATTTAGCTTCCCTCGCTTGCCAAACCGAACCACGCCTTTCCATGGTGAGACCTTCAATAAGACCTTTTCGCCAATCTGAAACTCTAACGGTTTCCATCTCTTGTCAGCATAACTTTTCTGTCTATCTCGCGCTGCAGCCATACGGTTCCGTATCTGCACAATCTTCTCAGTTGTCTCCTGTATTAGCTCGGGACCCGTTAGTTGACTATCACCAATTTCAGCCCAGCATACCGGTGATCTACATTTTCTCCCATACAAAGCCTCGAAAGGTGTTGCCTGTTGCTAGTGTGATAACTGTTATTGTAGGAAAATTCCACCCATGGCAGGTGAACTTCCCAGTTGTTCCTGAAATCAATCACACAAGCACGTAGCATATCCTCCAAAGTCTGTATGGTATGCTCACTCTGACCGTCAGTTTATGGATGATAAGCAGTACTCATATCCAATCGTGTACCAAGAGATTTTGTAGTGATTGCCAGAAGTGTGACGTGAAACGAGCATCGCGGTCAGAAATAATTGAGATCGGTACACCGTGTCTCGAAACGATCTCCTTAAGGTACAGTCGGGTTAATTTCTCCATCTTATCCATTTCCTTAATTGCAAGAAAGTGAGCGGACTTGGTCAACCGATCCATAATAACCCATATTGTATCACAACCAGTATTAGTCCGGGGTAACTTAGTAATAAAATCCATGGAGATTTGTTCCCATTTCCACATTAGTATCTCGGGTTGTTGTAACAGTCCGGATGGTTTTTGGTATTCTACATTTACTTTCGAGCAGGTTAAACACTTGCTCACATACGTAGCTACATCCGCCTTCATGTTAGGCCACCAGTAGTGTGCTTTTAAGTCATGATACATCTTGTCAGATTCAGGATGTACAGAATACCTAGACTTGTGTGCCTCACTCATAACTAAATCCCTTAGATTTCCATAGACAGGTACCCAAAGTCTATCCATGAACTACCGAATTCTATCATCTTTCACCACTAGTTGTTTATCCATTCCCCTTAACGACTCAGAACCAACATTTTCCACTTTTAAGGCATCTATCTGTGCTTCCTTAACTTGTTCAGGTAGATGGGCGCTGATTGTAAGTTGTAAGGCTCTCACCCGCCTGGGTTTAGCTGTTTCTTTCCGGCTTAAGGCATCGGCAACCACATTCGCCTTTCCAGGATGGTATTTAATAGCGCAATTATAATCGTTTAGAAGCTCCACTCAACGTCGTTGCCTCATATTCAACTACTTTTGCTCAAAGATATGCTCAAGACTCTTGTGATCGGTGTAGATAGTGCATTTGGTACCGTACAAGTAATGTCTCCAAATCTTTAAGGCAAAAACTACCGCACCCAATTCCAGGTCATGGGTGGTATTGTTCTTCTTGTGAACTTTTAGTTGTCTCGAGGCGTAAGCTATTACCTTGTCACGTTGCATCAGGACACAACCCATTCCTTGAATGGACGCGTCACAATACACCACGAAATCATCCATTCCCTCTGGCAGTGCCAATATCGGTGCACTATAGAGTTTTTGTTTTAATAGCTGAAAAGCCGCTTCTTGACTTTCACCCCATTTGTATGCCGTTCCCTTGTGGGTCAAGGCTGTGAGAGGTTGTGCAATATTAGAGAATCCCTCTATGATTAGTCGGTAATACCCTGCTAACCCCAAAAATTGCCTTATCTCGCTCAGTGTTTTGGGTATGGCCCAATTCTTTATCGCTTCAATCTTGGCAGCATCAACATGTATCCCCTTCTCATTAACAATATGACCTAGAAATTGCACTTCTTGTATCCAAAAGTCACCCTTGGAGAATTTAGCGTACAGTTGCTCATTCTTCAATAGTTCCAAGATCAATCGTAAGTGCTCCTCATGGTCCTCCTTGGTCCTAGAGTATATCAGTATGTCATCGATAAACACAATGACGAACTGATCGAGATAGGGTTTGCACACGGGATTCATGAGGTCCATGAACACCGTAGGTGCGTTAGTCAACCCAAAAGGCATGACCAAGAACTCATAACGACCATAACGAGTACGGAACGCATTTTTGGAGATGTCTTCGTCTCGGACTCTAAGTTGATGATAACCAGATCTCAAACCAATCTTCGAGTAATAGCTTGATCCCTAAAGTTGATCAAACAAATTATTGATACGAGGTAAAGGGTATCGGTTCTTGACGTGACTTAGTTTAACTCCCTATAATCGATGCACATTCGAAACGTGCCATCTTTCTTCTTAACAAAGAGGAAAGGGGCTCTCCAAGTTGATGTGCTAGGTCGAATAAAGCCCTTATCTAAAAGCTCCTAAAGTTGTGATTACAACTCCTGTAGTTCGTTCGGTGCTAATCGATAAGGTGCCCTAGCAATCGGGGCTATGCCGGGAGTCAGTTCAATTTGGAATTCCATTTGGCGATGAGGTGGTAGTCCGGTAAGATCCTCTGGAAATACCTCTGGAACGTCTCGTACCACAGGTATGTCCTACATTCTCCTTTCCTCCGGTTGCTTATCGGTGACGAGTGCTAGAATAGCCAAACGACCTTTTCGCAACAACTTTTGTGCTTTCATGTAAGAGATAATGCCTATCACTGCACCACTCCTATCGCCTCTGACTGTAAGGATTTCGTCACTAACAGGAATTCATATGATTTTCTCTTGACATATGACTTTCGCTTGCTTATTAGAGAGGCAATCCATGCCTATCACAACGTCGAAACTTCCCAGTGTACCAGGCATAAGATCTATGGCAAAAGTATGACCAGTAAGCTCTATCTTACAATCTCTAAGAATGTGTGTTACATGGATCTGTTTACCGTCGGCCAATTCTACGGTGTATTAGATTCTAAGGCAGAGGGAATATCACTTAGAAGACTACAGAAGTTTATAGATATAAAACTCCTATCGGCTCCAGTATCAAACAGTACCATAGCGAAACATCCATTGACAGAAAACCTACCAGTAACAGTTGTAGGGTCGTTTAGAGCCTCACCTGAGCCAATGACGAAGGCTCTCCCCTTGGCTCCATTGTTGTTGCCACCATTCCCATTGCCATTGCCATCATTGTTGTTGTTCCCTTGGTTGTTGTTGTTATGACCATTGCCATTGCCATTACCATTTTTCCACAGTTGCGGGCAGTTCCGCCTGTAATGCCCTTCCTTCCCACATTCAAAACAACCCTTGGGAGTCTCCTGAGGTTGTTGTGGCTTCTTTAGTCCTTGGCTGCGTGTCCCATCTTACCGCAACGCTGACACTTGAAGTTGTCACACCTTCCCACATGGTGGTAGTTACACTGCCTGCACCTTGGTTGTTTAGCACCATACCCGCTTGGTCCTTGATTGTTGAAAGCCGTCTGGTTGAAGTTACGGTTGTTATCGAACCTCCGTTGTTATTGCTGAAAAAGCTGTTATTGCTGAGGTTGATGTTGACCGCTGGATGGTGATGATTTGTTGTTTTTGGAAGCATCCCATTTCCTCTTGTTATCGAGCACGCTCGCCACAGCGCCCCATTTTGGTAGCCGTCCTTGTTCCACGGCTTCGTCGGTCAGTTTGTGGGCTAAGCGAATAGCTTGCTGAATTGTAGCTGGGTTGGAGGCAGTCACCAGGCTCCGAATCTCGGGCACCAATCCCCGAATGTAGTGCTCCACCTGCTTATGCATCTCATTTACCATTCCTGGGCATAGAGTGGCCAATTTATGGATTCTAGTAGTATAAGCCTCGATTTCCGAGCCCTGCATTTTCAGTTGCCAGAACTCCATTTCTAGCTTTTGCACTTCACTTCGAGGACAGTATTCCTCGGTCATTATTTCCTTAAATTCATTCCAGGGAAGCTCATTTGCCAGCTTGCCCTAGCATTTGTACTTGTGGATTCCTCCCGGACAACACGGCACCCTCCAACGTTCCGGTGGCATATTTCACCTGGTCGACAGGTGGGCAGTTGCACTTGGAGAAAACGGATTCCGTCTTCTTAAACCATCATACCAGCCCTACAGATCCCTCAGTCCTGCTGTAGGTGTGTGGCTTACAGTCCATAAAGGACTTATAATTACACACTGCTGGTCCTGCTTTAACACGATAAACATTGATCAGATATCCTACACGATTAACTATGGCATTTGATTTAACTTTCTATTATCGTTTACCTGCTGGCTGTCCCAGTTGGGCAGCAACCACCACTGCCTGAACATGTTCGTATATCAGGGCAGCTAATTCAGCAGGGGTCATGTTGATAGCACCGCCGCCTTGATCTCCGGCGCCACATCCACGTCCGCTCCCACGCCCACGACCATGTTCACGTCCACGGGCGTCCATTTTTCACTTTGCATTCACAAATACAATAATGAGTAACATCAAACACATTTATCTCATTAAAGTACGGTAAACATGAAGAAATAATGAATTCGTTACCACCACAACATTTATAACAAAAATAATAACCAAAGGTAAATAAATTGCAAATGAGTCACAAAATATTTATCGATGTCAAAATTTAAGTTTGTCGTTCGGGTGGGGAAACAACCCGTCCCATATAGGCTTCAAAATAAACGCTATGCAGTCAAAGTTATAAGAATAAAGAGGATCAATCAAACATAGTTGATCCATCACTGTTTCCACCGTCGCGAGCTTCTTCTGGTTCTTCCCCAGGGTCTTCATCGGAGTCTTCGACAGGTGCAGGGTTATCCTTGATTTGTAGTGTTGCGAGCTGTGCTTCTAATTTGGTTAGTCTGCTCTCGACACCCACATTGTGGAGATCCTGTTCGCCCATACGCTCAGTAAGATCCATCACTCTACCAACCATTTTGAAATTTCCTAGGATGGACATCGAGAACCGCTCCTCAATTATAGCCATCTTTAGCCATAGTCGGTGTATATCATTCTTAAGTGTGGAGTTCTCGTCAATGAGCACTCCAACACGTCGATGCTCAGTCTCAAGTGTCGCGGTCAACGTCGCCACAGCTTGCTCAAGGGGTACATCTAGAGATGGGAGGGTAGGTGTCGCAGAGGTAGTTGCTGACCTAGTCCTAGGTCCAGCAGTGGCCGGATTCGGAACACGCTCTCTACAGATCATGCGATCTATACAAGTCGGGTAATAACTCCAATCTCAAGGAGGGTCGCGTTCAGGTGGCACAAACGGTTGATCCCAGCCTATCTCACTACGGGGGTAAGGATGTCGCGGCCAGTCATACACTCGGTGAGGTACAGGTGGAGGGGATGCAGAACACGCACGTCTTTTTCCTAAAACTCGTGACGATGATGCCATGCTGCAGAGTATGTGATGTGTATGCCAATGAGTAAACAGTAGAGAAATCAGGAACAAGTAACTAACTAACTGTGTGCGGTTATAGTCTAGTGTGTATGCAGCCTAGTTCTCTATAACCAATGGCTCTGATACCAATCTATCACACCATCAAAATCCATGTGCGGAGTTTTACCACGAGGCGTGTGAACAAACCAGGATCACTGTCAGTAGTTACTCAAAACGACTCTATATGCCATATTAAAATAAAACAAACCAAAGTTTAAACTTTAAAACCATGCGGAAGCGTTTTGCAAAATAAGACAACCCAAAATATTGAAATGCATAATATGGCAAAACAGGAGCCAACCATATGTTTAAAATCCATAATGTAAAGACAAGCAATTGTTTTTATAATTTAAATCCTTAGAATGCATGCTAGACTCGAGATGTGCTCCTACTGGCAAGCTGGATTATCGACCTGAGAATAGCATACTAAAAATGTCAACACAAAGGTTGGTGAGTTCAAGAGTTTGCGTTTAAACATAAACAGTTTAATAGTTATGATATATATAAGCCGTGTATTGTAACAGATATCTAGTCTATTAACAACAAATATTAATTCATAGTGATTTCGCAATTGAAGCTGACTGTGATAGTTTTTGCCTCCTACCACGACATACCTGGTCGTGACAAATGTTCATAGGACAAATTGCACCCGGTTGACCTCGAGTCACACAGGTGGGGCTCATCAGACCCAGTAGTACTACCCAAGTTTCCCCTCTATTCAATATTAACAATTCGAAAGTGTGAGGACTTTTCCATGGTGAACAACACTATATTAATATTATACACAGCTTAAATACATAAAGCGTTTGTGAGATTACCAGTATGCTATCTCCCCCAAAAGAGATTTAAATAAAGAATGGGGCATGAACTCACCTGATATGCGTACAAATACTTAGAGTTTGCTTGGAAGAAAAGAGTGGACAGTCAACCCTCATAGGTTACCTAGATCATGTAAGTACATGAGTACGTGTAAACAGAGAATATATGGAAACCTAAGTACACTACAACCATAGACTCAAGGTTTTAGAAGAACAGACATGTTTGACCTAGTTGACCCGTTTGACCCGTTGGTGATATTATGTGTTGTAAACCACTTAAACAGACATAATCACGAATCATACAAGGTCAAATCATGCATAACCTACTCACATGACCCATAACTATGAATTATCATAAACAGGCCAAAACAGATAATGTACCAATTAATCATCCATACTGACCAACAACACGTTCAACATGTCCGATGCATTCAACATACACCAAGATGATCAATTTCCAGTCCCAAGCATAATGTCCTAGTTATTAATCCACATTTAACATCATACATGATCATCAAAGCACAATAATCACACATAACCAAATAGGCATTCCATACAACCTATTTAATAGGTTCTATCACCTTAGAAATCATCCATGGACATACTAACATGCTCCAAATTTCCCAAACATGCTCAAACTATCATCTTTCAAATCTTGTGTAAATATAGTTTCCCTTTTGGGAAAGTACATCCCAAAATCTATCATACACCCAATGTATACGTGCATTCATCAATAATATGCCATATCAAGTTAATAATAACATCTAAGCAAGATCAACAACATCCAACTATCATAATTCATCAATCTCATATCTAAAAAGTTACTACTTTTGGAAATCTATGAACTACAATATTCATTCTTGGTTTTATAGCATACATATCATCAATCTAACACACATATGTCATCCTAAACACTTCAACAACATCAATTCAACATCAAATCATCATATCATGCAAAATAAAGTTACTATTCTTAGTAACCTATGCACAACGCCTTCAATTCATCAATTTCTTGCAAGATCAATGTTTTCTAGCATTCATTCAACCAAACTAACATCATAACATCATCAAACAACCATCAATTTGATCAATCATGAAGTTTCCCCAAATCAAGTTTCTAGTTTGACCTAATTTGGCTAAAACATCCAAAATTCAAAGCAAAACATGAAATTGATACCTAATCTAGCATCAATACAAAAATACTAACATGGATTAACCATCAATTTCATATCATCATCAAAATTTTCGGATTGGGCTCCTCAAGAACACAAAATTCGCAAAAACAACATAATACTAACCTTTAGATGAGTTTAGATGGTGATTTATACTTGAAATCAACTTGTACTACTTGAAACCACTTGAAATTCGACTTGTATGCTTGCTTTTGGATCAAAATCGCAAAGAGAGAGGGTAGGGAGAAGGGTTGCGGCCGATTAAGGGGTTTGGGGGATTAGGGTTGTTAATTTTGTTAAGTTTTAGTTTTAGGAAGTTACACTTAACCCCCTTTATTTATATTTTATAAAAACTACTCTTTTAAACACTTTTTAAAAGATTTTAACTTAATAATACCAACATTGTAAATCAATAATAATATATATATATTATTTCCACTATTCACAATATACGCAAATTAAATATACGCGTTTCCACGTTACGCGATAAAATTCACCATTCACATTTAAATCGCGTAAACACATAAACATAACACAATAATCATCTAACCAACAAGATTATCATTAATTTAACATTATTAATTATTATTAGGTCACCGACGTTAAATGACAACTAGTGTGTGCTTACGACACGTGTATGCAAGACTTAACGGAACTAACGGAGTTTTGGTAACAGAAATTTACCGGATGTCACAATCATCATCACCATCTTCATCATCATCATCATTTTCATCATCATCATGAGAAATCACTTGAGGAACTTCATCAATAAGATTAGCTGGATCCACTTGTTCTCCTTCAATTAAGTGGTAGTGATCTATATTGATATCAACTTCATCATTAGCAATGTTCCTCATATACTCAGACATTGGTACATTTTGAGAACCAGTAATCATAGCTAATCTCTTGTATGAAATCTCAGACATGAGCTCAAACTCTAGAATATCTCCACCAACATCATACACATGAAAGTCTGGGTGTTCTTCATTGATGATCATTGTAAAAACCTTGGATACATTAGGTATTTGTTCCTAATGCCTTTTTCAAGGTTGAAGATGAATCCATTCATGATCCACTTTGCCATGTTAAATCTTCTATTAGTAGCAAGTGCCACTATTGGAGATGCAATGTCTATTGGAAAAGAATTCCAACCAGCACTTCGTTTAGACATGCAATGTTGAAAAATATAGCACAAGAGCTTCTAGTGATTGAAGACTCTGGCTCTAAAGAATTGCTTTTTAGGAAAATGATCTGGGTGACCTATTTCCATGGATGTCTCTTTGCATTCATTAAAAGTTAGCTTAGATGGATCGTCTGGATCATTTTGACTCAATCTCAGAGAGGATCTGATAGAATCTTTAGAGACTTCTATAATTTTTTTCATTAGTTACAAACCCACTTAGGACCTTCCTTCCTGCATCATTTATCTCAACTGATGCTGTGTTCCAGAACTTTCTAATCAGTCTTGCATAAACAACTGGCTGGTAACACATAGCATAGACATACTTAGTCCTCAGAATGAATCTTATCATCTCTTCATAGCTAACTGCATCTTGAATATCTTAGTTTATTAATGAAAAAACATTATGCTTTGGCTCAAACTTTAAATCATTCATCTGCACAATTGAAAACAAAAACATTAGTCAATTTGAATATAAACTTGTTGAATTTAATAAATGTTGATTGAATTTAAATGAATAATTATGCTTTAAACAATTGTTAATCTAACTTGTACTTAGAAAATTACTAAGTATTCATATATTATGTTCAAGAACATAACATACTCAAGTTAGGATTTAAATTGTTTTAAACATATCAATTCATTAAAAATTGTCAAGCACAAATTAACAAATTGAATTTTTATGAATTTTTTTATTTTAATTAAAAATTCAAAATTTATTGACTGTTCATCTTCAATGTTTCGAGTGGATGATGAATCATCATCGAACAATGCTGATGAAAACTGATGTTTAATGTGTTAACATGCTCGAAATCAGTCCAATATCAACATTCTAAACTCAATTTCAGTTATTGTTTAACATTCAAATCACAAAATTGATGTTTAATGTGTTAACATGCCCGAACAGCTCTGAAACGCCCTAGTCAATGTGAACAATAATCTTGAAATTATGTTGATTCGATTATGCACTTACGTTTAGAATCTTAGAAACAAACTATCAATAACATGAATCTAACACAACAATCAAATTTGTGATATATGAGTAACCGAGAGTCGAGAGTGAGTTCAGGGATTTTGGTGAATGACTGAGTGAAACACAAAGTGTTCTTTTTATACTAAGTGTGGAATTTTAGGCGCGTGAGCACTGTTTGTGCGCATGAGTCTGAAAATAAAACTAAAATTTAGGCGCATGTGCACTGTTTGTGCGCATGATGTTAAAATTTTCACTAAGTATTTAGGTGCATGAGCACTGTGTTTAGGCGCTTTTACACTGTTCAGGCGCATGAGACTAGCTGAAACGCCCAACACTTGGAAATTTCACTTGAAACGCCCAAATCTTGAAAAGGCTGGTGCTGTTTAGGCGCATGAGAGTTGATAAAACGCCCAACACTTAACCAACTTTTCAGACTTATGAACACTGTTTAGGCGCATGAGGATATTGAAATGCCTAAAACCCTTGTAAATTTTCTGAAATTCAACATGCTCCCATTGGACTTCTGACCACTGTTTAGGCGCATGAGATTTCTTACACTTGTATTTTTTTAACATCTTCCACCTGAACACTTTTTAGACACATTAGTACTGTTCACATACTAATATTTCGACAATTTGTCAAATTTTTTACTCTCACTTAAAATTTTCATAATTGACCCTCAATTTTTTAACTTTTGACATCTCATTTTTTTATTGAAATTTTCAACAAAAAAATTAATCTCCTTTTATTTTAGTCTCTGAATTTAAACAAATAAACTCATTTAAATGTTGCAAGAAGTTTTTCCACTTGTAAAAGTTTATAGGTTCATTTTTACATTGTCAAACACACACATGCTTTGAACTTTTAGCTTCAACCTTTCCATTCAAACCATTTAATATTAGTTTTCTAAGATACTCTTACTTTTTACTCCCCCTAAACTTTTAAGTTCCATAAAACTTAGAAGTTTCTTAAGCTGTCACAAGAAGATAACACTGATCATTGTTAATATACCTGCACACATAAAACATGCATAAAATCACAATTAAAGCAGAATAAAAATCTAATATATACAATAGAATCAATGTATGTAGTGAGATCATATCAGTTAAGATCAGCATATTAAAAGTAAATAAATTTTGAATAGTCATAGACAATGATTAAATCCTGATCAAGTGTGTTCCAGGTCAGTGATTTCACAGCAAAGGAGACACAAGATCCAAGGATAGATAATGAGTGTTTTTGACAAAAAAATCAACTCACTTACTTTTTCAATTCTTGGATTGGTTAGGGTTGAATTAGATATGACATGATGTGACTTGCACATAGACTTAGAGAGATTAACTATCATCAAGATGTGCAAGAAAGCACAAATTCTCAACTTATTACCAGACATATATTCATAACCAGAGTTTGTGTTGATAATTTAGTAGAGAATTGTCATGGATAAACCATTTGATAAACTCTAACCATCCATTTGAATGGGTTGTGCACATTGGCATCTTTTTGCATCAATGGAGAATATCCAGGTCTGTAATAACTTACAATAAAGGATATATCATCACTTTAGGTCTATGATGACTCATACCAGAGAAGTGAGATGATGCTTGTAACAGATCTCATGGTTAGTCATATCACCACCAGGTGTGAGTGTTGTAACTTTACAAGTAGTCAATCTGATAAGCTGATACTACTCATTAGTACTAAGATGAACACACATACATGCATAGATGATTTAGTTTAATCATAAGAATTTACTTTTTTAGTATAATAGCATGAGTTTGTCTACACAGCATATCTGATCACGTCAGACTTTATTGTCGAGTGAAATGTGCAACTGATCTCACTATTGTACTATCATTTCTCACAAATTGCAAAAATAAATTCATTCCTAAAACAAGAATTAACAATAAAGACTCTATTTTTGTAGTTTTTGTTTTATATTTTTATCTTTGATTTTTGATTTTCTATTTTTTATTTGGTTTTGCTTTAATAAGAAACATGCACACACAAACCACAATCTGGCAATTAACTTTGACAGATGCTCTTGCTATGACCTTTTTTTGTTAAGGGAGCATTCTGATCATGTTAAGACTTAAAGAACTAAAAAGCTCAAAAACCATTTTTAAACATGGTTAATAAGACCAATTGACTCTACCAAATACTCAACCGTCCTGGTAAGAAGGCTTTAGTAAATAGGTCTGCCAACTGTTTTTCAGTTGCAATTTGAGTCAATATGATTAAGCCTTTTTTAGAGTTATCTCTGAGAAATGATATCGAATCTCGATATGTTTTGTTTTTGAATGTTGGACAGGATTAGCTGTAATGAACATAGCAGCAGTTTTATCAATGTAAATTGGAGTTTTAAGAAAATTGAACCCATAATCCAGCAGTTGGTTTTGTAACCAAAGGATTTGAGAACATCCTATAGAAGCAACTATGTACTCAGCTTTTGCAATTGAAACAAAGGTATTTGTTTTTTGCTTACATTGCCATGAGACTAATCTGGGACCTAAAAAGTGACATCCACCCGCAGTAGATTTTCTATCTTGACAACATCCTCCATAATCACTATCAGTATATCTATGTAACTCAAAGTTTCCCTTATAAGGATACCATAGCCCTAAAGCCGGTTTACCTTTGAGATACCTGAATATCCTTTTGATAGCAATTAAGTGGGATTCCTTCGGGTTTGATTTATACCTGGCATAGACACAAACAACATACATTATGTCTGGTCTTGATGCAGTAAGATACATCAATGAACCAATCATAGATCTGTATAATGTTTGGTCAACAGATTATCTTTCGGATCAGGCTCAATCTTGGAGTTTTAGGTCAGCTGGAGTTCTATTGGACTGACAATCTTGCAGTTTAATTTTCTTCAAGAGCTTGTCAACAAACTTCTGTTGATTAATAAAAATACCATCTACAGATTGCTGATCTTGAAGTTCAAGAAAGAAATTGATTGCTCCTATAGAACTCATTTGAAATCGAGACTTCATGATTTCTTCAAATTCATTGCACAATTTTGGACTGGTGGAACCATATATGATATCATCAACATACACGTATACACATAAGAGATCATCAGCATCCTTCTTTATGAATAAAATTGGATCGATTTTCCCTCTCATGTATCCATGTTGGTTTAAGTGTTGTGATAATGTTTCATACCAGATTGTTGGAGCTTGATAAAGTCCATACAAAGCTTTGCTAAGCTTGCACACATGATGTTGAAATTCTGAATCTTCAAAACCTGGAGGTTGCTTCACATACACATCATCGGTGATTGGACCATACAAGAATGCCCATTTAACATGCATTTGATACACTTTGAATTTCATGAATGATGCATAAGCCAGGAAGACAAGAATAGATTCAAGTCTTGCAACTGGAGCAAATACTTCATCATAATCAATACCCTCTTCTTGAGTGTATGTTGGACCAAAAGAACCAATGAGCCAAGATCAGGAAAACCTCTAAGTCCCACATGCCACTGCAACAACTGCTGAAGACTCCCATCAGCTGTTCTGACAAAGTCTGAAGATCAAAGTATGAAGATCAAAGAACTGAAGAACAACAGCTGAAGACTCTAAAGTACTGAAGACAAGTACTGAAGTCTGAAGTACTGATCATACAAGTACTGAGGACTTCAAGTACTGAAGATAAGTACTGAAGAATCAAAAGCTGAAGAACTGAAGAACTGAAGACCTTCTACTGAAGCACAAAGTCTGAAGACAAAGACTGAAGACAACAGCTAATGACATCTACTGAAGTCATCAGCTGACACATCATCTGAAGCCCAAGTCTGAAGAACCAAGTGTTAAAGACTCAGAGTTTGTCACAACAGCTGAAGAAGTCTTCTTCAGTTGTTGTGATGGTTTTTCCCTTTCAGTAGTTTATTTTGTTTCAGTAGTTGTACAACAGCTGAAGAGCTTGTTCTTCAGCTGTTATAGTATCAGTAGTTATAAACGACTGAAGAGTTTGTTCTTCAGTCGTTGTAGGATTTCAGTAGTTTACTTTTGTCAGTACTTGTAAAAGATAGGAACACTTTTGTAAGAAGATGTCAGCTGTTGACATCTTCAGTAGTTTTATGTTCCGTCAGTTGTAATTTTAATAATCGGTTGATGTCAGAGAAAGGACATCATCACTATCCTTTTGCCGCCTATAAAAGGATGGTGAACCATGCTGTTTTAATGGCCGAAACGTGTTGAGCAATAGAACAATTAATTTTTCGCAGAACTCTTTTCTCTCTCTATGTTTGTGCTTTTATTTGCAATATCTTTTATGTTCTTGCTATAATTGCTAATTAACGTGCTAAATCCGCTGCAAACCAATCTGATTGATCAAACGAGAGGCTGAGATCCTGTCAAATGGTATCAGAGCGGTTTAATCATTGATCGATTTCACTATTGATCATTTGAAACTGCTCTTTTGATCTCTCTGTTTGATCGAATTAGCAATTTGCAAGAATTAGCCATAGAGAGTGAGTTTCTGCTGTTTCTGGCCAAAATCTTGAGGTCCTCTAGTGGTTTTGAGTTACGTTTGTCTTGTTTAAACTTGTTTTTGACTAAAACCTGAGATGACGACACCAACTAATGATCCTCACAATACTGGTTCCTCAACCAAGCCTCCGATGCTTGTTAGGAACGAGTATAACATATGGCAAAGACGTATGCTTCACCACTTGGCTGTCAACAGTGCTGGTTGTTGGAAGTCAGGGGTGCATGGACCATACAAGCCTATGGTGAGCGTCCCTGAATCTAATGAACAGGTTGCGAAGAAACCTGAACAATATTCAGACGAATATCTAAAGCTGTTCGAAATTGATGCTAGAGCCCATGGAATTTTAGCCATGGCTATTCCTAATGAGATTTATTCAGGGCTCTTGCATCATGAGTCTGCTCATGACCTATGGGTTGCTCTAAAGGAACAATTTGGAGGAACTGATTCGGTCTTAGCAAACAATAGGTAAATCCTCGCCCAACAATATGAGACATTCTCATATAGAAAGGGTGAGACTCTGACCCAGCAGTTTGAGCGGTTCACTTGTTTGATCTCTGAGCTAAAGATGGTCAAACAAGAGTACTCCAACAGCCAGATGAACAACAGGTTCCTCAGGTCACTGCCTGAGAGATGGGACACATATACCATTGTCCTATGCTCCAGTGCTGATCTGGAAACTCTATCTCTCACCCAACTTCATGGGAAACTGCTCACTTTTGAGAGAGAGATAGAGCAAAAGAGGAAGTTGTCCTCTTCTGGCAAGCTCGCTGATGACTTTGTCCAAGGTAATGCTGTCTTGATAAGTCATGAGTCAGAATATGCTTCATCAGAAAGTTCTTATGATGAGCATATTGATTTCTCTACCAACTCAGAACAAGCTTTTGTTGGTGTTAGTAGTTCAGGAGGTGGTGGTGACAACTTGTGTTTTCTGATGGAGGACTTGAAGGGCATTCCAGATGATGATCTGGAAGAGATGGATATTTTGAACCAAATGGCAATGATAAATATCCGCTCTCAAAAGTTCTACAAGAGAACTGGTAGGAAATTCCCTGGAATCTCTGGCAAAACCAAAGTTGGTTTTGACAAGAGCAAGTTGAGGTGTCACAAGTGCCAAAGGCTTGGACACTTTGCCAGAGAGTGTAGATCGTCTGGATCTAACTCCTCTGCACCCTTTGTGACTTTTCCCAGCAATAGCTCACAGCACAGAGGGCAACCTTCCTCCAGTTCTGGCCATCCATCACAAGCACAGGCACCACCTGCTTATTTTGTTCCACAGGGTCATATGCCATATCCTTACCCCTGTTACTACATGCCTCAGCCTAGTCAAGCTCAAGCACCCTCAGCTCAACCACCTCATGCACTTCCTGAGCCTCAATCTTCCCAATCTCATCATCACACACAACCTCAACAACATAGCTTTTTGACCCCAAGTGTTGTTGACTGGAGTAGTCTACCAGAAGAGCTATCTGGTCAGGAACAACTACTCCAAGGTGCTGGTCAACATGGTGGTGACCAACCTTTTGGAAATCTTGCTCTGATGGCCCTTGATTCTGCTGCGGGGTCATCATCGAATGCCTCATCTCAGGTATCCACTGAGGCAAAAGCCAAGCTTTGTTCAGAATCATGCATAGCAGCATTTGCTTCTATTAGAGAAGCAAATGTAGCTTTAATAGATAAAAATCTTGAGCTTGAGCACATTATTTCCAAAAGAAAAGCTGATTTTGAGGCTGTACTCAAAGATAAAAATGATGAGATTTACAAGCTTAAATGCCAAATCAAAGATGATAAAGCTAGGGAAGATGTACTTCTAGAGAAGTACAGAGACCTCAAGGAAACTCTTGCAACCACCCAAGTTGAGTGTAATCGATGGGTGCAATCATGCAAGGGTTATGAAATGCTTCTTAGCAAGCAATCAGCTTCCAATGTGAAGTTTGGAATTGGTTATAATCACACTGCTCCTCCTACAGATTTCACTTCAAGAGCAGAAGTTGAATCTGATGGTGAGAGCAATAGCCAATCCTTCTCATCATGTGACCTACTATCTTCTGAATCAGCATCATCAGAGATAGAAGTCAGCATTAACTCCTGCCAAAACCAATCAGCTGATGCTACAACAGCTGATGGTTCAAATGCTGACTGTCACATGACCAAAAGGCTGATCAACTCAGGTGTTGTCACTAGAAGTACTGAAGGTACTGGAGAGCAAGTGACAACATCTGAAGTTCAAACCTCAAATACTGTTAGCACTAAAGAGAAGAAAACTAACAGTATGAAAGGTTTGAAGGCAGCTAAAGAGGATACCAGGAAAGCATGCACTAGGAAGAAAACTGCTAGTACTGATGGCAAACAGCTGAAGAACAAGTCTTCAGTAGTTACATCCTCTTTAGCTGATGATCAGCATAAGATGAAGAAGAAGCCATATGAGATATATGGCTTGTTCAATCATCTTACTGATGATTGCTGGTACAAAAGGGGTTCCAAACTCAAACAGAAGGAGAAAATCAATGAGGACATCAATAAAATGAAGAATGAGTTTGAAACCAAGTTTGTACTAGCAACATCCAAGCCTGAAATCCCTAAGCCCAAAGCTAAATCTAAAAGGAAGGTAGGGGTTACTCAGGCAACAGCTGAGGTTGCTCAGAAAAAGATGGTACAAAATAGGAATCCATCATCAGCAAACTCCAATGTGTCTGAAGAGCTGAAGGCTTTATCACAAAATCAGACACAGCTGGTGATGATGGTTCAGCAATTAGTGGGAAGAGTCAACCACTTAGATGCTCCTGTGTTGAAACCACAGAAAAGGAAGTCCAAGCCAAAGGGTTCCTCTTCTGCACCATCTTCTTCACCTCAGGCTGTCACATATAACACACCTATTAGTGCTGCACCTGTAGTTGAAAACAGTCCCAAAACCAAACAGCTTTGGGTCTCTAAGACTAACTAACACATGGTTGTGTTTGCAAGGTTCTTCAACATGCCATAGAAGCATCTGGTATGTAGACAGTGGAGGATCCATGCACATGACAGGAAGCAGCTCCCTTCTTAATGACTACTCTCAAGGAAAGAAGGGATTTGTTTCCTTTGGTAATGATGCAAAGGGTTACATCATCAGAAAAGGCTTTGTCTCCAATGGGGAAATAAGGTTTGATGATGTGAACCATGTGGAGAATCTCAAGTACAACCTTTTGAGTGTCAGTCAAATGTGTGACAAAGGCCATGTTGCCCTTTTCACAAGCCAGAACTGTCGGATTCTGTCATCCAAAGCTCTGAGTTTGATTGACAAGGCATAGGATGAACACACTCACCTGAAGGCCAACAGGACAGGAAGAGTGTATGCCTTAGATCTTTCCAAAAAGATAGATCTAAAAGGCCATCCTTGCCTATTCTCCAAGGCCTCCCCTCAAGAGTCCACACTATGGCGTAGAAGGCTGGGTCATGTTAATTTCAAGAACATGAATCAGCTGATAAGCCATGGTTTAGTAAGAGGATTGCCTCAGAAGGAGTTCAAGTGTGAAGATGACTGCACTGCTTGCTTGAAAGGAAAACAACACAAAGTTTCGTTCCCTTCAATAGAAGAACCAAAGTCCACTGCCTGCTTGCAGCTCCTGCACATGGATCTCTTTGGTCCTGTCAGAGTGATGAGCATGGCAAAAAGGAATACTGCCTGGTAATTGTGAATGATTACTCCAGGTTTGTATGGACTTTCT
This sequence comes from Flaveria linearis, assembly GCA_024085815.1. Lineage (NCBI taxonomy): Eukaryota > Viridiplantae > Streptophyta > Magnoliopsida > Asterales > Asteraceae > Flaveria > Flaveria linearis. The sequence continues at coordinate 40,478,283 of CM044003.1, read as the reverse complement.
TCTTGCACTCCAAGGATGAAGCAGCTAAGACTATAATGAACTTTGTGTTACTTGTAGAAAAGCAGTATTCCCTACAGGTCAAGTGTGTGAGAAGTGACAATGGAACAGAGTTTAGAAACCACACACTTGATGACTTCTACCTGTCCAAGGGAATTCGAAGGCAGTTTAGTATTCCTAGAACTCCTGCGCAGAATGGAGTGGTGGAGAGAAAGAACAGGACTCTCATTGAAGCAGCAAGGTCCATGTTGGCTGACTCAGGGTTGCCACTGACCTTTTGGGCTGAAGCTGTCAACACAGCTTGCTATGTACAAAATAGAGCTTTAGTGAATAAGAGGCTGATGAAGACTCCCTATGAAGTTCTTCATCATTTGGCTCCTCTGATTTCATTCTTTAGAGCCTTTGGGTGTCCATGTTTTATTCTCAACACTAGCAACCCACTCCAGAAGTTTGCTAGTAAGGTTGATGCAGGGTATTTTGTTGGTTATTCATCAACTTGCAAGGCATACAGAGTCTTCAACTGTAGAACAAAGGGGGTTGAAGAAACTCTGCATGTGAAGTTCAATAAATCTCCAAAGGACAAGATTCCATAAAACCCTGTGGAGTTGTTTGATCTGGACATACTGCAATATGTTCCTTATCAACCTCCAGCTATTGAGCCTGTCAACAGATCTCCACCTGGTGGTACTGATGATGATGTAGTCAGTACTCACCTCTTCAGGTTTAGTGACAACCTGCCTGAGTCCACTAAACCTGATGCTCCTGTAGCCTCAGCAGCTCCATCCACTACAAATGCTGATGAGATTTCTGCTTGCTCTACTTCGTTTGAGCTGCCATCCTCTACATGGTTTCAGGAATCTCCATCACCATCTGTTACTGCTGATGGGTCTACAAACACTTACACAGATATCATAGTCTATAAAGAGCTCAAGAATCACCCCACATCTCAAATCATTGGTGATATTCATGCTGGAGTTTCAACCAGGAATCAATTGTCCAACTTCTGCTTCTATGCTCTCTTCATCAGTCAGCAAGAGCCAAAGAACTATCATATTGCTTTAAGAGACAATGGATGGGTGGAAGCTATGCAGCTTGAGCTTCTTCAGTTTAAGAAACAGCAAGTGTGGGAGCTTGTTCCATTACCCAAAGATAAGTGTGCTATAGGCACCAAGTGGGTATTTAGGAATAAAACAGATGAGAAGGGCCAAATTGTCAAGAACAAGGCTAGACTGGTTGTTCAAGGGTTTGAACAGGCGGAAGGCATCGATTATGATGAGACCTTTGCACCTGTGGCCAGACTGGAAGCAATCATACTGTTCTTAGCTTATGCTGCCTTTCACAGTCTTAAGGTTTATCAAATGGATGTCAAAAGTGCCTTCCTATATGGGAAAATAAAAGAAGAGGTTTATGTGTGTCAACCACCAGGCTTTAAGGACAATAAACATCCTGATTGGGTGTACAAGCTTGATAAGGCTCTTTATGGGCTGAAGCAAGCACCTAGAGCCTGGTATGAGACACTCTCAACCTTTCTTCTGGAGAATAAGTTCACTAGAGGCACCATTGATAAAACCTTATTCATCAAGACTGTGGGACAACATAAGCTCCTTGTTCAGATTTATGTCGATGACATCATCTTTGCATCCTCTGATCCAAAGTTGTGTGATGAATTTACAAAGCTAATGAAGCTAAGGTTTGAAATGAGTGCTATGGGAGAATTACAGTTCTTTCTAGGTTTGCAAATCAAACAACAGGATGATGGAATCTTCATCCATCAGTCCAAATATACCAAAGAGTTGTTGAATAAGTTTGATTTACAAACCTGTAAGCCCTGTTCTACTCCCATGAGCAGCATCACACAACTAGATGTAGATCAGAAAGGTAAAGCGGTTGATGAAACCCTTTACAGATGTATGATTGGGTCCTTGATGTACCTTACAGCTTCTAGACCAGACATCATGTTTGCAACATGTGCTTGTGCTAGATTTCAGGCTGCACCTAAAGAATCCCATTTGATTGCAGTCAAAAGGATCTTTAGATATCTGCAAGGTACCCAATCACAAGGTCTTTGGTATTCAACTGGGCATTCTTGCAAATTAGTTGCTTTCTCTGATAGTGACTATGCAGGATGCAAAGTCACCAGAAAATCCACTTCTAGTGGTTGCCAATTTCTAGGCAATTGTTTTGTTTCTTGGCAGAGTAAGAAACAAACATCAATTGCTACATCCACTGCTGAAGCTGAGTACATTGCTGCTGCAAGTTGTACCTCTCAGATACTCTGGCTTCAGAATCAACTTCTGGATTATGGCATTACTGAGACTAAGACTCCATAACTAATGGATAGTGCTTCAGCTCTTTGTATTATTAAAAATCCAGTCCAGCACTCTAGGACCAAACATATAGAGATCAGACATCATTTTATCAGGGATTGCTATGAAAAGGTCTGATTGATCCTAAGTTTGTGCCTAGTGCTGAGGAGCTTGCAGACATTTTTACTAAGCCCTTAGATAGTGCTACATTCCAAAATTTGGTACTAAGGCTTGGTATGCTGCAGCTAGAGTAATTTGACCAATGCTGATGCTCTTACTTCACAACTACTGATGAGCAAAGGTCAAATATAAGTACTGATGAGTAATTTAGTCTTCAGCTCTTTCACAACTACTGAAAACTAAAATGACTCAAGGTACTGATGTACATTATTTATTGAAAACAACTGATGTAGTGAGGTGGATTATAACTACTGATGTATGATTTTCAAATAAATAAGTACTGAAGAACAAATTTTGCTCACAAGTACTGATGTGTAATCTTACACAAGTACTGAAGACAAAATTTGTTCACCAGCTCTGGAGTATTTCATCAGCACTTGTGAACATCTGATCACAAGAGCTGAAGGCATAAATATTCACATGAGCTAAAGGGTCAATGAAACATCTGAAAGTCAGCCAAAGAGCTGATGGGTAAGTGTAGAGGCTAGCATGAAACAACTGATTTGACGGAAACAGCTGATGAGTAATTTCTCATCAGCTGATGCCAACAGCTGCTGTTTCATACCCAAACAACTGAAGGACAAAACTATGTCTTCTGTAGTTTCACAACTACTGATGGCTAACACCAAGTCCTCAGTTGTTTACAACAACTGAAGCAATACCATGTCTTCAGTAGTTCATAACTACTGATATTAGTAGTTTACAACTACTGAAGGCTAACACCAAGTCTTCAGTTGTTACAACGTCTGAAGAAGAGTATTAGGTCTTCAGTAGTTCATAACTACTGAAGACTGACAATAACTCTTCAGCCGTTTACAACATCTGAAGGACAAAACCAAGGTTTCAGTAGTTTTAACTACTGAAGACTAATACCAAGTTCTCAGATGTTATAACCACTGAAGGTTAAGACCACGTCATCGGTCATTACAACAACTGATAACTAACACCAAAACCTTCAGTAGTTTTCTTTCAGCCTTTGCCCTACCCTATAAATACCCAACGTTCAGAGCATTTACTCCTCACTTGACCTAACCTTTCAAACCTCTGAACTTCCCATACACCATTAATGGCGACCATGCAACTGAAACCTCGACACAACTGTGTCGCTCATCTCACCAAATCGCCATTATGGCCAAAATTTCACCATGCCGTCGATCTGATGCATGACTCACCTTACCAAACGACATTCCTTTTGAACCCTACCATCTACACCGACTCCCTGACGGAGTTTTGGACGAACATCACCGTCCAAACCGGAGAGCAGGACGGCGAGGTCTCTCTCCGGTCCTCCGTCAACAACCACCCAGTGGTTATCACTCCAGCCACTATTTGCCAACCCTAAAGCTGGAGGATGCCACCTACCCAACCTCTTACCCAAAAGGCGCCCTGGATCTATCCTTCACATCCAACGACTACCAGGGTGACCTCTCCGCCGCAACCTTGTTGAAGAAACACTTCCCTGATCCCCAACGCCTCATTTTTCATATGGTGAACGTGTGTCTGGCTCCCAAAACCTCTTCATGGGACCAGATGTCAACAAGGTGGCAAAAGGTATTGTTCTCTATCCTTGAAAAACAACGTTTAAACTTAACAGATATTATATTTTTGGAAATCAAGGATATGGCCACAAAACCAGTTTCTAACCGATGGATCTTGTATCCTCGGTTCATCATGGCCATAATAGAGAACCAGCTTCAGGCTGAGGGACTTGTTGGCACTGGGGTCCCTGCCTTAGCTGTTCTAGCCGAGGTATACTCCAGGCACAACTCTGACCAATCCTTAAAACAGGCCGGCCGGCTGCGAAAACCCACGCAGCAGGAACCCACAGCCTCCACCTCCAAATCCAAAGTCCCCACCAAACCAAAAGCCAAAAAGAAGCCCAAAAAGGCTACTCAGGGAGATGAGTCCCCTGAGGATGCCCCTGCAACACAAATGCAGGATGTGGCTGCTGGTTCGATTCTCCCAGCAGCTACCACGACTCCACACACCACAACCGCACGGGCTTCCTCTCAACAGGAGCCTGATGCAACCACTTCTGGGGCAGCCACACTTCTGGGGTCTATCTCACTTGAGAAGACTGCCATTAAAATGCACAGTCCTCCCCCTGTGCACACTACTTCGAGCCCATCTACTGATGAGACCGCCCCACAAAGCCCTACATTAGCAATAGCCAAAGTGCTGACCCATCTGAGCACTCCACCCTCTCCCCAGAAACCTATTACAACTGGGGAGACTCCAACAGAAGAGGGGGTGGATACAAGTGCCGGTGGGAGCCCACAACACAGAGAATCACAAGTCCAATCTCCCAGTGTGGCTAGGGAGATAGGACAATCTGGTGAGGCTGCCATTTCCTCTGCATCAACATCTGAGCAGGGTGAAGCTGGTAACATCAATAAGACCTCACCTGAGGCAACTGCCGATGATGGATCCAATCCGAAGGCTGGAAGCCCCCAGTACCGTGAACAAGGGGCACATGCTATTACTGAGCCACATTCAGAGCATGTACAACCTGACATTGTCAGGAGGTCAGGTGATTCAGTTCATACTGATGATGACCTGAGCTTCTTCTTTGATGTTGTAGCTCACAACACTATCTTAGAGGATGAGATAAGCAGACTCAAAGAGCTACTTGCTCAGATGACTCAAGATAGAAGTCCATCTGCCACCACAACCCCACAGATGGCACCTTCACCTAAAGGTCTCACAAACACTGAGCCACTCCCACAAACTCGGCCACCAGCCCCTGCTTCTGGCACTAGCTCTCGGGGTCAGAACCCCCTGAGCAGCTGGATGCAATCCTCCAGAAATCCCTGCCTCTCATCACACCCATACTAAAAGATATAGTCATTCAAACCATTGATGAGAGGCTTCCTACTTATATCCAACCCTTGGTGGAGGTTGCCATTACTAAGGCGTTTGCTGATAGTCAAACCCCAACCAATGCACCCAAAAAGGGGGAGACATCAGTGCAAGCCAAGAGGAAGAGGTGGTGGTTGAGAGGGAGAGGGCTGAGGAGAGTAGTAGGGTGAGGGAGAAAGGGAAGAGGAAAGAGAGGGAGGTTGAGCATATAGAAGTGGCTAGAATCCAAAAGGATTTCAGTGTCACTTATAAGAAAAAGGGAGAGGAGGGAAAGAAGGTGGCTGACTCCGATCTAGCAGCCCTTGTCAAGGAGGCTGATGCTGAACAAAGCAGATCAATGGACTCTGCCATTAATCAGCTGTTCAGGCAAGGCTTTGACAAGGACACAGCATTGCTAGATCAGGAGCTCAGGAAGATGGAAATGAGAGAGATCGAACACCGATGGTCTACTTATAGCCAAGAGGACAAAAAGAGACTCGAGGCTATGAGTAGATTCATTTCGAAGTATCTGGGCAGGCTAGTCCTTGATGTTAAAGCATGGACCAGGGATAGAATCTTGGCTATAGCCGCCAAGATCTGTTCAGCTGGTGATTTCAACAAAGGACTGGTCGCTGAGGCCCTCTCCGAAGCTGGTGCTGGGAACAGGACACTGCTGGCAAAACAGACCAAACCATCACTCATCTCTAGATTGCTAGCAGTGCCTGCCAACATTCCCACACCAACCACCAAACCACAACCCACAAAACCAACCCCTTCACCATCAAAACCCGCAGCCAATGATCCACCCTTGAAGAAGAAGAGAAGGGTGTTCAGTCTGCAAGAAGAAGAAGAAGATGAGGATGAGGAGGATAGTCTGCCCATTTCTGCAGTTATACCTCTACCTAAAGCCAAATCACAAACCATCACTCCCACCTCACAGATGGATACTGTGAGGTTTAAGATAGAGGAAGAGGAGCAGCAGCAGCTTCATGATGCTGAAATGCTTAAGTCAATTGACCAAGCATATGCTGCCTCTACCTCTATCATGAATATGAAGAAGGAAGCTCTGAGACTCTTCACTCTCAAACAAACCTTCCAATATAACAAAGAGAGAGTGAGGACTTGGCCTGATCCTAGGGTGGCTCACAGGATCACAAAGAAAGATATTCCTGTGAGGTACAAGAGCCAGATGAAGAGGATTGTAGATGAAGTAATAACTATGGCTCTTGTATTAACACCCTGGGAAATTGTGGATGAGTTCGAGAAGGCTTATAAATCTAAGCAACCACCCGAAATAATGTTGGAGAATAGGATGGTGAGGAAAGGCTTAGTTTATAAGAAGCTTGAGAACTTCCACAAAGATGAGCTCAACTTGTTGCTAGAAGGCAAACATCCAGATGAATTTGCATATAAGGAAATCACAACAGTTAAGCTCAAGAATGGTAAACAGGTCAAGTTTGTCTCAGAGATGTACGGCCGTGAAGGATTGTTCGATGGTGGGGCTGAAGACATGACCAAAGAAGAACAAATGATTTTCGTCCGAGCCTACACCAGAGAATCCTACAGGCTAGTACGTGGGAGGTAGGTTTCATGGATGGGATAACAGCTCTGTGTCCAATTCCCCAAAACAGAGCTCCCATCCATACTTAGCCAAACAAATACTAGAAACCTTCTCCCAGGCCAGTGCTTATCAGGGTCAACTTCTGATCTGATCCAGAAGGAAATAGACCAATCTTTATGCCAACAGTAAGTGGGACAACAAATAATTAGAGGTTTTGGCTGCATTGGTTCAGGGGGAGTTTGTTGGACCAAAAGAACCAATGAGCCAAGATCAGGAAAACCACTAAGTCCCACATGCCACTGCAACAACTGCTGAAGACTCCCATCAGCTGTTCTGACAAAGTCTGAAGATCAAAGTATGAAGATCAAAGAACTGAAGAACAACAGCTGAAGACTCTAAAGTACAAGTACTGAAGTCTGAAGTACTGATCATACAAGTACTGAAGAGTTCAAGTACTAAAGTTAAGTACTGAAGAATCAAAAGCTGAAGAACTGAAGAACTAAAGACCTTCTACTGAAGCACAAAGTCAGAAGACAAAGACTGAAGACAACAGCTGATGACATCTACTGAAGTCATCAGCTGATACATCATCTGAAGCCCAAGTCTAAAGAACCAAGTGTTGAAGACTCAGAGTTTGTCACAACAGTTTAAGAAGTCTTCTTCAGTTGTTGTGATGGTTTTTCCCTTTCAGTAGTTTATTTTGTTTCAGTAGTTGTACAACAGCTGAAGAGCTTGTTCTTCAGCTGTTATAGTATCAGTAGCTATAAACGACTGAAGAGTTTGTTCTTCAGTCGTTGTAGGATTTCAGTAGTTTACTTTTGTCAGTACTTGTAAAAGATAGGAACACTTTTGTAAGAAGATGTCAGCTGTTGACATCTTCAGTAGTTTTATGTTCCGTCAGTTGTAATTTAAATAATCGGTTGATGTCAGAGAAAGGACATCATCACCATCCTTTTGCCGCCTATAAAAGAATGGTGAACCATGCTGTTTTAATGGCCGAAACGTGTTGAGCAATAGAACAATTAATTTTTCGCAGAACTCTTTTCTCTCTCTATGTTTGTGCTTTTATTTGCAATATCTTTTATGTTCTTGCTATAATTGGTAATTAACGTGCTAAATCCGCTGCAAACCAATCTGATTGATCAAACGAGAGGCTGAGATCCTGTCAGTGTATCCTTGTGCAACAAGTCTCACTTTATTTCGAATAATGATTCCTCGATTATCTGTTTTGTTTCTAAATATCCATTTTATGCCTATGGCATTTTCTCCTTCAGGTAAATCCACAAGATTCCACACTTCTTGTTTGCGGAATTACAGTAATTCTTCTTGCATAGCCTTAATCCAACCATTGATCTTTAAAGCTTTGGTTACATTTTTAGGAACAGCTTAAGAAAGAAAACATGAGTATAAGCAAAGATTTGCTTGTTCTGATTTGCTTCTCGTTGTTCTCTCATTCAATGGACCAATAATCTGAGATGTTGGATGGTTCTTGTGAATATGAGATGTCGGAATCACATTTCCTTGAACATTAACATCGAGATTTGTTTGATTCAAGTTGAAGAGCTAATGCAGTAGGCTAGAAGAACATGGATTGAAATTTGGAACTTGAGTCACTGAGTTGATAAAGTAATCAAGATTACTAGAAACAACTGCATCACTAAAGATGGATGATGTTCCAGACTCAGGTTGCACAAATTTAGTACCATCATTAGGAAATGGTTGAGAAACATCATGGTCTTCTGAAGCTAAATGATCTGAATCTTGATAAGATTGATCATTTTCATTGAATAGAATCATTGAATCCTTGACAAAATAGAAGAATGGGTAATCTGGGCTTTGATCATTTGGGTCGTCAGAATCTGAGTCATCACTGAAAGAACCAGGATCTCCTTGAGCTTTCTTCTTACCTATAGAATCAAGCAAGTTAGATTGACCAAACAAGTTAGATTGAAAAGAGTTTGACAATGAATCTAAATCAAATAACCATGTTGGACCATTTAAAACTAATGGAGATGAATTTTCCAAGAATTTAATGTTGAATGTTTCAATTATAGTATTTGTCCTAGAGTTATAAACTTGATAGACTTTTGAAACAGATGAATATCCAACAAAAAATCCATTATCAGATTTTGCTTTAAATTTTCCTAGATGATCACGTGAATTTAGAATCATAACTGGACAACCAAAATATTTAAGAAAATCTATGTTTAGTTTCCTGTGAAACATCAACTCATATGGAGTTTTCAGTTTATCTTTCACGATTAATGTTTGATTCTGTACGAAACACGCAGTTTATATAGCTTCATCCAAGAAAGTGATCGGAATTTTTGCGTCTGCTAACATAGATCGTGCAGCCTTAATTAGTGTTTTGTTCTTCCTTTTAGCAACTCTATTTTGTTGAGGAGTTCTGGGAGCACTGAACAGATGAGCGATTCCTTTCTCTGCACAGAACATGTCAATATTAGCATTTTTGAATTCCGTACCATTATCACTTCTTATTATCTTCACTGTTTGATCTAATTGATTTTCAACTTTTATGATGAGTTCTTTTAATCATTCAGTCGTTTCAGATTTAGCATTCAAAAAGAAAACCCATGAAAATCTTGTATAGTCATCAATGATAATTAAACAATAAGATTTTCTTCTAATACTCTTGACATTGGTCGGTCCAAAAAGGTCCATGTGCAACATCTGGAGTGGTTTGGAATTTAAGTTTATCGGATTGGTCTTATAAGATGCTCTGTGTTTCTTTCCCTTCAAACATGCTGAGCAATGATCAGTAGTTGTAAACTTCTTGGATGGAAGTCCAATAACATGATTTCCTGCTACAAGCTTGTTCATGTTCTTGAAGTTGGAATGCCCGAGACGTCTATGCCAAAGCTGACTTTCATCTTTTGATGCTTTAGCAATGAGGCATGTTGTTTCTATAGATGGATCAACTTGAGACATATCCAGTTTGTATACATCTTGATCCCTAAAAGCTTTAACAATCACCCAATCCTTGCTAATCTGAAATCCTGGCTTCAATACATAACAAAAGAATCATCAAATAGAACAGAATATGATTTATCACAGATTTGGGATACGCTTAACCGATTTAAGTTCAACTAAGAACAGAAGTTGACATTATCAAAGCTTATTATCCCATTGGATACTATTCCTTCTCCTGTTATCTTTCCACCTGCATCACCACCGAAGTCGACATGCGTACCATCCTTTAATTTAAATTCTTGCAATAAGGCATGATTGCCAGTCATGTGCCGTCTACACCCGCTATCCACATATCAAGTGTTGAATGGTCTTCTTGGGCGTACCTGCACAACAAACAAATTAAGTTGAGCTATCTACCCAAGCCGAGATGGTCTTGGGTTTTTCAAATTTATCAATAATGGTAAATTGATTAAAATGAAGAGTATTCAAATCAGGCTTGTTTTTAATGAATTTACCAATTTTGTTATGCACATATTATTGATCATTTTTGTAAATATTGATACCAGACTAACCAACTTTTGAAAAATATTGATTACCAACATTTTTAGTATTCATTCTTATAGATCGTGGTATGAATTGATTGTTCAGAATTTGTTTTGGTTTCACATAATTATTCCTTTGGAAAGACCTCAAACCTAATAAAGGTTGGTTAGTTAATCTTTGAAATTTATCAGTTTTATTTCTCCGATAATAAGGATTAACATAAACTTTGCTCAATTGTGAATTGGCAAATCCTATCTTAGGTGAACTCTTTCTAAAGTAACAATTTTCAGTGTTGTGAGTTCTTTATCACAGTAGGTACTGTATTTATTGAATAACAATCTACTGTGGAATGATTCCTCATGTCACAGATGTGACAGTACTTATTGAAAAAACACTTAGCAGTATTGTGATTGTACATATCACAAATTTCACAGTACCTCTGTGGTGATTTAAACAACTGCTTGTTAACTTTTGATGTTGACGCAACATTTGATTCTTGCTTATATTTTGGCATCAAAAAGTTAAATTGTTGCTTTTGATTTGTCAAATTTTGCTTTTGAGTTGACATTTTGTTCTTTTCCATATTACTTTTTAGTTTTTGCATATGAACTTCCTTCTTGGATTCCTTAGGAACAAATCTTTTAACAACAGCGGAAGACTTAGAATCTGAACCCATTTTTAGATCAGTGTGTGGTTTGTTCTTAGGACTTAGCTTAACTTCTTGAAATGAGTTCATGTTTAACAAACCAGCAGACACAAATTTTACTGGTTTAAGTTTAGTTGCTTGATTTGTTGGTTTTATCAGATTTTCTTGACTTTTGTTTTGATCATTTTGGCTTTAGATGATTTTATTCTTCTTCTTTGATTCTTTGATCTAGATGAACTTGGTTTAATTTGAGATTGAACATCTTCAGGTGAAGATTCTTTTTCATTATCTTTCTGTTTCAGATGAATAGAGTTTGAGTCTTCTGATGTTTCTTTTTCTCATTTTGCTTTTCCTTTATTTTTGATTATTACTTATTCCAACATAGATTTTGTTGGAACCCAATATTCTGACTTTTCTATTTAGGTTCATATGATTTGACTTTTATGGGATGACCATTTTTATCTTTTCGTCATCCTTTTCTTTAAAGATTTTATATTAGCTTTCTCTTCTTCATTGTCAGAATTTTTGTTTTTGTTCTGGGAAGCTTTGAGTTTAGCTTTATTTTCAGGAGAATGATCATGCGTGTTAAAGTTTTCTGGTAGAGTGTTGGTAATAGATTCAGGCATTGGTTCATGAGTGAAGCCTAATCCTGCTTTTTGTTTATCTTTTCTTTCACTTACTAGTTTTTCCATAATCATTTTGGAACTTTTAACTTTAGCAAGATCAACTTGAGTAGCAGCATGTGCTATCTTCTCCTGTTCCAGATTTTTAGTCATTTCTTCCAATTGTTTAGAAACAATTTCTAATTTTTGTAAAGTTTTGTTCTATGATGTTTGAAGTGAAATGATCTTTTCATATGCTATTTTGTGATCAGATTTTAGTTTATTATACATTGACTCCTCTTGCTTAAGTTTCTTACAGATTTTATATGAATAACTTCGATAGTATTCGACATACTCAAAGCAAGCTTTTATGCATGGTTTTTCTCTTACTTTAGTTGGTATTTCAGGATATTTTGGTGAAGAAGTTTTAGAGTTAGAGGATTAAGTTTCAACTTTAGGTTGATCAAACTGAGCCATCAAAGCAATTTCATTTGAACCCTCTACAAGATCAAATTTATCACTCCAGTCATAATCATCTTCTTCATTCATATTGTTACCTTTAACTTTATGATCACCATCCTCTGACCAATCTTCCTCTTGAGTTTCTGCAATAAGAGATAAACTAGAGGTTAGATCATTAGTAAATTACTCAGCATATGCACTCCAGTCGTATCCATCCTTCATACTGATTACTAGAGCTTTCTTCGGCTCATCAGATGACTTTGATTCATCTTTAAGCTTAGGCATTGGAAGACTTTGATATGGGTTTTGGAATGTCTTCTGAGATGATTGAAACCTCTGATTGCCAGAACTAGATTGAGCATTTCCTCCATTATTCCTTGGAGCTTTGTATTCCCGAGAGAAATGTCCATAACTATTGCAGTTGAGACACCTCGACTTTGACTTGTGAAATCCAACAGTCTTATTAGCACTAGGCTTGTACTTCCTGCTGACATACGAGTGTTTTTTAGTTCTGTAGGCAATCATCACCATCTGCCAATTCAGATCCATTTCTTCTACATCTTCAGGATCCATTTTAAACAAATCCTTCAAAACAAGATCTAATTATGTTAGATGACTACCCTGATATGCTTGAAAGCTTGCCATGAAGAAGTAAAGGCAGTTTTGGACTTTTCATCCTCTAATAGGATGTTTATGACATCTTTAACTTTGCCAGATTTAGCAGAGCTAACAGATGGAGTCTCTGTTTGAGGTTTTGAACTTTGAGAATTAAGGAGACTGAGGTTGAGATTTAGTTGCATAAGCAGAAGCACTAGTGAATGATGAATCAGTATAGAACGCTGCTCCAACAAACAGATCTCCCTCTTCTTCAGGTGAACTTTCATTCTTTGCCATGAATGCATTCTTAACAGTATTTGTAGGAGATTTTTTAAACAAATTGATACCGTGACATTGTGGATGTTCTGTCATTATTCATTGAACTCTTATCAATTTCAACAGATTCAATCTTGGCAATCAACAGATCGAGATCCATTGGAAATTTCTTTGTATGCTTTAACAATGTCACTGTGTCTTTCCAAGATGATGGTAAAGATTGAGAAGTCTAATGTTTAGATCTTTAAGATCATGTATAATGCCTGCTGTTGACATCTTAGTGGTAAGCTGTACATATCTGTTCATCATTTGATTGATGGTTTCACCAGATAAATGTCAAAAAGGCTCTAACTGCATTTTTAGTTTTTGCTTTTTGAGATTTTAAATCTCTTTACCAGCTTCACAGATAGTCTTTCAAGCTTTATACATTATGTATCCTATTGATATCCATCAAGCCTGGTAAGGAATTCAAGAGGTAGTCCTTTACACATCAGAGAATGAGCTTTAATGTCATTCTTAACCTTTCTAAGATCATCACCTTGTAGACCATCTTCAGGGTATGGTTCTGATGAATCTTTGGTATAGACAAATCCCCTATCAGGCCCAGCAGTAGTTATAGGAATATGTGGTCCTTTTTCTATTGATTTCCAAAGATCAGTATCAATAGAATTGAGGTGATTTTTTACCTAAGTAACCAATTTTTAAAATCTACTCTATTTTCAACTTAGGAACTCTATTTTCAAAATCCTCAGATTTCATCATTTTTATATTTTGGTTTTAAGAAGAAGAAATAGTTTTGTTGTTTTTAAGTTTTTGAATTAAATAAATGAATTGAAAATATTTTTGATTTTTCAAAATTTTTAAAAAATTTTCTAAGTGTTAATATGATGCGCCTGAATAGTACTGAAATGCCTCAACAGTTGTGGTACTTCTGACTTAGAAACATCTAAGGGATTACTTTAGAATATTTCTCAAAACACCCAACTTTGATACGCCTGAACAGTTGAAATGCGCCCGAACAGTTGTCAAACGCCCAAACATTTCAAATGCGCCCAAATAGTTGTGATGCGCCTAGAATTACTTGGTTTCTGAGTAATTCCAAAGTGCTCAAACAGTTGCAAAATGTCTCAATAGTGGTAAAATGCCTACTCAAAAACACCCAAAAAGTGCTAAAGCGCCTGAACAGTTGTCAAGCGCCTAACACTTAGGCAATTCTTAGCAGTGTTGCAACCATAATGCGCCAACTTCAACAAGTTCTTATGAACATAACGAACTTAATTCTTCTGAATTCTTCAAAAATTGATGAATTCATCTAAAAACTTCCAATTAGGTAGTTTTTAGACCGATTAACTATCCTTAATCTTCAATATCTTCACTTAACAACAACAAATCACTCTTTTTGTTCAAATTTAAAGTTCGATTGTGAAGAACAGTTTCAAACACAAATTCACTCAATTCACTAATTTTGAACTAGTTGTACAGCAAATGTGATTTGGTTCGTGTTTCTAATGATGAAACACAACTGAAATCAACAATATTTCAATCGAATTGCTTATCAATCACAGATTCATGTGATTATGAGTTTGCAAGTTCGTATAAGCTCAATCACTGAACCAACAGCTCTGATACCATTTGATAGGATCAAATGAATCAATCTGTGATGATGTTAGAACACGATTAAATAAAAAACATACAAATGTAAACAAATCAATGCAAACAATCATGAAAAATTCATAGTCGTTCATTGATAGAAGCAAAGACAATTACAAGTGTAAGAAGCAGTTACAAGTCTAGTCTGTCTAGTCTAGCCTACTCCATACACATATCTAAGCTATTTATACTATCAATAAACAAAGGAACTACTATTTACAAACTAGTCCCTATACTATGACAAAACTTATACAAAAGACAACTAAAGACAACATGTTAATAAAGAAGCTCTAACAATACTCCCCCTAAGATTTAAATGGTCTTCGGTCTTCAAAATCTTCTATCTTCATGGCTTTGTCTTTTCTTTTTCTTCAATCAACATTCTTCTCTTTGTCCTTTGTCTTCTCTCTCTTTCATCTTCAGACATCAAAGAAGTGTTCAGGCTCTTCCTTGATCTTGAACATTGGCTTCTCTTTATACATCTCATGTTCCTTCAAGGCCTTAGCTTTTGCAGACTTGAACTTGCTGGCTAAGGAACCTTGCTCTGGCTTTGCTTCATTGGTCTTGATCTCCAGTCTGTTCATCACTTCCAGTGTATCCTTTGATAAACCTGTGATATCAATGTTAGCATATAACTCAATTGGTTTTGAACTTCCTTTTGAGTATGCTTTCAAAACTCCTTTTCTTGAAATTCTCATGAACTCTATCTCCTTTATATCTTTCTTCATGATGTTAGCATAAGCTAAATCTTTCCTCAAAGAGATTCTCTCCATAGCAGCATTCATCACCTTTATAATTGAGAGAAAATACTTCTTATCATTTTTTGCTATTCCTGGAGTAACTCTTTCAAACTTTTGTACATATAAGAAGGAAATATAACTCAGATGTAGCAATTTGAGTTCAAATGCTCTAAATAGAGTAATCATGTCCTCATCCTAATTTTTGAGATTTCGGACCAATTTAAGATCAAATGACCAATTATAAAACCATCGCAGGATTGGTTTTGACTTATGAGTCCCTTCAATCACTTTAAATCCTGGAGTTATGACTTTTTCAAAGAACTGATCACAAAACTCAATCAGAAAATGTTCATCTTCTGCTTGTTTGCCTTTATACTTCCTATCCTTTTTCAGAGTGTTGAAGTATTCTTTGTCTTCTTAAGTGCATCTGATTCGCAGAAATGAACTAGCTCTTGTGATCCTTCTATTTAATAACTCAACAAACATTTCACCTCTTTTAGCTCCTGTTAGATTGATCAAAGGTAGTTTGTTTAACTCCTTTAAGTCTTGAACAACTAATTTGATAATACTTGAGAAGAAGTGATATACATCACATATAGTATTGACTCTTTTAATAAAAAATGCATCAAAAATCTCATCATATTTCCATGCTACGATCTCTACTGCATTGGTGGTGTTAGGAGCAATCATTGCATTAAGCAACTCTGAGATTGATTGTCCTTTTTGTAAAACATTCCTCACCTAGTCACCCACAGATCTAGCTTTGTTGAAAAGTTGTTTTTGATCAAGAGAGACTTTATATGCTTATTGCTCAGATTCAGGAAACATTCTCATCAACACTTTCCTCTTTTCATAAGCTGAGCTTTTCATTGCTATTGATTTTATCTCTTGAGGTTTTAGCATCCTTGTTCTTTTAGTAATCTCCAGATATTGAGGATTGTTAGTGTCAAGCACAACCATCATGTTAGAGCTTCTTATAGATTAACATGTTGTCTTTAGCTGTCTTTTGTATAAGTTTTGTCATAGTATAGGGACTAGTTTGTAAATAGTAGTTCCTTTATTTATTGATAGTATACATAGCTTAGATGTGTGTATGCAATAGGCTAGACTAGACAGACTAGACTTGTAACTGCTTTTTACACTTGTAATTGTCTTTACTTCTATTAATGAACGACTATGAATTTTTCTTGATTGTTTGCATTGATTTGATTATATTTGTATGTTTTTGATTGAATTTCGTTCTAACATCATCACAGATTGATTAATTTGATCCTATCACTTTCTTTCAGCTCTTCACTTAGTCTTCTGATGAGCTTTTTTTGCTAATCAGACATGGTGACTGCAGGAAAAATCTGTAAGCTCAACTCTCTCTCTAAGGGCACTGGAGTTTGAGCAATCACCACTAGGTGTTCTACTAGAGGTCTTGGGTCTCTAACAAAATACCAATACTCATCATCAATGGTAAAGTCTCTAGTAGAGTAGTTGTCTTGATCTTTAATAAGATCTCAAAGGTTAAAATCTTGCTCTGTGGTTTCTTCAGATGGATCACTTGAATAGAGAACCATGGCTAGACTTGGCTCACTCTTTTCTGTTTCTTGTTCAGTTTCTTGTTTAGGTTCTGGTTCATCTTCTGTTTGTTCTTCTTGATCACCTTTTGTTTCTTGATCTTCAGCCAACTCCTCATTGATCTTGATTAACATTTCCAATTTTGAGACCCTTTTCAGTAAGGTCTCATTCTGGTTGCTAAGATCAGTGATAAGATCAGATTGGCTTTCAATTAGGCTTTCTTTATCCTCCATTGCAATGGTCTGTATAGTCACAGTGTCAACATGCCCATTGATTTATTCCTTAGCTTGATGAAGGGCAGCTTTAAGATCATCTATTTCTTTGTCTTTCTTTGCTGTTTTAGCCTCATGTCTCTCCTTTAGATCTTTGATCTCTACTTCTTTCTCATTCAGCTCTTGAATTTTGTCTTGAATAATACCAGACCTCCTATTCAACAACTTTTCCATCCTTTTCACTTTCAACAGGAGCTCTGTAATCATTTCATCTTTCTCATCAGGTTGATTGATTCCTGATTCAGCATAGCGTTCAGAAGGCTCTGCCTCTGATTGGATTTGTCTTACAAGCATCCTCATAGTATGACCCTCCTTATCCAAAGATGATTCGGAGTCATCTAAAGAGCCGGTAGATTCACCAGACTCTACAGGCTCAACAACTATAGGAGAAGTGTGAGGTGGAGAAAAATGAGTTGGAGACATGTAAGGAGATAGAACAGGTGATGGAACAAGTAGAGAAGCCATTTCTGCTTCTTGGACAGAAGGTCCTGAGTGAATATCACGATGCACATAGACATGTGGTGACTCAGGCCTTTGTTCCTCCATTTCATCTGCACCATGCTCATCAACATGTTGTTGATCATGAGTTGCTTCTTCTTCTTCTTCTGGAGCTTGCTCATCAGGAGCTTTATCCTCTTGTTCTTCTTGTTGGTGGATTTGCTCTAACATCTAAGGAAGTAGTGGAAAGAAGGTTCCATTGTAGAAATTCCTAGGATACCTCTTCTTTATGTACATGTAGGACTTGGCATTTTAATGAGGAATGTTCATTACTTGTCCTACAGGTGTAAGTTATGGAAATTCTTCATTAATGAGGCATTGGAGGAATCTAGGGTACATAAGGAACATGTTTCTTCTTCCTTCTTGAACATTTGACACCAGAACATTGAATACATAAGTAGACATATTGAATGGTCTGTTGGTACATAGAGCACAAATAGCTGATGAAGTAGTCACAGGGACATCATTCCACCCCGTCTTTCTTTTGGACAGACAGTGCTGGAATAGATGGATAAGAAATCTCCATTGCAGATCTACTAATCCCTTGACAATATGCTTTCTTTCATACCCTCCTTCATCGCCAATGTCGGCAAAGAAGGTCATGATTTCCTCATCTTCTAGTTCTTGAGGAGTGTTGGGATTATCACCAAACTATAGACACTGTTTTATAGTTTGTTCAGTGATGGTAAGAGTGTGATCAGTAGAAATTCTTCCAGATAGAGTCTTGACACCATCAATCTCTGCAACTTTAGCTGTACTCCAGAAAGATCTTATGAAGTTCTCATAAATAGCTGGTCTCACTAAGATAGCATGAGCAACCTGGTAGTGGAGATGAATCTAATCATGTCTCTAAGTCCTTCTTCTTCAGGGACTTCAGGGTCAAGAAATCCATTGGCATTATGGACCTTGCTCCAAGTGAGGTTTGCTATTAGCTTCTACATACGACGCATATGAGTTAGTTTTTGACATCAAATTATTAATTACATTGGTGAATCAAGCTGATTGTTTTAACTTTGACTTTATTTGGTCAAACTTGAATAATCAAAGATACTGTTGCATAGACATTTTGACCTAACTTGATTTTGCAATGTGTGAACCATTTTATTTTGAATTATCTTTCATTTTGATGTTGATTTTCTTTTTAAAATCTCTTGTTACACTCAATCATAAGTTTTGAAATCAACATTTTTAGTTTGATAATCCCCTGTTCATATGACAAATTTATGATTTTGAAAATAACTTGTTTGTGTTAATTGTCATGATCATGTGTGTCATTTAGTTCGAAAACGTCTATTATTCCTTGGTTTGTGGTTGATTTTAGAGATTGTTTCTTGTTTTAGGGTTCTGAGTTCAAAAAGTGTTCGACGGGTACATCATGAATTTTGCCGATAATCACCTTGTTTCGATACTACGTTGGTTTAGAATCGAAATAGAGGCTATATATGTTTGTAGAACACAGGAATCAGAATGTTGTTGATGAGTTTGATGATGGATGAAGAGCACTGTAAAGATCTATTTAAATAGAGGCAATATAATGCTTGTCACACTTTAATGTCACTCAAATTTGAAAAGTATTAAATGCGCTGTAAAGATCTATTTAAATAGTACTTTTAATATCCTTCTCAAATTATACAAGTGTTAAAGATAAATGCGGTCGACTACTGTAGCAAATACGGAAGCTTAAAAAGTCAGCATTTGTTTACTGTAGCAAATGCGGAAGAGTGAAATCTGACAACATTTGTTTACTATTAGCAAATGTGGAAGTTTTAAGTCTAGACACTTGAACACCGTATCAAATGCGAATGATTTAAGTTAGCATATGTTTTTGCACTGTAGCATATGCGGATGTTTAACTTAGTCTTGGCATTAGCACATTTTAGAAAATGCTGAAGAACATGTGTTCAGACACTTAAGCACTATAGCGAATGTGGTTGGTTTGAGTTAGCATACGTTTATGCATTGTAGCAAATGCGATTGTTTAACTTAGTCTTGGCATTAGTACACTGTAGCAAATGCTGAAGAACATGTGTTGTTCTGAATTTACTTCAACAAATGCGGATGAACAACAAAGTTGTCTGCATTCCTTGAACTTCAAACATGATGACATAAGAGTGTGAGCACACTTATAATTCATGATGATACAAATATACAACCAAGTTTAAGTAATGATCTCAGCCTTATTTGGAAAATGCGGCTGAGGAAAATAAATGCGGATGAACAAAGCTATCTGCATTAGTTTTCATACTTGAAAACTTTGTTGTGGATATTTGTGGTGAGACTAATGCGGTAGGGTTAAATTATCCGTATTACTTTCATTTGTGTTTTTCATGACTCAAAACTATTACCGGCATTGGTTACGTGCTTGGGTTACCTTCACCCGCATTAACCAATGCTATTACCTGCATTAAGTGTTGAACTGGTCAAATCTTAATATTTCTCTTATGGATAGTTTTTGTTGTTTTTGCTTTGATGCTTGATCTTTATGAAGCTATGTCTTATGCTTTTGACTGTTATGTGTAAGGCCCCGTTCTCGGGCACCTCACAGTTGGTCGTTCATCGCACATAAACGTTTTAAATCGTTCATCTATTTTGCAGCGGAATTTAAAACTTTCATTTATAACTAAAACATGTCACTTCATAACTTTACAACATTCGTTTTCTTCTCAAAATACAATGACATGTCAAAATATAGATGCCAGCCTCAACAACTGAGTAGTCGCCGTGTGCCATCCTCAGCAACACACCTGCCAACTGCAAACACATCAAAAGTCAGCGTTGCTGAGTGAGTTCTAGTTTTGAATAAAACATACTTTACTTTCCTCTTACATACATGCGATCACACATCATACGTACACATAGATAATATTATTATTATCTTCTTTTCACATTCATTCATTAGCTTTCGTTTGCGTACCATTCATCGTTAACATTCACTTTCTTTCTTTTGTTCGTGCGTCTCTTACATACATTCATACATGACTGACACAGCACCGGGATACGCGACAAAGATCCCCTACGAGTAAATCACAGAGATTGAACTCCATCCGAGTCTGTTGCGACACAAAGTCGCTCACCTCATAACTATGCTTGGCTTTAATGCCACACCCCCGAAGTTAAACATAACTCGGGTAACAACACCCCCACCAAAGAGGGTATCAACACCCCCACCGTAGTGGGTAACATCACCCCCACCGAAATAGGTAATATCACCCCCACCGAAGTGGGTAACTATGACATACTACACCCCTATTGTGTGGGTACCTGTGACATACTACACCCCCACTATGTGGGTATCTATGAAATACTATACCCCCACCATGTGGGTACCTATGACATACTACACCCCCACTATATGGGTACCTGTGACATACTACACCCCCACTATGTGGGTACCTGTGACATACTACACCCCCACTATATGGGTACCTGTGACATACTACACCCCCACTATGTGGGTACCTGTGACATACTACACCCCCACCATATGGGTACCTACTATTCATTCCTAAGCCTTACTTGCATATCATTATATGCTTGTCATACTTACATATCATGTATCATGCATAAACATGCCGCATTACTATTATGCCCGATGAGGACCATCTATAAGCCTGCAAGGTATCATACACACATAACCTTCATCAACAGTCATCTACAGGCACTTATGGCAAATTCCATGTCAGGACTTACTCCTACACTATCCCCCGAAGGCCAGAATTCAAATATGCATCTCCTCGAGTTCAACAGCCCTAATTATCTCTCCTAAACCTTGGGAAATCATACTAGGACATCATACAAACACATACATGTCCACATTCGTACTTTAAACATACTACAAATGATTACACCCAAATGGGTCAAACATACACTTTACAAAATCGGGTTTTGTATGTGTTCCAGCCCCAAAATCGTTTGAAAACATGTAAATGAAGGGTCCTAGAACTCACCTGTACTTGATGAGTAGCTTCTCAATCAAGCTTTAAAAGAGATGGTTGTACTACACCACCTGCAGATAAGTTAACACTCAAAGGAGTTAATTTCTGCCTAATTTCGCTGCTAGATTCGCTGCTAGATTCGCTGATAGATTCGCTGCTAGATTCGCTGCTAGATTCTCTGGCATCTTTGCTGCCAGTTTCGCCCAACTTTCGTTGGATGACAATGTCAGCGAGTCTAGCAGAGAATCTATAGATTCACTGATAGATTCTCTGCTAGGTTCTCTGCTACATTCTCTGGACGAATACATAGGTTCGCTGGATAAATGCTTAGGTTCACTGAACGAGCTGAAAATTACGAACCAACCAATTTTTAACCCAAAACTTCGATCTTTTACACCCAAACCTTGGGTTATCATCCAGGAAGCTATATCTAAGCTTTTTACATGTTTTCTTTCATAAAAACGTGAGTTTTTGGGTGATTTTTGCCACTTTCAAAACCCCAAAAACTAGAATCTGGGTTTTTCACAAAAAGAAGCAATTACACTACGTTTCTTACCTTGATTCTTGTTGTTTTGGAGTCCACGAACACCAACCTTCGATCCCTTGACCAACCGAGCCTCGATCCGACACTTTCTCTCTCTACACTTTCTCTCTCTAGAAATTGAGTGTTGGGTGCAAATGAGAGTTGCTCAGCTGATCCAGCTATATATATATATCAGGCGTTCCCGTGACCCTAAAACTCGTTAAACTCGTGACCTGAAGGGTTAACTCGGTCTAACACCCACAATCATCTCATTTTATCAAATGGTCTTATGTGAGCCCATTATTATCATTTGACGTGCTTAGACAATATTCCGGGTGTTACATTATGAAGATGAGTCTATTGATTTGTTGTTTATGAAGTTTTGAATGTTGCTTGGGTTGTCAATACTTGCTTGGATTGACTTGTTCATCAGATGTGATACAAGTTTCCCAGTGTTGACTGATCTTGGACTTTTGTGCTTCAAGATGTCTGCAAAAACTGAGATACAATGGTACAACTTCTACACCAACACAGTCAGTTTTCTGATTTTTATACTTTATTTTTTTGGGTTTTTATATTTTTCAAGAAAGGAAACAACTGTACAAAATGATCAAAAATTTTAATTACTCCCTCTAAAGTTTATATCCATAAGATATAGAAACTTTAAAGATTTGTTAAAATTTTGAATAGAAAATATTTTTGTGATTTTTGTTTTTCTTATCTGAACATGAAGTTGAGATATACCTTTCTTGGAATCATATCAATCTTACCTTCCACAAGTGCAAGCAATTGTTAGTAAAACAGACATGATCATGAACATATTGATTGAAGGTATGTTTGTCCTCTTAAACTCGTACTTGGTCAATATCTTAATGCTAGTGATCTTATCATCATTTTGAGTTGATTGGGTATTCAACATGTACCTCACACTTAAAATCATGGTAAGGTCAACCATCTGCATGCAATGTATGGTAGAACTTTAACAGATTAGTTGACCAGGTCACTTAAAATATGAAATCTCATTTTGCTTGATCCTCATTGGGATTCTTTTTCCTTTTATCTGTTTGATCCATATTAGGATTCTTTTAACTTCACTTTGGAAGGTGATCTCTTAGGATTCTTTTGTTGCATTCACTTGGAATGTATTTTATTCTATTGATTCATCCAAATTGGATGTGTTCCTCATTTGGAATCTTGATGGATCATGACATCAGCACTATGTGCTTGTTTTTCTAGGTCTTTGCTCAGCAAAACAACGAAAAAACTGATGTGAGTAAAAGAGATTCATATTTCATCACTACCTGGTGTGTTTAGGTTGCTACACACAAACACATTTGGATAAGCTAATACATACACACAATTAAAGATGAAGGCTTCATAGTTGAATATAAGCTTTAGTTCGTCACTGCGTGTATTTTCTTTTCCATGTTGAGCCTACCCGCATATAAGATAAGTCATGTCAGTCATTTGAGAAATATATATAAGCACAGTGAATGATATAACGTTGTAATTATATCATTTCCCATAAAGTATAAAACATATACATAGTAAAATAATTTTTTTTGTATTTTTGTGAATTTTTGAATGTTTTTGTTGATTTTGGTTTTTACTCAAGGTTAGTCATGCCAATTGATTGAACTAAGAACTCAAATCTGCTAGGATCAAATGCCTTAGTGAATAAATTAGCTAATTGATTATCAGTGTGAACCTGTATCAATTTGATTAACCCTTTTTCAACACAATCTCTCAAAAAGTGATATCTAATTTCAATATGTTTAGTTTTTAAGTGTTGAACTGTATTATCTGTTATGAACATAGCTGTTGTGTTGTCAATATGAATGGGTGTGTGCAAGAAATTAAAACCATAATCAAGCATCTTGTTTTGAATCTAGAGAACTTGAGAGCAACATGCTGATGCTGTAATGTACTCAGCTTCAGCTGTTGAAATAGACATATTTGTCTACTTCTTCCACTGCCAGGAGACCAATCTGGGACCAAGAAATTGACAACCGCCATATATGGACTTCCTATTGAAGTTGCATCCTCCATAGTCACTTTCAGTGTATGCATAGTGATTGAAATCTCCCTCCTTTAGATACCATAATCCAAGTGCAGCCTATTGAGATATCTGAATATCCTCTTGATTGCATTCATATAAGATTCCTTGGGGTATGCTTGATACCTGGCATAAACACATACACCAAACATAATGTCAGCTCTACTAGCTATTAGATACATGAGTGATGCAATCATATATCTGTAATCAGTTTGATCCACTGATTTTCCTTCTGGATCTGGACCTATCTTCATCTTGGTAACAATAGGAGTTCTAATAGACTGACAATCTGCAAAATGAAACTTCTTCAGCGTGGTTTCCATATATTTTGATTGATTGATGAAGATTCCATCTGCTGTTTGTTGTACTTGCACTCCTAAAAAGAAAGAGAGTTCTCCCATTGCACTCATTTGGAACTTTGAATGCATGAGATCTTCAAAATCTTTGCAGAGTTGTTTGTTTGTTGGGCCAAAGATGATATCATCCACATAAATATGGACTAGCAACATGTCTTTTTCTTTTCTCTTTCTGACGAGAGTCTGATCAATCTTTCCTATTTCATATCCATTTGTGAGTAGAAAAGAAGATAGAGTCTCGTACAACACTCGTGGTGCTTGATAAAGACAATACAAAGCTTTGTCAAGCTTGTATACCCTATGATGGAAATCAGGGTCTTCAAATCCTGGAGGTTGACTCAGATAGACTTTTTCAGCAATCTTGCCATAGAGAAAGGCACACTTCACATCCATTTGATACACTATGAATTTCATGGATGCGGAGTACGTAAGGAAAATTCCGATAGCTTCCAATCTGGCTACAGGAGCAAACACTACATCATAGTCTATGCATTCTTCTTCAGTGTAGCCATGTGCCACTAATCTTGCTTTGTTTCTGATGACAATGGCTCTATCATCAGTCTTGTTTCTGTATAGCCACCTGGTACCAATAGGGTATTGACCTTCGGGCAGATCTACAAGTTGCCATACATCTTATTCCTTGAACTGGAGCAACTCTTCCTGCATTGCCTTGATCCAGCTGTTGTCTTGAAGAGCCTCTTTTATGTTCTTGGGTACTGTCTGACATTGAAAGCAAGAAAACAAATAGATGTTTGCAATACTTGACTTGCTTCTAGTCACCCGCTCATCTAGTTCACCAGTGATGCTTGACACTGAATGATCCTTATGCATCCTGGTGGTTAGAATGGAGTCACCAATAATTAATATATCAAGGTTGGAGACATTCAGATCATCATGGAAAAAGGCACCTTCAGGTTGTGTTGTGGGAGAGTGTTGAAAATAATCAAAGGCTTCATTGGTTTCTGCTTGGGCATCCGCTGCACTTTGAACATTGTCATCATTTTCATCCTCTCAGTTTCAACTAGAGCAGTAGCTGGTGCTGGATTCCTCACAACATTTGATGGTTCATTTGAAGGAGTAGGTATAAAACTAGGACCAGCCTCAGTTGAAACACTTTGATGTTATGGAGCTTGTCTCACAGGATTAGCTTGTAAAGGAACATCTTCATCTAGTTGATCAGCAGATTTAGGAGGAATCATGGGAAAATCATCTCTCCTTGCTACTGTTCTGGAAGATTCAGCTGATTCTAGGTTACCTGCATATGACAAGAGGAAATGATCAAAAGATCTAGTAAATAAGTCAATATCAAACAACTAGTAGGGACCATTGATTGATTTGGGAAAGGAATGTTCCTTCAATTGAACATTGGTTGATTCATCAATTATGTTCAATCTAGGATTAAACACTTTTAAAGCCTTCGAAGCTGAGGAATAACCTACAAAGAATCCCTCATCTGACTTTGGAGCAAACTTTTCCAAATGATCTCTGTTGGTACACATGTGCCCAGTTCTAGTCTAGTGATCTCAAATGTAATAGACTTCTATGAGGTAACACAGATGTAATGTTTAATCATTGTACTGAAAAACTCTTTAGTGAATGTTTAGTTGATTGCTTAATGTCATATCTATTAATATTGTTTGTTGTTACACACATATATGAACATGTTATATAGGTTATAGAGTTGTTAGATATGTTCTGAATCAGTTAAGGTTTAAGAATGTATTTAACTAAGTAATCTGATTCAGTCGCACGACAGGACTATGCGAATGGGCCAATCGCATGACTGAACCAGGTGATTGAATCAATCGCACGATTGTGTCATAAGACTGACTCAGTCGCACGAATGGTTCAGTCGTATGACTCAGTCGCACGACTGAGCCAGTCGCTTGGCTCAGTCGTACGAATGAAAGCTGTAACCTATAAATACCACTTAATTCGTGAAAAAACGAAACACTTCGAATATTTAGAACCCTAGTCGACCCAAAGTGCCCTGCTCGTCCCTTCCAAGTTCATAAAATGTTTCAGATCATTCCTAGTTCGTTCTTAACGTTTTCTAATCATTAGGTTTGATCTTGTTAACGTTTTCCTTGATTGGATCGCCAATCAAATAGGATTCCGCACTATTTGATCTGGTTTCACATTTGAATCAGTTAGTACTCCGTAGGTACAGGGTCCTAACAAGTGGTATCAGAGCTTTGGCTCTTGATTCTTCGTGGATTCAATCTTGTTTTTGAAAAATTCAACGTTTTTAAGCGAAAAGATCCATTCTTTCTGCTCAAAATCAAGTTTTTACGTGTGCATGTTCTAAAAATTCAATCTTTTTCGAGTTTCAGCCATCTAGGGTGTAAAAACTTGCGTTTTAGGTCAAAGTGTGTGAAAAACCTCGATTTCAGAAGTCTCAGTCGCACGATTATCTCAATCGTACGACTGAAGTCCAGTCGCCTAGTTCAATCGTACGATTGAACTCAGTCGCTTGTTCAATCGCCCCGTTGAATCAGTCGGTCTGTCCAGCTGAAACACTTCACCTTGGATTTGTCATATCCAAGCTTTGTTTTCTCATTCAGGCTTAGCTTTTTACCTCTCCTAAAGAATTTCTTTTCTCTCATAGCAATCGTGGCCATTTGCCATTGCAAATCCATTTCTTCAACATCATCTGAATCCATTTCCTCCAAATCTTCTTGGATTAGATGAGCTGATGTGAGCCTTCCTCACAAGTAAGCTTCAAAACATGCAACAAAGGCATTGTAAGTTGCCTTCTGTTCTTTAGATTTCTTATCAACAGGCAAGTTAGTGGGTGTGGAAGTGGATGGATTAGAGGTAGTTTGCTTCTATGGTTAAGATAAAGTGTTGGAGCATATATTGTCATATATAGTGTGTCTGTCGCTTGACGAAAAGTCTAGGCTTAATGTTATACACCTTGTAAACACATGAAACTGGGTCATTCGTAGGAGCGTATGCGAATGAGACTCAGTCGTACGACTGAGCCATGCTAATGGACCAGTCGTTCGACTGAGAGATGCGATTGGGGCATTCATAAGACTGAACCATAAGAATGGTCCAGTCGTACGATTGAACCATACGCATGGTCCAGTCGTACGATTGAACCATACGCATGGGTCCACTCACACGTATGGGCCCAGTCGCATCTAATATGGGCCGAAGCCTATATATACCAGTTTCAATGTGTAGAAACCTAAGGGTTTTGAGAGGGAATCTGCCCGGAGCCTAGGTGCTACCGGATGGGGAGACCATGCTCGATCTCCCCTTGCCAAAAGTCTTGATTCTTAAGTTGTAACGAGCTTAAAATCGTTATGTTTTATCAATAAAATCATTCGATTATTGTTCGTGTTATTGATTGACTTTTGGTTTATACTGTTATTTATCCTTCCGTCAAGAACATGCTTGGATGTTTACCGATCCAGTGACTTCACAATTGGTATCAGAGCCGGTTACTGCTAGAATGATCTAACAATCATTCTAGCAACCCGAGCTCTTGATTTCTGGATCAAATTTCAGATCTTGACGTTAAACCCACTTCATGTTCTTCGTGTTTTGCTCAGATCTGGGTACGTGTGGTGTTTGTATGTTAAAATCGAATTCGAAACCACGTTCGTATCAGCCTTGCGAATCTGATGATGTTAATCTTGATTCGATTCACGTAAAATTCGTCAGATTAGGGTTTTGGGTAGCCCTGGCGACCGTAGATCTGAAAATCTACGTGCAGACTTGTTCATGCGACTGGGTCATGTGAATGGACCATTCGTACGACTGGACCATGCGAATGGAGCATTCGTACGACCGGACCATGCTCATGGACCATTCGTGCGACTGGACCAGTCTTATGTTCAATCGTGCGACTGGACCAGTCGTATGTTCAATCGCCCGAATGAGCCATCCGCATTGACTCATCCGCATTTGCTCTAGACAAAAAAAAACGATTCTGGAACAGCTTCTTGCACGAATTTTTCCCAAAACCATTTTTATCAGTCGGGAAGCCTTCTGAAAAAGTTTGGTAAAATAAATTTTTTTTGGGAAATTTATGGGGTTATGTATAGTTCGTCTTCGGGTCAATAGTGAAGATTTTCCTGGAAAGTCTATGCAAGAGTTGAGGATGAGCAAAGGACATTTATGGGCCAATCAAGTTATATCTATCCGCACAGAGAGGATTCTCATCCAAGGGGGAATCCAAGTATTGAGAAATTGAAGACGCAATCAGAAAGTGATGATGTGAATTGTTTTCCGATGATGAATCTGCATGCATGCTGATTTGTTTGAGATTGTCAGCTGTAGATTGGAACCTTCAACCTTTTGCCCAATACACCGTATGAAGACGTTAGGAGAGCACAACGTTTATATATTGGGATATGCTGAATGTGAGGGGGAATTTCTGCAGCTGTTAATGTTAATCAAGTTAGCCTGTGTGAAGATTGGAGCAATGGAAAACTGTTCATGTCATTATCTGGAAAAATCAGCCATATGGGGAATCTTGCTGCTATGATGGTGTTCTACAAAGTAAACAAAAGCTATTGTGCCTAAATTCATTTTCAGGGATACTGTAGCAACCTGACGGATCGGCAACGTTGGCTAATATGGTTGTTCGTTTGATTCTATTAGAAACCAGAGCAAAGATTGACTGAAAATTGTAAGAGGTGTTATCTACTATTCGCAAGTAACGTCCAAGGGGGAATTTGTTGGAGCATATATTGTCATATATAGTGTGTCCGTCGCTTGACGAATAGTCTAGGCTTAATGTTATACACCTTGAAACACATGAAACTGGGTCATTCGCAGGAGCATATGCGAATGAGACTCAGTCGTACGGCTGAGCCATGCTAATGGACCAGTCGTGCGACTGAGAGATGTGATTGGGGCATTCGTAAGACTGAACCATAAGAATGGTCCAGTCATACGATTGAACCATACGCATGGTCCAGTCGTACGATTGAACCATACACATGGTCCAATCGCACGAATGGGCCCAGTCGCATCTAATATGGGCCGAAGCCTATATATACCAGTTTCAATGTGTAGAAACCTAAGGGTTTTGAGAGGGAGTCTGCCCGGAGCCTAGGTGCTACCGGATGAGAGGGGAGATCATGCTCGATTTCCCCTTGCAAAAAGTCTTGATTCTTAAGTTGTAACGAGCTTAAAATGGTTATGTTTTATCAATAAAATCATTCGATTATTGTTCGTGTTATTGATTGAGTTTTGGTTTATGCTGTTATTTATCCTTCCGTCAAGAACATGCTCGGATGTTTACCGATCCACTGACTTCACATAAAGCAATGAGACCAGTGGATCTGGATCGGTCTCTAGATGACAGAAAATCATCCTCTTCAGTAGTAAAGGCATTTTTAAAGGCATTTTCCATAGAATGGTTTTCTGATGGAATAAGCATTAATGACTTGAGATCCACTCAAGTTTCTGCTTCTCTCATCCAGTTCAAGAGCCTTAATCTTTTCTATCATGATGTCTAAGCTTGTGCTCTCCAAATCAAGTGTGTTTTTCAGCATGGTCAAATTTTGCTTCCAGCTTTCAGGCAATCTGTGCAGTATCTTCTTGTTCATCTCTTTTTCTTTGTATGTGATCCCCATTATCTCCAGATCATTTACCAGTTGGACAAATCTATGAAGTTGTTTTGAGATAGATTCCCCTTTGGTGTGATGGAAGCTTTCATATTGATTAATCAGTTTGCCTTTATTAATCTCATTAACCTCACTGCTCCCTTCACACATAATCTGAAGTGCATCCCACACACCTTTTGCAGTGCTGTATTTCTCTAATCTTTTGATTACATCCATCTTTAAAGCATGAGTTAGAATGGAGTAGGCTTTAAGATCAATCTTAATCTTCTTATAATCATGATCATCAAGATTAAGATTTGGATCCTCAATGGGGATTCTGACTATCTTATACTGTGCAGCTTGGTCAGCATTCAGAGAGACTGGAATATGGGGCCCTTTGCATATGGATATCCAATTGTCCGGATCTACACCTGTAATATAATTCCTAAACATGATTTTCCATTGCTTAAACATAGATTTTTGTTTAAGCATTGGAGGTTTAGAGGCATAACCATGTTCAGAAAAGTTAATAGAATCCATGGTTTATAAACTGATTTTAGATTGTATGAATATGTTTTAGATTTATTTTATGTCCAAGAGTCCAAACAGTTAACGATTTCAGTAATCAGTTTATGTGATGAGTTCTATGAACAGTAGCAGTCAGTAGGTTCTTCTAGTAGTAACAGTTCCTTTTTGTTTCTGTTTTGGTGATTTTTATGTATTTTGTTTGTGTTCAATCACAGATCTGAGAAATACTGATGATTTTCAGTATGTTCTTGTAGTAGAAAAGTGAAAGAAGATGAAGTTTTTCGGGGTTTATTTACAGCTGCATACTCATTAACAACCGATTTTTGTTAATGAGCAACTCAATCACCAGATCAATCGATTTTCAGCCAAGATCTGAGCAGATCTTAAGTTGAATCCGAGAGCCGAAGATCTGATACCAATTGACTGGGTCCGAGAATGAGATTCTCTATTGATTTTAAGTCAGCGAAGGATCGAATATGGTGTTGAGTCAGTGATCAAGTAGCGGAAATACTAAATTGTAGAACAAACAATTTACAATGGGTTCTAGGGTTTTCAAGAACAGTGAAAAACAACCTCAGAACCTCATAACTTGAGTACTAGGTATCTTTGTAGGTGAAAAACTTACATATGATGGATATTCTATTCTATTTATAGGCTGACATAAAGCCTGTACAAAATGACTAAACTACCCTGAGAACTATACAAAATACTAGTCTAAGTACAAAAGGTCTTCAGCCGCATTAGTTTGAACATCCACATTAATTAATGCTGATGTCCCCATTTTATTGTACTTAAACGTTCATGTCTTTCATTTCTTACACATTTGTAATGCAAGAACCTTATTGTAATGTGATATATATGTTTGGATGTTTATCTTCCTTTGATTATATCATATTCATATAACATTTATTATTACACACACGATGAAATTTATATATAGGTTTTGGGGTTGTTCTGCATAGTTCTGAGTCAACAATGATTCAGAAATTTGTTTGACTTAGTCTTGTGGTTATTCATGCTAATGGACCATACTCATGGACCAGACGCACGATGGACCATGCTTATGGACCAGTCGCACGACTGAACCAGGTGACTGGATCAGTCGCACGACTAAGTCATAAGACTGGCTCAGTCGCACGACTGAACCATTCGTAGAGTCCATTCGTGCGTATGAATCAATCGCATGACTCAATCGCACGCTGAACCATGCAAATGGCTCAGTCGTATGACTGGACACTGAAACCTATAAATACCACGTAATTCGTAGAAAAATAAGACATTTCGAATATACTAGCCGTCCAGAGCGTCCCAGTTCGTCCATCCAACTTCAACGTTCGTCCCTGATTGATTTCTACTAGTTCTTTTGTTTAATCATTAGATCGATCAGGTTTTCTTTCTCACTGATTGGATCGCCAGTCAAATAGGATTCCGCACTATTTGATCTGGTTTCACGTTGAATCTGTTAGTACTCCATATGTACATGGTCCTAACAAGTGGTATCAGAGCTTTGGCTTGATTCTTCGTGGATTCGGTTCGTGTCTTCGTTAAAATGAACGTTTCATTCAAAAGATTCGTGTTTTTTTTCAAAAAGTGTTTTTGACGTGTGCATGCTTCCAAAAGTTCAAACTTTTCAACTTACGGGAGATTAGGGTTCGTGAAAATTCGTTTTTGGTGTGAAAGTGTTCAAAGTTTCAAAATTTTCATTCACGACAGCTTCAGTCAAACGATTGACTCAATCGCACGACTGAATTCCACTAGCACGATTCAACCGCATGACTGGACTTAGTCGTATTGCTCATTCGCATAATTAAGCTAACCCACATGGTTGAACTCATTCTCATCCCTCAATCGCACGATTGAACTCAATCGCACGATTGAACTCAGTCGCAATCTCCAATCGCACGATTGACTCTGTCGTATACATAATTTTTCAAGTTTGAAACCATGGAAGATTCGAACTCTGCGCTTATTGCTGGGAAGGACTAACAGATCCAGAATCTATTGCTTTTGGGAAATGAGATTGGAAATCATAACAAACCACCGAAAC
Source organism: Flaveria linearis (assembly GCA_024085815.1). NCBI lineage: Eukaryota > Viridiplantae > Streptophyta > Magnoliopsida > Asterales > Asteraceae > Flaveria > Flaveria linearis. The sequence goes on along the minus strand of CM044003.1, from coordinate 40,445,609 downwards.
TGTTGACCTTGGATGAATACCTGCAATGGAAACAATGGCTTGAAATTTATGTGGACGGTGTTGATCCTAACTTGTGGACAGCCATTGAGACTGGATATACTATACCAGTTGGTGCTAATGGGGTAAAGCTGACCTTGGGTGGTATGAATAAGGGACAAAAGGTTGCACATAATGCTGAGAAGAAAGCTTATGCGTTATTGACACAACCAATCCCTAAGGATATCTTCCATCAGTTTTCACAAAATAAGCAATCTAAGAAGCTATGGGAGGCTCTTGAAAAGAGATATGATGGTAATGCAACCTTGAAGGCGCTAAAGGCTAAAGCTCTTAAGAAGGAATTTGATAACTTCTCATCCATGGGAAATGAGAGCTTGGATGATATTATAGATAGGTTTTATCATCTGATAAGTGAGCTGCATACACATGGTGTTACTACATCAATGGAGGATAAATTAGCAAGCTTTGTTGATGGTCTGGCGGATAAATGGGATTACAATGTTTCTAATCTGAGACAGAATGATACTTTAGCCACTTTAGACATCAATGATTTTATTTTGAAACTGAGAGAGGAGGAGCTAAGGCAAAAATACAAGTCAAGGAAGGGGTCATATACTCAGAATCCATCATTGTACAATGTTGTTCCCACACCCACTTCATCAGGAGCACCTCTTCAAACAACATTTGTATCGAACACATCTGGAACTTCTCAAAGTAGTTCTTCGGGAAGTGAATCATCAGGTTCATCTGGAACCAAACATACTATCCCTGACTCTAATCCTACTAAGCTGAAGACTGAGAATTTAGAAAATGTTACCGTTGAAGTAGGAAAGGAGCATATGGATCTTCTTGCCGCGGTTGTACACTCATATGATGGTTTAGTTGCTGGTAAGATAGGATACTATCATCTCGCAGATAAAGCCTATGAGCAGGTAGATAAGACAGAGCTAGAAAGAATGGATATCATGTGGGCTTTGGCAAGTGCTGTTAGAAGGGCTAAGAAGTTTATGAAAAAGACGGGGCAGAATCTAGTTCCCACCAAAGACACAACATTTAGTTTTGATAAAAGAGAGTGTGTGAAACCTAAGAACACAGAAATGGTAACCCTTTTTCATCAATCAACCGTCAGGACAAAGAGAAGAAAGTGGCATCAACGAGTCAGGATTCAAAGGCTTTGGTTGCTCAAGGAGATGAAGGACAAGACTGGTCCTTCAGATTTCTGTCTGATGGAGATGCTAACGTCGCACTGGTAGAAGATCTTGATGATGGGTCAGCAAGTAAAGGAGATAACATAGTAGATTATACTCATTCAGATGTTGAAGAAGCTATGGATGTCGTGGATCATTTGGTTGAAGATGAATTGACTGCTGTTAGCATGGAATCTCCTGTCATCGAGGAATCTAAGTTTGCATGTATGGCTGACACCTCCAGCTCTTCACTGGTAGATTCTAAAGATGAACTTTTTGATAAACATGTCTGTGAAGAATGTAATAAATTTTATGAAAGCATAGACTTAAAATTTGCTAGATTGTTAGATCACAATGACAGTCTGGTAAATGATTTGAAATTATGCACTGAAGCTAACAGAGTGTTAAAACAAAATGAAAGCAGCTTTAAAGAAAAACATGATCTGTTAGGAAAGCAACTTAGGGAAACCGAGGTTGTTGCCTTTAATCAAGCAAATGACATTAAGTTCTATTTATCAACAATAGAGGAAACTAAGAAAGAAAAAGCTATTTTGAAAGTTAAAATTGAATCGTTAAATCAAAAACTTTACAGTCTAGCTAGTTCCTCTCACATTGTTCAGAACTTAGTCAAAGAGAGAAACGGGTAGGGGGGAAGGGCTTGGTTATAAAGTAGCACTGCCACAACATGCGATTCTTTTGAACACAAAATGTTGACCCATAAATAATAACCCTATCAAGGATCATGTGGTGACTACCCCTCTAGTCAGTGATCCAGATTCCACAGTTAAAACTACGTAATTTGTCACTGAACAGAGGGCATCTAGTTCTGGCACTAAAGATGAGGTTCTTACTGATAATAGCGATGAGAATAGTAATGCTACTCTTTGGTTGGGTTCAAAAGATCATGTTTCAAAACCAACTCTTTCTAAAGCTGTTCATCATCAAAATCTCAACAAAATGAGCAAAAAAGGAAATCAAAAGGTTAAACCAATTAAATTTGTCAAAGAAGGTGAGAAACCTAAATTTGAGAAGCGAGAGACAAATTCTAGACCACACTCTCACCCACACAAAGGATCTCCCAGACCAGTTGAAGGGAGATCGTGTTATGGTTATGGAGAACGAGGATATATTTCTCCAAATTGTCGTAACTAGCAGACACCAAGAAGATCAATTGAAATTTTTCATGAAAATAAACCAAGGTTCTCTAAAACAAGATCAAATACCCCTCCAAGATACCAAAGGCAACACAAACAAGCTTCCTGAAAAGCTATGTTAACTGAGGTAACACATAGGGATGAAAGCAAACCAAAGGTTCAGACTATAAACCAGTTGTCTATTTATCACAAACAAGCCTTACTCAAAACTGGTTTGTGGCAAGCAAAATCAATAAGTGTGTCTGAGAGTGAGGACAAGATGAAGAAAAACATGTCTTCGTCTTTCGAAATGACAGTGGGTGGAGTTTGTAATGTGTGATGCCTCTAGGAATCCCAAGCCAGTAAAGGCTTGGGTCCCACTCCTGAACTGATCATTTCTTTTTTGTGCAGGTTGTCCGTTACAGCGCTATCACTAACACCTGGATTATTGATCGTGGGGCATCCAGGCACATGACCAGGAATCTGTCACTCCTTTTCAATGTCAAACAAATCAAAGGGGGACATGTATCTTTTGTGGGAAATAAAGGAGGTTATATAACAGCTCAAGGTGAAGTGGGAAATAAGAAGGTAAAGTTCGATAAAGTCAACTACGTTCAACAACTGGAGAACAGTTCACTCTCACTATCTCAAATCTGTGACAAGGGCTTTAAAGTTGTATTCGATAATAAGAGATGCTACATTCTGAATAAGGATTATGTTATCCCTTAGGAGAAAGTTCTAATGTCAGCTTCAGGATATAACGACTTGTATGTCTTGGATATGTCAAAAGCCTCCACAACTGAGTCTACTGCTCAGTGTTTCTTGTCTAAAGCCACCGAGAGGGATTCCATTTCTTGGCACAAGAGAATAGGACACATCAATCCCAGGAAGATGAATCATTTGGCTCAAAATAATGTGGTTGAAGGTGTTACATTCAAAAATTTTAACCTTCCAGATTTCTGTATATCATGCAAGAAAGGGAAACAGAAAAAGAGATCTCACAAATGTAAGAAAGTTGTAAGGCCCACCTTTCTCAGGGGGACCTCACAGTTGGTCATTCACAGCATAACATTGATTTAAAGAAATCATTTACTCATATATGTATAGATATATATATATATCGTAGCGGAAAATACTGTAATTTCAATTTATTACAAATAAAATATAAACATTGTCTTTAATCCTGAAAACTATTTAAGAGTCCTTTGTTTAGCTTTTCTTCTTCAGGGATGCCAGTCTTCTAGTACCAAGAAGATTCAGTCCCATGCCTCTATTATATGGCTCTAACTCTTATCTGTCAACTGATATGCATACAAAAGTCAGCTTCGCTGAGTGAATTGTAGGTTCACTTTGCTAAATAACTTTCGTAAGAGATATTAGCTTTATCAGTTGAAAATAATCCTTCTCTATCAAAATATAAATACACGCAGGCAATCACTTTATCAATACTTTATCATTTATTGTTATTTATAACTCTTCTTTATCCGTCAATTCTCTGTCACTATCGGTGCCTAGGCTCTCCTAGGACTTTACCGACATGCCAATTAAGGACTTACTGTCATACCCGATCAGGCCATTATTGTCATGCCAATTCAGGACTTACTGACCTGCCTGTTCGAGCATACTTTATCACTGGTGAGGGCACAACGAATGCAACCCTCCTTTATCAATTTGCTTGCAAGGCTTTACTTTATCACTTTATCAAGGTACACGTTATGGGCCCAATAACAATTTTTTAAGTTTCACTTATATCTTTAGTTTTCATATACACTTAACATATAATAAAAAGCAAACTCCTAGTCTAAGCATTCATATTTCATCAATCATGAGAGATAAACTAGATAACTGACCCTCCACGGGACAGCGGGGGTTCGGGGGCGGCAGCCCCTGATAGCGGGGTTCTAGGGGCGGCAGCCCCTAGTGGGGTCCAAGGGGAAACGCCCCGAAAATTATTTTGAACTATTTAAATGGCACATTTTACTTTAGGAAATTTTATTTTCTTGATAAAAGGTCTTAAAAACCGTCATCATAAAAGTATGTAATTTAGTATGCATATGACCCCAAAACATTGAAATCGGGTAAACGAGGGGTCTAGAACTCACCTGAACTTGTCCAATAGCTTAGATTCTAAGTCATCTAAGCTATAGCCTGAATACTCTAGCTGCAGGAAAGGTAATATGCAAAAGCGTCATTTTCTTCATAGTTTCGCCCATAGTTTCGCTACAGTGAAACGGCAGTTTCGCTGCCAGTTTCGCTGGGCAGCACTTCTGCTAGTTTCGCTAGACAGATTCGCTACCTTGAGCGCCCAACTCTCGTTGGAATTTCCTAGTTTCGCAAAGTCTATAGGTCAGTCTGGGTCTTAGCGAGATTACCGGCGAAACTGTAGTTTCGTCCGAGCGAAACTGTAGTTTCGCTGGAATTTCTCGTAGTCTCGCTGAACCAATGTGCAGTTTCGCTGGTTAAATGCTTAGATTCGCTGGATCGCGGCCCAGTTTCGCTGGATGAATAGAAACTCAGATCCAGCCCGTTTTTAACCCAAAATCTTAACATTTTACGTCCAAATCCTTAGTTTACCTTCCATGAAACCAAATCTAAGCTTTTTACACGTTTTCATACGTAAAAATTCGACCTTTATGTGTTTCTTTAAACTTTTCAAAACCCCAAAACCCTAGAATCCATGTTTGATCTACAGAGGGCCTTAGAGGTCCATTCTTACCTTGTTTTGTTGCTCTTTCCTTGTGTTTTGATGCTCCATGTTGGGTATTCTACCTTGGAAGAAATTGAAGATTTCAATTGTATTAAAGTTGAAGACTTGAAGCACGAAATCAACAAAATATTAGTCTAGGGTTTATTTTGTAATTATTTTAATTACTAGACTAGTATATATATTAACCTATGTCATCTTTGTAAAGTGTGATTAATTCACCACATGTTAGGGTGAATTAGGGTTTATCACCAACAACAATATATCATCATCCCTCATGGATGATGATTTCAACATTATATCATCATTCTTATAAATGATGATTTCAACAATATATCAATAACATCAAGCATTAATCATCATGGTATGTGTTCTTCATGTTCATCATCATCATTATTTATTATATTTTAGCACCTAATCATTGAATTCTTGTTATCATCAATATGAATCCTAAGATCCAAGCTCATGTTTACGTTCAAATCATGAACTCACAATTGGTATCAGAGCCGGAGTTGTGGATTCATATTGATTTTGATGAGATTTCTTGGTTAGATTGCTAAAAACATTGCTAAATCTACTCTCTTCTCACACAACAACATTCAATCAATCAATCATCATTGGGAAAAGGTACAACACCCAAAGCATTGCAAACGAAACAACATGATGAAAAAAAAAAGCAACAATGGAGTCGGCGAGTCGTCATTCAGAGTATTATACTACGTGAGTGCATCAGCAGGATCTGTGCCGTTCATGTGGGAGTCTTAGCCAGGTACCCCTAAGCACGCGCTCACCGAATCATCTCTCCCTTCTCTCACTCCACCACCGTTCTCCGCCATGGATCCCGTCAATGTGTGGGGCAACACCGCCCTCTACGCCGCCGACCCCGAGATCTTCGACCTCATCGAAAAGGAAAAACGCCGCCAGTGCCGTGGCATCAAGCTCATAGCCTCCGAAAACTTCACTTCTTTTGCCGTCATCCAAGCCCTCGGCAGCCCCCTCACCAACAAATTCTCCGAAGGCATGCCCGGCAAGCGCTACTACGGTGGCAACGAGTTCATCGACGAGATCGAGAACCTCTGCCGCAGTCGCGCCCTTCAAGCCTACCGCTTAGATCCCACCAAATGGGGAGTCAATGTTCAGCCATACTCCGGTTCTCCCGCCAAATTCGCCGCTTATACGGCGTTGTTGAACCCGCATTTGACTCATGGGTATTATACCTCTAGTGGGAAGAAGATCTGGGCCACTTCGATTTACTTTGAGAGTTTGCCATATAAGGTGAATCCAACCACTGGGTATATTGATTACGAGAGGATGGATTGTGAGGTTTCACATGACTCGGGCTCAAGGATTCACGAATTGGGCTGTGGTCATTAACAAAAAAAATATATATATAGGTGGACTTGACTTAATTGTTTGGACCACAAACATAAAAACAAGAAAAAGGTGGGCTCGGATTCACTTATTTGGGCTTATACAAAAAACAAGAAAAGGTGTGTCGGATTTAATTAACCGGGCCTCCTACATCAAAAACAACAATTGAACATGGGCTCAAGTGTTGAAGATTGGGCCTATGATCAACAAAACAAAATTGGGGTTTCTATTTCAGGCTCTCATCAACAAAAACAAGTGACATCGAGTTACATAATATAGTGGTACCAAAGTTTTGAAGACCTCGCTTCCGCATCAACGACATATTTCTCTACTTTGGATAACTATTCAACAAATACAAGATCAAGCTTCAAGTCACATTGGAAATCTACAATTTAGGGGGAGTATTGTTGGGTATTCTACCTTGGAAGAAATTGAAGATTTCAATTGTATTAAAGTTGAAGACTTGAAGCACGAAATCAACAAAATATTAGTCTAGGGTTTATTTTGTAATTATTTTAATTACTAGACTAGTATATATATTAACCTATGTCATCTTTGTAAAGTGTGATTAATTCACCACATGTTAGGGTGAATTAGGGTTTATCACCAACAACAATATATCATCATCCCTCATGGATGATGATTTCAACATTATATCATCATTCTTATGAATGATGATTTCAACAATATATCAATAACATCAAGCATTAATCATCATGGTATGTGTTCTTCATGTTCATCATCATCATTATTTATTATATTTTAGCACCTAATCATTGAATTTTTGTTATCATCAATATGAATCCTAAGATCCAAGCTCATGTTTACGTTCAAATCATGAACTCACACTCCAATCCACCAGAACTTCAATCCTTCCAATCTTCAAGCTCCAAATCCTGAATTTCTTCACTTTCTCTCTCTACTTTCTCTCTCTACGAATTTGGTGGCTAGGGTTGTAATGTGATGGAATGGGACTGATTATGCATGCTTAAGGGCTGATTAGGGCCCTTCAACCCACCAAGTCTAGCCCATTAAGGCTAATTTGATCCATAGCCCACTAATTTACCCCTTTGTTTCTTAAATTATCCCTTAAAAGCCCATTATTATTAAATGGCTCGTTTCGGGAAATTTCGGGGGGTTACAAAAGTCCACTCTATTGAGATTCCACTGGAGCTTTGACATATGGATCTGTTTGGCCCTGTCAGTATTAAAAGCATTGCAGGAGATTGGTACTTGTAACACCTATAATTTTATAGGCAAAGAAAGAAAGGATAAATATAGATAAAAGAAGGGAATGTGAGGTAACCCAAAGTTGAGGGTTAAAAAGTGTCCAAAAGGACAAAAGCTTAAAAGTTGATGAATAAAGGTGATGGTCGCCCATGTTGCCTGTTTACACTTCTTCTCATTTGGATTTAGAGAGAGAGAACATCAGAGAATTCGGATTTGTAGAGAGAAATAAGAAGAATTCAAATTTTTTGGTAAGAATTCTCGGTTTATGATGTTTTAAATGTTTCTAGTCTCGGTTATGTGCTTATAAATGTGATTGTGTGTTCGGGTTGTGTGTGTATGGGTTTTAGGTGTTAAGCATGACTGAGAAAGTTCAAGATAAGGGTTCAAACCCGAAAGCAGCTCAGGAGAGTTCTAGATCCCCCATTTTACATGTTTTAACTGATTTTGGGGCTGGAAATGCATGTATGTATGTTTTTATAAAGTTGGGTTTGACACCCGTAGGTATATTTGAATGTGTATGTGGGTGGGTGTGATTTGAGCGCATTTGATGTTATGTTTATGATATATGTGTATGTTTTGATGCCCGGAATGCTAGAATTAAGACTGGAATATGCTATATTAGGGTTTGGGACTGATTACGAATGCTGTTAGTGTGTTAGACTGCCCATGTGCCTAAGGTTGGCCCATGCATCCAACTAACTAAACTGCCTAAGTGTTCCCATGCGCCTAAAACTTCATGCGCCTGAATAGTACCCCATGCACCTAAACAGTGTCTTAGAAAATTCTGAGTATAGTTCATGCGCCTGAAAAGTGGCTCATGCGTCCCAATTGTGACCATGCGTCTGGACCTTCCATGCGCCTAAGTGACTTCATGCGTCTGAGAGGCCCATGCGTCCGAACAGGGCCCACGCGCCCGAACAGGGCCCATGCGTCCGAACTGGGCCCATACGCCCACACAGGGCTCATGCGTCCAACACTTAGAATTTATTTTTCAGGAATTCTATAGGAGTCTGTGCAAATAGGGTTTGGAACAAGGTTTGACTAGGGTTAATAAATGCTTATTTCCATGCATAATCATGATTGTCTTTATGATTACTTATTATTGTTATTATCATTACTGTTATCTTTATTATTATTGTTATTAATATCTTTAATATTGTATGACTTTACGTGGTATGTATATGATTGTAACATAAAGTATTATCATTAATAAAGTGAAAGATTAATGATGAAGAAAAGTGGAACGTAAATGAATTAATGAAAGTCTTACAAAGCAAATGTATGGAGGTGCACGGCCTTTTTGTCGTTAGCTCAACTGTGATGCGGGTTAGCTACCCCGAAGGATGCACACAGGGTCAATCATTGGGATTGATAATGAGGTAAGCGATCCTGTTGTTGCAAAAGACTTGGATAAAGTGCAATCATTGAGATTGCTAATGAGGTGAGTGACCCTGTTGTCGCAAAAGACTCGGAAAGATGATGATAAAAATACAAAATGAATGAAAGAATAAATAAAGTTACACCTTCTTGTATGTACGATGTGTGCTCATGTATGTAAGTAAAAGGGAAAGGTCTTATGAAAAGAGAATTTTCATATAACAACTACACAAGGAATTTTTAATACTTTAAAAAAACGAGAACTCACTCAGCAACGCTGACTTTTATGCATTTTCAGTTGGCAGGTAAATTGTTACTGAGGATGGCACGTGGGTGAAGCTACTCGGTAGGGCATGACTGGCATCCATTCTTACATGATAATACTGGTGTTTTGTAATGCAATTGAACAATTCTTTGTAATCTAATTAAACCAGTGTGTATTGCTTAACAACAGTGTTTATAATGAAATGAATGACTTTTGTTAGATTTATTCCGCTACATAAATTTGTAATTTGTCACGTGTTATGTAATTATTGCTGTGAATGACCAACTGTGAGGTCTCCGGGATCGGGGCCTTATAAGTTGGTATCAGAGCCATAGTTTAAGTGAATTGGGTAAACTATTTTCAAAACCTAAATTTAAACTGAAACTGGGACAGAAAGAGAGATGCTAGCCCGAGTAGCTACGTGCCATCAGGCCTTCTTTTCTTAAATTTAATCAGTATTATGTGCGTGTGCTATTTGACTTTTGTGTCTAGTAGATTTAGATACTAATGTAGTCAGGATAGGGAATGCTTAGGGTGTGAAGAGTAAAGTAAGTGGCTAATCACAACTGGCCATTGTAATTAGGGACTTACTATACTTGACATAAACTGAGCCATTGCCTTGAATGACCGTGTTAGTGTTTGAGTCTTATAGCATCTAGGAAATGGCTGGACAAAAATCTTCCAAGGCTGCTAGAGGCAGAGGTCGGCCACGTGTGACTAGGAGTAGTGCTAAGGTTCCTGAGACGACTCGTGAGAACCCAGAGGTTCATGGCCGAAGCGAGGACAATGAGAATGCTAGCCTGAACGCTTCAGCTAGGGAGGCGATTGCTAATGAAGTGCACCAGGTCATGCAGACAATTTTACCGTCTGTGGTGACTGAAATCATCAGGGCTGTGAGAAGCGAGGAGAGAAAGGAGAAGGAGAATAAGAAGGAACCAACAGGCAAGGGGAGTAGAGGGGAGGAGGAATGACCAGAGCCTGATACTATATTGTCTGATGAAGAAGAGGACAAGGTAGTGGGGGTGACTACCAAGGGGTGCAGTTATGGGGCATTCTAAAGGTGCAAGCCCCGACCTTCGATGGCAATGGCAATGTTGCTGCCGCTCACCGCTTGGTAAGGGAGATGGAGGCGTTGTTGGAAATCAGTGAGTGTCACGAAGAGCAGAAGATGAAGTTCACGACCCACTCCTTTGTTGACTCAGCGTTGTGTTGGTGGGACAACATTGCCAACTGAGGGTTCCAGAGCCATCGGAAAGATACGATGGAAAGAGCTGAAGAAATTGGTGATTGAGGAATTCTGTCCTCGTAGGGAACTCGATAAGATCGAGAATGAGTTCCTGCAACTTGAGGCGGGAACCATGACCCACCAGCAGTACACCACCAAATTTAACGAAATGGCGAGGCTGGTACCAGATCAGGTGACGCCGGTGTCCCGAAAGATCAATCGGTACATGCAGGGATTGCCAGCCGACATTTGTAGGCACTTGATCGCTACCCGACCAAGCACTTTTAGGTCGGCAGTGGATTTTGTCGGGAGGCTCTATGATAAGAGAGAGGTGACGGTGGTAGAGGTGAAGAAAGCTGGTGGTGGTAACCGAAACTGGAACGGAAAGCGGTTCGGGCGTGGTGGTTTCATCCTGAACAACAAGAGGATGAGAATAGATGACCGTAGGGCGGGGTCATCAAGCTCGAGACCTAAGAGGTGTGGCAAGTATGGGAAGCAGCATATGGGTGAGTGCAGGTTGGGGCTCAACGTGTGTTTCAAGTGTGGGAAGTCGGGCCACATCTCCAGAGACTGTAAGGCGCTGAGGTGTTAACCTGCGGCGAGGAGGGCCATGTGAGCAGGGTCTGCAGGAGGCCGAGGGCGGAGAGTTCCGGGGCGAAGAAGACAGCCGGAACCGAAGGGCCAAAAGCAAGTGCCAGAGCTTTCATAATGACCCATGAAGAGGCAAGGGCGGACCCTGATGTCATATCAGGTATGTTTCTTGTGAATCAAACTCTTGCCTCTGTGTTATTTGATTCTGGTGCTAGTAGGAGTTTTATTTCTGCTACCTTTTGTGCTAAGTTGCCTATTGGGAGTAGGGATATTAGTGAGCCCTTCGATGTAGAAACTGCCATAGGAAAGTCTACTAGGATTTCTGAGATGATAGAAGGTTGTGATATAGAGTTAGAAGGTCATAAGTTCCCTGTTAGTCCGTTTGTGATGACCTTAGGTGGTTTTGATGTAGTCCTAGGGATGGATTGGTTGGTGAATTATGAGCGGAACATTATGTGTCGCAAGAAACTAATCAGACTGACGGCGCCTGACGAAAGTTTGGTGACAATTTACGGGGATCGAGTCATAACCATCCCGATGGTAATTTCAATGGCGGTGGCGGGGATGTGCATGAGACATGGATGTAGTGCTTATTTAGCCTACGTGAAGGATGTAGACACGTCAACACCACAGTCGTCTGATGTACCGGTGGTGTGTGACTTCTCCGATGTGTTTCCAGAGGACTTATCGGGTGTACCGCCGGATCGTGAAATCGAATTTCAGATCGACCTGATACCCAGTGCTCAGCCTATAGCTAAGGCACCGTATCGGTTGGCTCCGACGAAGATGAAGGAATTGATGGAGCAAATGTAAGAGTTGCTCGATAAAGGGTTCATCAGACCGAGTATCTATCCTTGGGGTGCTCCGGTCTTCTTCGTAAACAAGAAGGACGGTAGTATAAGAATGTGTATTGACTACCGTGAATTGAACAAGTTAACGGTAAAAAATCGATATCCACTGCCGAGGATTGACGACTTGTTCGATCAACTCCAAGGTGTTAGTTGGTTCTCGAGGATAGATCTTAGATCTGGCTACCATAAATTAAAGGTAAAGGAGCAAGACATTCTATAAACAGCTTTTCGTACGCGTTATGGACACTACGAGTTCCTTGTGATGTCTTTTGGTCTAACTAATGCGCCAGCTGCTTTTATGGATTTGATGAATCGAGTGTGTCGTCCGATGTTGCATAAATCAGTGATTCTGTTTATCAACGATATCCTGATTTACTCAATGAGCGAAGAAGAGCATGCCAGTCATATTCGGGAGGTGTTAGAGACGTTGAGAAAGGAGAAGCTGTATGCCAAGTTTTCCAAATATGCGTTCTAGTTGCGCGAAGTTCAGTTCTTGGGTCATGTGGTAAATTCTTAAGGGATTATGGTAGACCCGACAAAGGTGGAGGCAGTGATGCAATGGAAGTCTCCAAATACACCATCCGAGATCCGTAGCTTCTTGGGGTTGGCGGGCTACTACTGAAAATTCATTCAAGACTTTTCCAAGACAGCCTCATCTTTGACTAAACTGACTAGTAAGGATATGAAGTTAATGTGGGGTCGAGAACAGGAGGACGCATTCGAGGAATTGAAGGAGACATTAACACAAGCTCCTGTCTTGACATTACCCGAAGGTAGTGAAGACTTAGTGGTATATTCGGATGTTTCTTATTGTAGGCCAGGTTGCAAATTGATACAACGCGGAAGGGTGATAGCCTATGCATCCCGACAGTTGAAAACCCACGAATTCAACTATCCCACGCACGTTCTAGAACTAGCTGTTGTGGTTTTCACGTTGAAGTTTTGGCGGCACTACTTGTACGGGACGAAGTGCACCATCTTCATAGATCACAAATGTTTGAAGTACTTCTTCGAGCAGAAGGACCAGAACATGACGCATAGGCGATGGTTAGAGCTCATAAAGGACTATGATTGCGAGATCCACTATCATCCGGGCAAGGCCAATGTGGTGGCAGATGTTCTTAGCCGAAAGGAAAGACCCGAGCCAATTCGGGTGAAGGCGTATCAGTTGATTATGACCCCGGATGTGATGATGCAGGTCAAAGAGTTTCAAGATGAGGCATTGATCATCTTAACTCTAAAAGGATGAGGGGCTTAGTCACAGAGTTAGGTGAAAACACTCTCGGTGTTAAAACTCGATATGGGCGGATGTGGATTCCTTGTTATGGGGGTTTGCGTGGAAAGACCCTGGAAGAAGCTGACAAGACCCGATACTCTATTCATCCCGGTGCTACTAAAATGTATCAGGACTTGAAGAAGGGCTATTGGTGGCCGGGCATGAAACGCGACGTGGTAGAGTACTTGAGTAAATGCCTTACTGCTTACAAGTGAAGGCGGAGCATCAGAAACCTTACGGGAAGATTCAGCCATTGGATATACCCGAGTGGAAGTGGGAGCACATCACCATGGACTTCATTACCAAGTTACCAAGTACCCTGAAAAGGTATGATGCTATATGGGTGATAGTTGATCGATTGACAAAGAGTGCTCACTTCCTACCGATCGCGAAACGTACTCATCCGAAAGATTAGTGGATCTATTTATTAAGGAGATCGTAGCTCGTCATGGTGTGCCGATGTCCATCATGTCGGATCGTGACACCCGATTCACATCAAAGTTTTGGAAGAAATTCCAGGATGCGATGGGCACGAGGCTACACATCAGCACGGCGTATCAACCTCAGATAGACGGTCAGTCTGAGAGGACGATCCAGACACTCGAGGACATGCCTCTAGCGTGCGTGATCGATTTTGGAGGATGTTGCGATGAGCAGCTCCCGTTAGCAGAATTCTTGTACAACAACAGTTATCACACTAGCATTGGCATGCCACCATACGAGATGCTATATGGTAGAAGATGTAAGACACCTGTTTGTTAGGGTGACATTGGTCAGAAAGAGTTAGGAAGTATTGAAGTGGTTGAAGCTAGGACTGACAAGCTCGAAAAGATTAAAACCTTTATGAATGCAGCCAAAGATAGGCAAAAGTCGTATGCTGATAAACGGCATAGACCGATTGAGTTCCAGATAGGTGATAGGGTTATGTTAAAAGTCTCACCTTGGAAGGGTATCATTCGGTTTTGAAAGCGGGGCATGTTGAGCCCAAGGTATATTGGACCTTTCCGAATCATTGCTCGAGTAGGAGAGTTGGCCTATAGGTTGGAACTGCCAGATGAGTTAAGCGGAATTCACCCGATGTTCCATGTATCTCATCTGTGGAAGTGTTTAGCAGACGAGGATATGGTTGTACAACTGGAGGACATCAAAGTGGATGAACGGCTCAATTACGTGGAGCAACCAGTGGCGATCATTGATCATAAGGAGAAGAGGCTAAGGAATAAAGTGGTTCCTCTTGTACGTGTACAGTGGAAGCACAGAAAGGGATCTGAGTCTACATGTGAGGTTGAAAGAGAGATGAGGTAGCATTACCCTTATATGTTTGAGGAATAACAGGTTTCGGGGATGAAGCCTATATAAGGGGGCGGACTTGTAACACCCGAAATTTTATAGGCAAAGAAAGAAAGGACAAATGTAGTTAAAATAACGGAATGTGAGGTAACCCAAAGTTGAGGGGTAAAAAGTGTCCAAAAGGACAAAAGTTTAAAAGTTGGTGAATAAAGGTGATGGCCGCCCATGTTGCCTGTTTACACTTCTTCTCATTCAGATTTAGAGAGAGAAAAAGCAGAGAATTCGGATTTGTGGAGAGAAAGAAGAAGAATTCAAAGTTTTTGGTAAGAATTCTCGGTTTTATTATGTTTTAGAAGTTCTAGTATCGGTTATGTGCTTATAAATGTGATCGTGTGTTCGGGTTGTGTATGTGTGTAGGTTTTAGGTGTTAAGCACGACTGAGAAAGTTCAAGAGAAGGGTTCAAACCCAAAAGCAGCTCAGGTGAGTTCTAGATCCCCCATTTTACATGTTTTAGTTGATTTTGGGGCTGGAAATGCATGTATGTACGTTTTTATAATGTTGGGTTTCACACCCGCAGGTATATTTGAATGTGTATGTGGGTGGGTGCGATTTGGGCGCATTTGATGTTATGTTTATGATATATGTGTAAGTTTTGATGCCAAGAATGTTAGAATTAAGCCTGGAATATGCTACATTAGGGTTTGGGACTGATTACGAATGCTATTAGTGTGTCAAGACTGCCTATGCGCCTAAGGTTGGCCCATGCGTCCAACTAACTAAACTGCTTAAGTGTTCCCATGCACCTAAAACTTCATGCGCCTGAATAGTACCCCATGCGCCTAAACAGTGTCTTAGAAAATTCTAAGTATAGTTCATGCGCCTGAACAGTGGCTCATACGTCCCAATAGTGACAATGCATCTGGACCTTCCATGCGCCTAAGTGACTTCATGCGTCTGAGAGGCCCATGCATCCTAACAGGGCCCATGCGCCCGAACAGGGCCTATAAGTCCAAACAGGGACCATGCGCCCACACAGGGCTCATGCATCCAACACTTAGAATTTATTTTTTTAGGAATTTTATGGGAGTTTATGCAATTAGGGTTTGGAACAAGGTTTGACTAGGGTTAATAAATGCTTATTTCCTTGCATAATCATGATTATCTTTATGATTCCTTATTATTATTATTATCATTACTATTATCTTTATTATTATTGTTATTAATATCTTTAATATTTTATGACTTTATGTGGTATGTATATGATCGTAACATAAAGTATTATCATTAATAAAGTGAAAGATTAATGATGAAGAAAAGTGGAACGTAAATGAATGAATGAAAGTCTTGTAAGCAAAGGTATGGAGGTGCACGGCCTTGTTGTCGTTAGCTTAACTGTGATACGGGTTAGCTACCCCAAAGGATGCACACAGGGTCAATCATCAGGATTGACAATAAGGTGAGCGACCCTGTTGTCGCAAAAGACTCGGATAAAGTGCAATCATTGAGATTGCTAATGAGGTGAGCGACCCTGTTGTCGCAAAAGACTTGGAAAGATGATGATAAAAATGCGAAATGAATGAATGAATAAATAAAGTTACACCTTGTTGTATGTACAATGTGTGCTCATGTATGGAAGTAAAAGGGAAAGGTCTTATGAAAAGAGTATTTTCATATAACAACTACACTAGGAATTTTTAATACTTTTTAAAAAAACAAGAACTCACTCAGCAACGCTGACTTTTATGCATTTTCAGTTGGCAGGTAAACTGTTACTGAGAATGGCACGTGGGTGAAGATACTCGGTGGGGCATAACTGACATCCATTTTTACATGATAATACTGTTGTTTTGTAATGCAATTGAACAATTCTTTTGTAATGTGATTAAACAAGAGTGTATTGCTTATCAATAGTGCTTATAATGAAATGATTGGCTTTTGTTAAATTTATTCCGCTACTTAAATTTGTAATATGTCACGTGTTATGTAATTATTGCTGTGAATGACCAACTGTGAGGTCTCCGGGATCGGGGCCTTACGGAGACCTCACAGTACTGTTTTGTGGTAACTGATAGCTGGGTTATATTTCTTAAAGCGAAGTCAGAGACTTTTGAGTCATTCAAGAATTTGGTTACTACTCTGGAGTCTCTGTACAAGTTGAAAGTCAGGAAGATTCATTCAGACAACGGCATAAAATTCAAGAATCAGTTTATGGAGGCTTTTTGTCGAGAGAAAAGGATAATTCATCAATTCTCTTCTGCCTATACTCCATAGATGAACGGAGTTGCGGAACGCAAAAATCGAAGTTTGATTGAAACTGTAAGGATGATGCTGACAGATTGAAAACTGCCTGTTCAATTCTGGAATGAAGCAGTTGCTAATGCATGCTACACTCTCAATCGTGTATTAGTTGTCAAACGTCATAGTAAAACTTGTTTTGAGTTGCTTCAAAGGCGTAAACGGAACTTGGAGTATCTGGAACTATTTGGAGCTCCTTGCATGTTACTGAATAAAACATAGACTGGCAAGTTTAATGAGAAGGCAGATGAAGGAACTTTTGTTGGATACAATATACCTGACAAACGATTTTACAACAACTCTACGGGTCAAGTTGAAGTGTGGTGTAACGTAGATATGCAAAGATACACCACCTCTTGTTGGAAAAGTTCCATTATTCTTCTTTGAGTAAGATGGATTTTTCAAATCCTTCAATCTTCCTCCAGCTTATTCCGATGATGAGGTGGCTGCTCAAATGATGTATGACATTCTGAACACTCCTAATCTAGACTCGAGCACGACTGCTCCAATAGATGGCACTTCTGGGTCTTTAGAGGCAGATTTAGAACTCAGTGATCACTGCTCAGACGATGAGGAGGCTGCAAATAAGAATGCAAGCAATGAGGAAACTGTCAGCCCAGATGAAAGTACACCTGTAGGTGAAAATGAATTGGCTGATTCCTCTGGGGCTAGTCGCCCAATAGCCACAGAAAATGAAGCATTGGTTACAAGCCTGGAAAATGAAGTGGTCATTCCTACAATTCCAGTGACAAGGATTAGTGTTAATCACCCCCTGGACAACATCATCGAGGATCTTCTCTCCGGGGTACAAACAAGAAATCAGTTGTACACAGCTGACTATGCAGCTGTGATGGAAAAGGGATATATTCATAATGGAGCATATAAGTGTTTTGTTTCTCAAGTCGAGCCTAATTATGTCAGTGATGCCTTGAAAGATTAGGTATGGGTTAATGCAATGCAAGAAGAACTTCTATAGTTTAAGAAGCTAGCTGTTTGGGCACTAGTGGACAGACCTAAGGGTGCTAAGGTAATTGGTATGAAATGGGTTCTTCATTGCAAGAAATATGACCAGGGGGTCATTATTAGAAACAAGGCACGGTTAGTAGTTTAAGGGTTCAGACAAGTCGAAGGTGTGGTACTTGCACCAGTGGCTAGGATGGAAGCAATTAGGATCTTCCTAGCCTACGCATCCTACATGAACATCAAGGTGTATCAATTGGATGTGAAGAGTGCATTTCTAAATGGTGAAATCCGTGAGATAGTATACGCCAGTCAGCCCTAAGGTTTCGAAGATCCTTATCATCGGGACAGAGTTTAAATATTGGACAAGGCTTTGAATGGGCTATATCAAGCCCGTCAGGCCTGGTATGAGAAGCTCTCCACACACCTGCTGAAACATGGGTTTCCAAGGGGAGTGATTAACTACATGTTATTCATTAAAGAAAAGGATGGTGATTTACTGTTGGTTCAGATATATGTGGAGGACATAATTTTTGGTTCCAAAAATGAAGCATTACGTAAAGAATTTGAATCTGTGATGAAAGCTGAATTTTAAATGAGTGCCATGGGAGAGATGAAGTTCTTTCTGGGACTACAGGTGGATCAAACACCCACTGGAATCTTTCTACATCAGAACAAATACGTGGGGGACATTCTGAGTCGGTTTGATATGAAAAATGTAACAATTGCTGGTACACCTCTTACCACGAACCACGATGTCGTACGTGATGAAAATGGGGAATTGGTAGATGCCACCATGTACTGTGGAATGATGTAACACCTGGATATTTTAAAAAGCTTGTAAAAGAATAATAAAAAGAAAGAAATGTAATTTAACCCAAAGTTAGGGGTTAAACATGTCCAAAGTACAAAATCTTATATAATTTTGTACAAAAGTGGCATGGCCGCCAATGCTATGCTACTTTTCACCTTTCTGTCGATTTTTAGAGAGAGAAAGAGAAGGAGCTTTCGGATATTTGAAGAACAAGAAGAAGAAGTCGAAGTTAATGTAAGATTTAGTGTTTTTAAGTTGTTCTTGACTAGAATTAGCCTCGGTTATGTGTTTAAATGTGTTTATATGTGTTCGAATGTGTGTTTAGTGGGTTTCAAGGTGTTTGAATTCTTTGGAAAGTTTAAGACTTGGAGTTTGAGGCTTGAGAGTAGCAAAGGTGAGTTCTAGACCCCGTATTTTACCTGTTTTAAACTTTCTTTAGGGCTGACAATGTATCAAAGATGATTTTAAAAATGTTATGAATGCTTGCCTGTATGTGTCATAGTTGCATGATGATGTTTTATGGATGTTTATGTGGCATTTATGCTTAGAATAGTTGTAGTAAGCTTAGAACAGGATGGTATAAAGATTTGGGTCTGATAACAGCTTAGAAATATGTTAGAAAGGTGTTCATGCGTCTGAATAAGGCCCATGCATCCAAATTTTCCTTAGAAAAGTTATAAGTATGATCAACCGTCCAAACAGTGCCTCAACCGCCTAAAACTGGCCTTGGGAAGTTCTAAGTAAGCCCATACATCTGAACAGGGCCCAACCGCCCGAACAGTGCCCTAACCATCTAGAAATGCCTTAGAAAATTTTAAGTGTAAGCCCAACCTTCTAAACAGTAGCCCATGCGTCTAGGATTTTGACTCAGATGCCTAAGTGTGGACCAAACGTCCAAATAGTGCCCATGCATCTGAGATGGCCCAAACGCCCAAGTGTTGAACCGCCCAAATAGTGCCCATGCACCTGAACAGGCCTCATGCACCTGCATAGTGCTCATGCGTCTAGACCACTTAGATTATTTTCTAAAATTTCGAGTAAAACAGAATCATTAGAGTTTGACCCATGTTTGACTTAGGGTTTTTAATTGCTATTATATTTGCATTATTATTATGTTTTTCCTATGGTCATAGTAATTATTAATGTGTGACTTATGTGGTGTGTTTTGATGATAAATGCAAGTATTATCCTTAACATAGTGAAAGAGAAATAATAAAGAGAAGTTGAACTTAATTAAAAAGTTAACAAGTCTTGCAAGCATATAGGAGGTGCACGACTATGTTGTCGTTAGCTCAACTGTGATGTGGGTTAGCTACCCTGATAGTGCTCACGGGGCCAATCAATTTAGATTAGTGGTCCTTTGTAGCATACCCTAGGTGACTGGGCCAACCTTGTGTACAGTGATCAGAGAATAGACCAGAGAGGCCCAGCACCAGTTTCCCCGCGCATATAGTTTAGGGTATTGCTCATTGGTACACATAGACAGTGAAAGATAAAGTTAAAAGAGTACAAAATGAACAAGGCATACAGTAAAGAAAGAAAGCATTACCTTGTTGTATAGTTAATGCGTGCTCACGTACAAGAGTAAGAGATGTATTTTTACAAAGAGAGTATTTTCATATATATACATTACACAAGGTATTTTTATATTTTTAAACTAGAACTCACTCAGCAACGCTGACTTTTATACATTTTTAGTTGGCAAGTAATTGTTGCTGAGGACGACACGAGGGTGAAGCTACTCGACAGGGAAAGACTGACATCTATTTCTATGTTATTATATTGTTGTTTTGTAATGCAATTAAACAATCTTTTCTAACTTGAACATTATTCTATTGCTTAAGAACAGTATCTTTTAATAATAGAGAATGGTTTTTGATAACGTAATTCCACTGTTTATTTAATAAAATGTGTATTAATATGTTTTATGTGCAAATGAATGACCAACTATGAGGTACCCGGGAACGGGGCCTTACAAATAATCATATCTCTAATGTATCTCACAACTTCTCGTCCTGATATCATGTACGCCACGTGTCACTGTTCCAGATATTAGTCAAAGCCAAAAGTATATAATCTAATTAGGGTGAAGCGGATCTTTCGTTATCTAAAGGGTACTCCAACACTCGGGTTGTGGTATCCTCATGATGATGACTTTGAACTTACAGCGTACAGTCTCAGACTATGGTGGATGCAAGATGAACTACAAGTCAAGATCTGTGGGGTGTCAATTTTTTGGATGGCGGTTAGTCACCTGGCAATGTAAGAAGCAGACGTTTGTTGCTCTATCAACATGTGAAGCTGAATACGTCACTGCTGCAAGTTGCTGCTCTCAAATCATCCGGATTCAACAGCAAATGTGGGACTACGGTTTGCAATTTACTAACACTTCTATTTTTGTTGATAATTCTGCTGCCACAGCTATAATAAAAATCTGGTACAACATCCCAAAACCAAACACATCGACATTAAATATCATTTCATACGTGATTGTTTTGGAAAGCATTTATCGATGTAATTAAAATTAACACGGATTTTCAGCACGCCGGCGTGCTATACAAAATCTTTTAATAAACCGAGATTTTATTATCTGTTAGAGGTTAATGGCGTCAAAAAGAAAGAGGATGTGATTCCGGAGGAGTCGAGTTCATAGTTCGTCCATATGTTTCTTAGTTTAAATTTTTTTCTGTCAAATTTATTTTATATTATTTTATTTTTTGTCTTCAAAATATTAAAAACACAAAAGGATTTTTTGTTTTAGAATTCTAATGGGAGAATAGTTTCATTTTCAGTCTTTATTACTTAAAAAAAAGGTGCGGGTAGGTAAGCTGAAAAGCAACGAAATCAAATCCGAGAAATTGATTCAGTACATTGGAAAATGATAGTACACAGGCATCGAATCGTTTGAGACACCAAAAAGATTTTCATTTTTGCAATGTTATATTGAAAGTCACAGAAAATTATAAATCTGAGAAGTCAAAGCCTAATAAGCTGAAAAATAATAGTAAGCTAGTCTGTTACTATGGCTACATAAAGAAAGTAGATCTAGAGGTTGCAAGTCCATTATATGATGTGTCGGTAGATTCAACACAATAGACTAGTAGACATCATTGGTGAATCACGTAAATTAAATCAGTCAACAGGTTGTGGGTTCTTATCTTATCCCAGGTCTACACAATCAATAAATTTCCAATAAGGGGTGATGAGCAAAACAAAAGCCACAAATGTGTGCTAATGACCAAAAACATGAGCAATGCATATGAAAAATGCAAAATGCAATCAAGTTAATGACAAATGGTTATAAACTTGCTCTAACAAGAAGATAGGTTGTGTGCCTCTCTGCTTGCGATGGCACTGACCTGAGGATAAGCATAACCTAAATATTTTAAGAATTCATTGTTGTTTGCGCCTCTCTGCTGTGCGATGGCACTGACCTAAGGCTTAGCATCTCTTTGAAAGCTCTTAGAATAGTTTCTTCTTGACAAAAACCCGTAGACCGCTCAAAAATCTCCTGAGGAAGGTTGATTACCATATAAGCGTGGGATCCACAAATGCCTGTTGACTGAATACACCTAAATACTCACCGATGTGTGTCAAAAATCTATATCTGGTTTTATGTGGACAAATATACTGACAATCATCGTGATTGCATCTCTCGCTGTTCACAATCAACGTGTGCTATATAAAAGCTCTACCATGATTTTCTATTAGTGCCTTTGACTCCTAGATGAAAGAGATTATATGCATTCTATATATAATGTTCTCGGTTGTTGATATAAATACAAAAGGTCCCAAATGATTGCATTTTATGCCTGTCTGATTCCATGTGAATCTTTCTAGAAATGATGTTAATGTTTGAAGCCATTCTGTTCACGGGGAGAAATCTTTTATGTAACGTTAAAATGCTATCAACCCTCCTCTAAATGAAAAGTACAAAAATATGTCTTATTTTAGTTTTAGTTCAAGTTTTCCTCCATTACTTACGTTAGTATTGTGTCATTGTCGGACTAGGTAACAAGACTAAACTCTGTGAATGTCACATAATGAACCAAACGTTAAAAGCTTGTTTCTGAAAGATGAAAGGATCACGTCTGAGGTGATCAACGGTTTTCATTTAAAAGGATCACGTCTGAGGTGATCAAATGATTTCTAGTTAAAAGGATCACGTCTGAGGTGATCAAATGGTTTTCATTTAAAAGGATCACGTCTGAGGTGATCAAATGGTTTTCAGTTAAAAGGATCATGTCTGAGATGATCAATGGTCATAATGTCATTCATCAAAGATAAGTATGTGAAAAAGTGGGCCAAACAAAGTCAAATTCACTAGTATGGCCCAATCGCACATTGGACCATAAGTATGGGCCACGTTCGGACCGAGTACGAACTGGTACAAACCGAATCTACGTGAAACCAGATCAAATAGTGCGGAATCCTATCTGATTGGCGATCCAATCAGGGAGAACATTAATCTGATCAAAACTAACGATTAGAAAACGTTAAGAATTGATTAGGAAAGATAAGAAACGCTCTATGAAGTTGGAAGGGATGACTTGGACGTTCTGGGACGGCTTGGGTTGTGAATTCTCGAAGTGTTCCGTTTTTCCACGAATTAAGTGGTATTTATAGGTTTGGAGTCTTCATTCGTGTGACTGAACCATCAGCATGGTTCAGTCGTGTTACTGAAGCATGTGGTTGTTCCATTCGCACGACTGAAGGTCCATTCGTGCGACTGAGTCAATCTCATGTCACAATCGTGCGACTGATCCAGTCTCCTGGTTCAGTCATGCGACTGGTCCATTAGTATGAAGTGTTCATGACTATAGTCCATTAGCATGGTCCATTCGCGTGAAAACTTCATACAATTCACAAACCTATATAGTTAGTTCAATATGCATTATCACACAATAAACAATGAAACATTAAACATTATAAGCATCAACCACATATTTGTATTTCATTTATACTCATTCAATAACACATATTCATTCATTAAAGACTCTTTCATTTCAAATATCAAATGATTACATCAATGTGACAAAATGAAAGTCATTAAACATTTAAGTACATTTGAACTAGAACTAGGAACATGTGTACCAACAGGCCAATTGTCCGACTGGACCATAAGTATGGGCCAATCGCATGACTGGACCATGAGTATGGCCCAATCGCATGATTGAACCATAATTATGGGCTAATCACACGACTGGACCACAAGTATGGCTTAATCGCACGACTGGAACATGAGGATGGATGAGTCGCACGAATGGCAACCTCAGTATGAACGA
This sequence comes from Flaveria linearis, assembly GCA_024085815.1. Lineage (NCBI taxonomy): Eukaryota > Viridiplantae > Streptophyta > Magnoliopsida > Asterales > Asteraceae > Flaveria > Flaveria linearis. Next base: position 40,421,757 of record CM044003.1, on the reverse strand, counting down.
ATCGTACGATTGGTTGAATGCGTATAGGTTAGTCATATGACTGAACCTCAGTCGCATGTATGAACCATGCGTATGGATCCAGTCGCACGACTGAAACTCACAACAGTATAAAAAGAGGTTCAGTCGGTCGTAAGCCTACACTTACTTTCAAACTCACTTAAAATTACCGGCTACCTAAGGACCCGTTTTCGAAATTTTCTCTGTCAAGTCACTTGATTTCTCTATTGCTAACTGTTCCACGTTCATCTACAAGTACAGTCAAGATGAAATCATGATACATGGGTACCTTAAATCGATCAAAATGTTCTAATGAAACAAAAACTTTAAACCGAACTGAATAACTCTAAATTGGACCTTTAAATGAACTTAAAAGTTAAATTAAAAGATAACTGGTGTTATAACAAGTCTCGGCGCTTCCAATGACTGAAATCTTGATATGGGTATGTCTGATTTGAAGAACATTCAAATTTTTGGACTTGCATAGTATGTATGCGACTGGACATACTGATGAACTTCAATCGCATGATTGCACCATACGCATGTTTCAACCGCACGATTGAATCAATCGGTGATCCAGTCTCACGAATGGTTTAATTGCATGTCATGGCACACGACCAAGCTCAGTCAGATGCTCAATCATACGACTGAGGTCAGTCCACTACTAGAAAAATCGCAAAAGATGATGCGCATTGCGTGTCATCTTGGGGGTCAGATGACGCGCAAATGCGTGTCAAGGAAGGGGTAGTCATAAATGATAGATGACGCGCATCCGCGCGTCATCTTTTTATGACGCGCAAAAGATGACGCGCATTTTATGACGTGCAAAAGATGACGCGCAATGCGCGTCAAGGAAGGGGTAGTCATAAATGACTAGATGACGCGCATCCGCGTGTCATCTATGAAATTTTTATGACGTGCAATAGATGACGCGCAATGCACGTCATAAATTTAGCTGCATTATTTTATATATATATATATATACACATTAATTTTTATAAATTTTACCTGCTGTTTTTATAAAACTATAAATCAATAACTGTCAAATGATAGCAAAACAAAATTTATTTAATTAAATACTAACAAAAATTACAAAGTTGTTCCAAGTTCACATGCATATGCAAAATTACAAAGTAGTTCCAAATTCATTTAATTATCTAATAAGTAGCCCTACACATAAATAAAATTTGAAACGTAACACTACCACAGTTGCAACGGCTTCTACAACACCAGCTGCTCCTAGAAGGTGACCAATCATTGATTTGTCGAGTTCACTCGCAACTGCAAACATATCATGGCCACAACTTGGACCTTTGTTAACTCCAACAATATATCACCTGTTTGCCATTCCAAAATGAAACAATAAAAATGAGTCAACATTTTATGAGAGCATTATGATTGATGACACCTCAAGAACCAAAAGAAGATACCATAAGAGGCTTGGACCATGCAAACAATGCCCCAGATAATGCTAATGAAACACAATCCACAGGGGTACCTACACGAACAATTTGCAAAACAGTCTGACTTATAAATCTAATCAGAACCACACTTCACCATCATTAAATTGATAAGAAACCTTGCTGGGATTTACTTATAGACTCACTTAATGATCATATTAATGTATTTTTGTTACATTCAGATTGAAAAAAAACAAACTAGTGTGCAGTAATCAACGAGAAAGAAAACTGAGCTTACCAGTAACCTCATACGCAGTGGCTTCTTTGATTTCAGCAGTGCTTACAGCAATAGACTCTTGATACGAAAAAGAGTGACCAGAAAATGATTTATCCCTGCAAAACATATAGAAATCATCAATAACCCCCAATGTTTCACCAATAAACAATCTTTCAATTGAAGGAGCATATAAACACATATAGAAAACTATTGTTCTAATAGTAATAGAAAACATCATCACAATACCATTATAAACAAATCAACAAATTACAATGCCGATACCCTGAACTCCAAGATCACCAAGACCCATTATTCTGCTTCCATCAGTGACAACAATCATATCAACCTATGAAACAGGATGTATTAATTAGTATGTAATATAATTAGTTAAAAAAAAAACTTTAAAGCTTGTTACATAATTCAAAATTAAGGCACCTGATCAGCAGGCCAATTATAAACCATCGACATCATTTCTCCACGATCTGCAGCACTGAAATACATCCCCCTTGGTCTTCTAAATAATCCACTTGGCAATATACCCTCACTTCAATTCCTGCAAAGCATTTCAATTAAAAAGTCAAGTACAGAACATTGCAGAAAAGTAGAAATGTCAAAGAAGGTAGGTCACAAGTCAGGTTAGATTGGTTAACAAGCCAAAAAATTGGCGTGCAACCTATGATAACAAAACTATATTTTTCCATTTATGATTTTAGTGAAACTATACTTGGGATGATATTCAACCTGTTTCCTTTCCAGCTAACAGTTTTATTTTGACCCACACATGATTGTGAAACACAAACCATACCCAACATCGATCTAGCTATTCATAAGTGATCAAACAAACAATCACAGCGGCAACTAAATATATACGAGTAAATTGTCGTACCATCAGGAGTACAGTCTTCGACATGATCAAACAAACCAACGACAGCAGCAACTAAATATGTAGACATGATTGGCGATTCCTGGTAGCAAACAGTCTTCAAGTTGCCATTCACCTTCTCTTCAACAACAGGCATATTTGAAAGAGCTACTAGTTCTGAAGGAACCTCTAGTGTAATCTTAAACGTAGCCTAAGCAAGAAAACAAAGCAATAAAGTACTAGCCATATATTTACCGGAAAGTAGCCAAATTACAACAAAAACTATATAAAAAAGGGAACCACATATGAGGAAGATGTTAGTCATACCTTACAAGCAGGTTCATCCTAACAAGGAAAGCACCATCTGGCATCAGCTGGTTCAAATTGAGTTACTGCCATGTTCTTCTTCTCTCCATTATGTTCGTATGTACTGTAAAGTTAAACTCAATCCCCATAACAATTAATTATTGTACAGGATAAGTTACCTACTTATCAACGTGGTTGCAAAAACTAAAACACAAACAGCTCCGCCTCACTTTGCAACAAAATAATAAGCAGAAAGAACATTCACAGTCCGAAAATCATAGCAGAAAACAAAGGTCATAAGTGATGGTAATTTTCCATATACTTGCTAACTTTAAACTTACTGAAAATGATTTCCACGTTTGACTTCTTTATGGTCTTCTATGTAAAAATCACTTCCTGTTTGAGCTTAAGTCAACAAATAGTTGTTCTTGTACAGTTGTACAAGTTAGCAATGTTTTTCTTCTCCTATAAATTATGATTTTTTTTCCTTTAAAATGAACAGAGAACATGAATTCACAAAAACATATATGCTATTTTAGTTAGGTTATGCATTAAACATTGATCCAAATAAAAAATCTCAAATAATACTCAGCATAACCAAAAACAAACTGGTTCCAATAACTCTACCAAATAAAGAAGTCAGCAAGATCAAGTACACATTTACCTTTGGTAAAATCCTTTCATTTGATCATTCAACGTGCCATCGAACCTCATAGACAGAACACCGCCACCAAGCGGCAAACTCTCAGCGAACGCCAACACCAAAACCTCATCTTCCACCAACAACTCAACATCCACAGCCTCAAATCCCTACAATCACCCACTCCCGATCATCAACTCACTCTATTCTCACAATCACAACCGCAACAGAGCGAGAAATTAACAAAAACCAAATCAAACAAACTATGAGTACCAACCACAGTTCGCAAACCCTAGATTTTATCAAATCTTCAAATGATACCCTAAAACTTCGATCAACAAATTAGGGAAAATAAAACTTACAAAATCAACAGAGAGAGAGACCGAGAGACTAGTCATTCATATTAATCACCCTAAACCCTACTTACATAATAAAAGTATTTTAAATATATGCCACAAATGAAGAAGCAAATCAACAGCTTACACTAGTAACCCCAAACCCTAGTTAAATAATCGAAGTATTTTTAGACTAACAACAAAACATGAAGTTTGAAGTACGTAGTTATAAAAGAAATAATATTGGAAATCAGTCATAGATGGAGACTTTTACATAATATACCTTAACAGCAACAACACTATAGATATAAAAAGATGAGGGCGTTACATACAACATTAAGTTGTGGCAACTATGCTGAAGAAGTATGCAGGTGCGGTCAACGATGGAAACAGTGACATAAGGCCAAGTAAAGTAGCTTCGTCAAAAAAATTATGGTGCAACGAGAAACAATGAATGTAAAGCACAACGATAAATCATGATTACCTTTGATAAATTATTATTAACCAAAGTCATTAGTTACCAATGAGCCTCACATGTCGATCAGCCAATTTCAAGTCAGTACCATAATGCATCCCCGACTTCTTCAGTCTTACTTACAGTAGCAGCACGTCACTCACTTAAGTGCTTGCACCTTTGCAACTCCTTGTAGAGTTCTCCTTTGGCAGCATATTCCAAAATCAGGTAGACTCTTTTCTGTAGAAATTGATGTTTGTATTATATAAACCATGTTCCAGACCTTAAAGAAAACAACAAGATGGAAGGAATTTATACCTGATCATAAAAGTAGCCATAGAGTCTTAGGATATTAGGGTGTCTAAGATGGCTTTGTATTTCAACTTCATAGCGAAGTTGGTGCTCCACCTGAGATTGTTTAAGTTGGCTCTTGAAAAGCACCTTCAATGCAACTATATGGTTGCTCTGTTTCAAAAAATACAAATATTGTTATACATCAATATCGTAAATTAATAACCATGTATATGTTAACATAAAAGAAATGATTGACAACCTGATACAAGCGAGGGAGAGTGCATAAGATCTGATGTATTTCATATTTCACCTGTAGCAACAAAACAAAAATATGTGGTTTAATCCTTCCAAAATGAAAGTATTAGCCATATGACTTAAAAGAGTGAGTCGGTAAAGCATACTTGTGTGGTATAGCCACTGAACTCATCCACAATCAACCCTAAACCCTAATATAGAACACATCCACAATCAACCACAATTTAGCAATCAAAATAAAAAAACAATGTACCTACCTGCGACTTGGAATATTTGTGGGTGCCCGACGGAGGCTGCTCGAAGGTTCTGTAGGGAAGGGGTGGCCGCGAGTGGCTCAAAGGTTGCGAAGGTTCTGCGATCGAAGGGACTGGTCGAAGGGGCTGGTCGAAGGGCTGGTGGAAGGGCTGGTCGAAGGGGTCGACTATGCGACGAGGGGGTGGCCGCGAGTGGCCCGATTGTGCGACGGGGTGGGTCGATTGTGCGACAGGGGGAGGCCGGTGGGTTGATTGTGTGACTGGGGGTGGCCGGTAGTCGATCGATTGGCCGGTGGGTTGATTGTGCGAAGGGGGCTGGCCGGTGGGGATGAAAGGGAATTTTGAGAGATAGCGGGTTTAAGAGACTACAAAAAGGGGGAAATTGAAGTTAAAAAATTTAAAATATGACAAATCAAGATGACACGCATAAATGTGTGTCATCCTTTCTAAAAATAGTTTAAAACACGACATATATTTTATGATACACGTAAATGCGCGTCATCTTTTTTCGCGCGTCATCTTTTGCGCGTCATCTATTAACAGTTTTCTCGTAGTGGTCGTATGGTCCAATCATACGATTGAACCAGTAAGATGAGACTTGTTTCAAATTCAAATGTTCATCCTTGTGAACGGGTCTAATATGTCTGTTATCTGTGTTATAGTGAAATGGCGCATAGGTGGACTATGAGCACAAAGCACAATATTTGTGCTTACCTCAACACTATCTCAAGGAACGCCGCTGAGTTCGTGGGAATTATAGAGTTCCTAAACTGATCAAGGATCTTCCAAGCTATCTCTACACCCTGTACACCTTACAGATCCCTACAACAGGCATTCTTGGAGAATACGGTAGTAGAAAGATCAGTTGAGCCTTACAGAATCCGAAGCTCCATTTTTTTCCAGGATATAAATATAGGTGAAGATGACTTGAGGAGAGTGCATAGCCGGTGACTTGAGGAGAGTGCATAGCCGATGACTTGAGGAAAGTGCATTTTTTGCCAGGATTAAGTACGCCGGTGACATCAATGCCGGTGTACTTTATAAGAGCAACATGTGCCCTCCTTTCAAGTATCTAGCACATGTGATTCTGAAGTGCATTGCCTCTCGACGAGGTGGTTTTTATGAGATGAGCGATCAGATTCAGAACGCATTTATGGCATTAGTACTGAACCACACATTTAGCTTTTCCAAGATGTTCTTCAATTACATGAGGGAGAACATTAAGGGCAAGGGGCAGGAGGGCCTCTGCATGTATCCCTGGTTTCTCTAAACGATCATCAACGAGAAACTCCTAAACCTGCCAAACAACAAAGACGATGAGGTGTCATTTAAGGTAATGGATGACACGATAATAGGCAGGATGAATGTATATAGGGGAAAGCAAATAAAGCCCCCAGTGAGATGGTTGTTTGGCCATATGGCCAGTGCTGACTATGTAGCACCAGCAAGGAAGAAGTGGCGTCACGATGATAGTGACTCAGATGTTAAGCATGTTGTGATGCCAGAGGATGATGATGATGATGACCCGGATGAGGGTCACAGAGGTGGTTCATCAGCTACTGGGGGCTCTGGCTAGCCTACAGTTCACCCAGATCTCCCCACTATGAAAGATCTAGGTAATTTTGAATTGGGAGAGGAATCAGAGGACTCAGAGGAAGAGCCTCTTTCTAGACACGTGGGTAGCAAGTGGGTTGCTGTAGATAGAGGGAAGGAGGTGGTTGGTGCCGCCAGGCTAGCTCGAAGGGTGTCGATACTGAAGAAGCTAATCCATCCTACATACCCAGACAACCTAGCAGCACAGTGGAGCATGGATGGCTAAGGGGACTAGGAAGAAATGGATGGCTAAGGGGACTAGGAAGAATAGGATGGCCTAACCCTATGGGAAGAAGGGGAAACGCCAAAGGATCATTGTGATGAGTTCTTCCACCACCACTACCACTACCACCATTACAGCCACTACCACTGACACACCCACTACCACCCAAATACCCACATCAACCTCACCCATAAAACCCAACACCATACCTCCACAAACCATTCCTATCCCCACACCTATATTCACAACTTCAACCACCAACCCTACCATTCCCCAAGACAGTACCTCAACCCCTCAAATTCCCACATCTCAGAGTACTTCCCTACCCACAGTTGGGTTAGAGGAACAACTTGCATGCCTTAACAGGGTAGTTCTCAAGCTGTTAGCTACTGATGATCTTTGGGCTAACCAAATTAGCCAGCTGATGGCAGTGAATGAGACACAGGGCCAGCAAATCGCCAAGCTAACTGAGAAGAATGAAGCCAATGAACAGGCTTTAGTTCGAGCTCATAAGGCCCTTCAAGCTCAGAATGAGCTAGTGTTGGGTTCCACAACGAAGATCAATGATCTGGAGAAGAGGAATAAGAAGATCATATTGAGGTTGAAAGGAAAATAGGAGGAGACATTAAAAAGTAAAGGAGATGGGACGATGATGGCGATGATGATGACTCTAGTGATGATGAATCTGATGATGAGGATGATGAGGAGGAGGCTGATAAGAGTGGAGAAGAGAAGAAGAAAGAGGATGATGAACCTGAAGGGGAAGCGAACGCATCAGCCTCAAATCAATCTGCAAAGGGGAGGTGTAGAAAGAAAAACTAGGATTAGGGAACTTCTTCCTCAGTTCCTCAAGCTAATGAGCCTCAAGATCAAGGTCAAAGTAATGATTAAGAAAGTTTATGTAATTTGAAATCTTTTGTAATTGAAAATTGTATTACATTAATGTAAATGATGAAAATTTATTTTTAATGCCTTGATGATTCATTAATGTGTGCTTTGTTGATCATTTTATCAAACAGATACAACTTAATAGGTCGGTGAATTCGATGTTGCTCCCCTTCAGCAAATTAAGAGTCAGCTCATAATGATTCTTGATTTGCAAGGGATTGTTAGAAGATCTGTGAGTTATACACCAGAAGAGGGGGAGATCATTCACGATTTATCAGATGAACAGCTTGCTGAGATTTTCATACTGAACCCTGATAAGATCATTTGAGATGCTCCTGAAGTTGATGCTATTAGTGATGAGGAGTTGCAAGGAGTTGATGATATTGAGATAGAGGATGTCACGTCATATCACTATCCTCAGTACAAAGATATTGATGGAGATGTTATACCAGACATGGGTGAAACCTTTGTTAGTGGGGCATTTGACAAGGTTTCTGAGAGTCACAGAGAAAGAAGTGGCAGAAGATAAACCTCAAGATTATGATGCTGATGTGGCACAAAGGAAGGCTAAATGGGCTGCATGTCTAGCTAAGATGAGAACTCATAGAGAGCCTCCAAAGCAGAATGCCTACACCAAGCTATATAAGGTTAAAAAACATTAGAAAGTATCTGGAAAAATTATCAGTTGGGCCAACTTTGAGGATTTAAATGTTTATGCAATCAAAAGGGAGAGAGGGATTGAGTATTACAGACATCCACATGATCTAAAAACCCTCCTAGGCTTTGAGCTGAACAGCCTTGCTTACCTAAACCTGTTGTATGCAAACCCAGGTAAGATGTCGGGTTGGTTTGAAAAGGCACTAAAGAAAGAGTACCACACGAGATGGGTCAACTTCAAACCTCAACAACCGAGGAGGTTTATTCATAAAACGGAAGTTGACTCAATCTCTGAAGACAGAAGGTGGTGTTGAAGTGGAGACCTCCAAGGACAATGTCAATGATTCCATTGAAGGAAATGCCATAGGACTTCACACCTTATTTTAAGTGGTGGTATTACGATTAGAGGACGAGCGAAGCGGTGATTGTGCTTAACCGAGATTGTAAGATTAAGTCTATCAGGGTATTTGACCTAATGTGGCTCACTAACTTGTCAGCAGATGATGTTTATACCTTATGCAAGTGGCCACTATTCTATGATACACAAGATATTGTACAAGCTCTCAAGTTCTAGCACGTTATCAGACTCTGTTTTGCATTCGAGATTCTTGTTGGAGTCATAAAAGAGAAGAAGTACAAGAAGTTTGAAGAGCATCTGAAAAGTGTTAGATAATAGAGTAAACTAGGTCTAAAGGGGAGTTTGTTGATACATGATGTCCCCAGTTTATTGTACATAAACGTTTATGTCTTTCCTTTCTTACACATGTGTAATGCAAGAACCTTATTGTAATGTGATATATATATATATATATATATATATATATATATATATATGTTTGGATGTTTATTTACCTTTGATTATATCATATTCTTATAACATTTATTATTACACGTATGATGAACTTTATATATAGGTTTGGGGTTGTTGTGCATAGTTTTGAGTCAACAATGATTCAAAAATGTGTTTGACATAGTCTTGTGGTTATTCATGCTAATAGACCATGCTCATGGACCACACGCACGAATGGACCATGTTTATGGACCAGTCACACGACTGAACCAGGTGACTAGATCAGTCGCACGAGTAAGTCATAAGACCGGCTCAGTCGCATGACAGAACCATTCGTAGAGTTCGGTCGTGCATATGAATCAATTGCATGACTCAATCGCACGACTGAAGCATGCAAATAGCTTAGTCGTACGACTGGACACTGAAACCTATAATACCACGTATTTCATGGATTAATAAGACACTTCAAATATTATCATACCCTAGCCGTCCAGAGCGTCCCAGTTCGTCCATCCAACTTTAAAGTTCGTCCTTGATTGATTTCTACTTGTTCTAAACTTTTGTTTAATTGTTAGATCGATCAGGCTTTCGTTCTCACTGAATGGCTCGCCAATAAAATAGGATTCCGCACTATTTGATCTAGTTTCACATTAAATCAGTTCGTACTCCGTACGTACACGGTCCTAACAATGTTGATGAAGAATAAAGAAATGCTGATGAAGCCAAGGCATCCGTATTAGTTAATGCGGATGTCCAACAAGTAATGCGGCTAAAGACCTTTTGTACTTGGACTAGTATTATGTATAGTTGTCAGGGTAGTTTGGTCATTTTGCACAGGCTTTATGTCAGCCTATAAATAGAATAGAATATCCATCATATGTAAGTTTTTCACTTACAAAGTTACCTAGTACTCAAGTTACGAGGTTCTGAGGTTGTCTTTTCACTGATTTGAAAACCCTAGAACCCATTGTAACTTGTTTGTTCTACAATCAATATAAAAGCATTTATGAGTACATTTACGGCATTAAATGTTCTTTGATTCAGTATTTTCACTACTTGATCACTAACTAAACACCATATTCGATCCTTGTTGACTTAACATCAACAAAGAATCTCATTCTTGGACCCAGTCAAAGAAGCCAAGCAAAAGAAAGAAGTAGCATTGATTTCAAACTTTGACTGGAGGGCAGAGATTAAAGAAATTATGGAAGAAATCAATCATGCATTAGTGGCTGAAGTGGTGAGTAGTGATGAGGAGTCAGTAGAGGAGTTTGATCCTTTCAGAGAATTTAAGAATGAGAGCATGGGAGAAGCTTATGATGGGAGCGTTAAACAACAGGGTTATGATGAAGAAATAAAGGTTGAGAAAGTAAAAGAAAAGAAGGTTGATGAAGTTGATCAGTACAGAAAGCAAGAACAGGTTGTCAAGAGGGAGGTGAAGCTAGAAGTAAATAAAGAAAGGAAGAAGGAACAAAGTCAAGTTAAGAGGGAAAGAAAGAAATTTGTGGAGTAAGAGGATGAAGAAAAGAAGAAGAATACCCTAGTTTGTCAGTGTGAAAAGGCCCTAGCTGCCGAAAAAGTTGTTATGGGCCTTTCTTATGAGGTAATTCAAGACATGTGTTCTCCTCCATGCAAAATTAGATTATTTGGAGTTTATAAAGCTAATAAGTTGTTATTATAAATGAAAAAGAATTAAGATAAATAAATAAGGAACTTAAAACAAATGAGTCTAAATATTTTATCAATTTAAATGAAACTTTAACAGAAAATGAGCATTTAAAAATAAATATTTTGGAATGAATTGTCGAAATAAATTCATTAACTGAACATGTAGCACTTGCTGAGTTTGAAACCAGCAAATTAAAAACCAAGCTTGAAAAATGGGCAATTTCAGGGATGAAACACGAGCATCTTTGCAAGAAGCAATGGGGGGCTTGAATTAAGATAGGGTAGGGATGTGATGAAACCACTCAAGTTTATCCTCCTCCAAGCACTTATTGTTATTTACCTATGCATATACATCATCCAACAAATGAATTGATTTGGAATTATACTAACAGTTTGTATGCAGGATTACAAGAAGTGAATCATATGGAGATTCGAGAGGATTATGGTTGCAGTAGCAGTAGTGGTTTGGGCTATGATTCCAAAAAATCTTTGAAAGACACAAGCTTAAGTAGTTTTTATCCTAGCAGTCAGTTTCAGACAATGGCTTATGTAGTTCTAGTTCTAGTCCATCTTATTCATCATCAAATGTTTCTAAATCAAATACCAATGTTATCAATGCTTGTGTTAACGAAAATGATGCATGTTCAAATGAAGCTTCAATCGGACTTATAGACTCAAATTGTTTTAAAAAGTTCCACTCTCATCCTATCCCACCTTTTACCCCAATTCGGATTTCTAAACCGAAAGAAACAGAAACATCTTCCTCACTGGTTAAATTTATTAATGTAAATGGATCAGAATCTGCCAAAATTAAGGTCTCAAAAGAAAATCTAAAGGATTCATATTATACATGCAATAATTCTAATTCACATGTGACTGACTCTGAGGAAGATAGAGTAGTTGATCAAACTCCTGTTTCAAACTGCAAAAAAAAAGGTTTGAAATCCCATTGCTTTAAATGTGGGAAGGGTGATCATGTAATTAAACAATGTTTAAAATACGTTAATAGAAATGTACATAATAGTTCTTTGGGAAGTACATTAAATCAATTTGTAAATAATTTCTTTTGTAAAAATTCTTATGCTCCAAAATGCAAGTTTGTCAAAACTTGGATCCCTATTTCTAAAGCCTAACGATCATTTTGTTCTAATGGCAGGATCATTCAAGAAAAGTTGTCAATAGCTTATGGCATGTTGATAGCGGTTTTTCCATGCATAAGACCGGGTTGAAGGACCTTCTCACCAATGATAGGATAATAAATGGAGCATATGTTGCATTTGCTGGAGAGAAGAACCGTGGACACATGATTGGTCAAGGAGAAATCTCAAATGGTTCATTGACTCTAGAGAAAGTGAACTATGTTCCAGAACTAGCATTCAAATTGTTGAGTGTATCACAAGTATATGATAAAGACATTCTAGTATTGTTTATGTCAAATGCTTGTTCTTGAAACTTGAGTTCACTGTTCCAAAGGAATTAGTAATCATGTGAGCTCTAAGAAGGAATGATACATACTTGCAAGATATTGGATCAACAGAATCCACCTCGACTGTGACATGTCTCCTGTCAAAGGCTTCATCATCCGAATCCTTCTTGTGGCATAGACGATTAGGACATTCAATTTTGAAAACAGAAATAAGTTGGTTAAGAACAATCTCGTCAGGGGGCTACCACTTAAAGATTTTATAGTGGTAGAAAAATGCATGGCTTGTGCTTAAGGAAAGCAGCACAAAAGGCTACACAAGCTTAAGCTTGAAAATACAATTTCTAACCCCCTCAAATTGTTAAATACTGATTTATTTGGTCCTATTAGTGTTAAATCTATTGCTAATAAATCTTATTGTTTGGTTGTTACAGATGATTATTCAAGATACTCTTGTGTAAGATTTCTAGCAAATAAATGTCACACCGCATAAGAGTTGCAGAAGCTGATCCTGTCGATTGAGACCATCAACAAACAGAAGGTTATGGCCATCAGAAGCGATAATGAAACCGAATTCAAAAACCACATCTTTGACTCATTCTACGCAAGCAAGGGAATAATCAGACAGTTTAGTGCTGCCAGGACACCTCAACAAAACGGTGTTGCTGAAAGAAAGAATCAGACGCTTATCGAAGCAGGAAGAACTATGCTGATTGAGTCGAAGCTTCCAATTATTTTCTGGGCAGAAGCAGCTAATTGTGCATCTTATGTATTGAACGGCGTGCTTATCGTAAAAGACAAGATGAAGATTCCGTATGAGCTTCTTCATAAACGAAAACCCTTGATTGACTTCTTCTATCCATTTGGTTGCTCATGTACTTTGCTAAATACACAAGCTCAGAAGTCAAAGTTTGGTGCTGTTTTGGACGAATGTTTCTTTATTGGCTACTCTTCCTCACAAAAGGTGTATCGGGTGTACAATAAAGGAACGCGTATTGTGTAGGAATCCTTCTATATTGATTGGCAAGAGTGAAATTCACCAAACATGGGGTCGGACCCAGAATGGTTTTATAACTGTAACACTGTCTTCAAATCTTTCAATCTTCCAATCTTTGATGATGATGTTGCTCGTCAAACTAGTGTGCAAATCATTCCTCCACCAGAACCACAACAACAACCACAACCACAACCACCTCCACAACCCGAACCTCTCCCACACCTACCGATTGACCCTCCACCTCCACCAGCATCTGATATTCTACCGCACCACCACCACAACCGACTCCTCAATCAGAACCATCTTCCGTTTCACAACCATCTTCCGTTTCACAACCATCCTAAATTGAATCTTCATCTCATTCAAACCCATTAACCCTTAACACCAATTTCAAAACCCTAAAAGACCACCGCACGATTACATCATTGGTTCCATTACTGATGGTGTAAGGACACGAAGTCAATCCGGATTGATAAGTGAATGTCTTTATGCATGTTTCTGATCTCAATTTGTACCCAAGAATATCACAGCAGCACTTCAGGACCAGGTTGGGTCGAATCTGTGCAAATGGAGCTTCAGCAATTCAGGAAACTGAAGGTTTGGCTACTACTTAATCTTCCTCAAAATAAGTTTCCCATCGGTACCAAATGGGTCTACCAGAACAAACTAGATGATCTTGGAGTTGTAATCAGGAACAAATCTAGGCTGGTTGTTCAGGGGTATGCTCAAGAGGAGGGAATTGATTACACCAAACTGTTTGCTCTGGTTGCTCACATTGAAGCTATCAGGATCTTTCTTGCTCACGCCGCTCATAAGAACTTTATGGTCTTTCAAATGGATGTGAAGTGTGCATTTATATACGGTAACATTGATAAGGAGATATATATCTATTAGCCTCCAGGTTTCGAGGATCCAGATTTTCCAGATAAAGTGTGTAAGCTTGATAAATCCTTATATGGATTACATCAAGCACCTCACCTCTGGTACAAAACCTTGACACAATATCTGCTCAGCAAAAGCTTCTCTCGTGGCACCACTATATATATGACACTATTCACGAAAAAAGTTGATGGTGAAATGCTGATTGTTCAAGTGTACGTTGATGACATCATTTTTGGGTCAACAAATGAGAAACTGTGTAGAGGGTTTAAAGAAGTGATGAAGGATCACTTTTAAATGAGCATGATAGGGGAGTTTTGCTTTTTCTTGGGATTGCAGGTTGAACAAAAGCCCGATGGCATTTTGATTCATCAAGAAAATTATGCTATGGAGATTCTCAAGAAATTCAAGATGGATGATGCTTCTCCTGAACTCACCCCATTCACTGCTCAAATGTGCTTAACTTTGGATGATAATGGGAAACCTGTAGATGCTCATCAATCGCTCTATGATTGGGTCTCTCTTGTCTCTCACTGCGAGTCGCCCTGATATTACATCACTATGTGTTATTTGCCCGGTATCAAGCTAACCCAAAGGAATCTATAAAACGAATCTTTCAGTATCTCAACGGTTCCTGCGCTTGGGTCTTTGATATCCAAAGGGAGGGAATTTTTATTTACATGCCTATTTTGATAGTGATCACGAGGGTTGTAAGATCAATCAAAAATCAGTTACCGGTGGATGTCAATATCTCGTGAATTGTCTTGTTTCATGGCAAAGCAAGAAGCAGACAACTGTATAACTATCAACAGGAGAAGCTGAATACGTTACTGCATCAAGTTGCTGCCGCCAAGTGCTTTGGATCCAGCATCAAACGATGGATTATGGCATCAATTTCCTTCATACACCACTCGTTTGTGATAATCAAGCTGCTATTGTGATTGCCAAAGTTCCAATTCATCAAACTCGCACCAAGCACATTGAAAAAAGGATTCATGCAATCCGTGATGCATAGGAAAAGGGTTTCATAGATATTATACCGATAGACATAAAAAATCAAATGGTAGATCCTTTCATAAAAAACATTTGATAAACCTCATTTTTATAAACTGATCTCTATGTTAGTTTAATATCTTTCTAAAAACTCCTTTGAAAATAAAGTATGTGAAAAATAATTGTAAATAAATATTTTTTTATATTTTTTATTTTTTATTTTATTTTCTATCTTATTCAAATCTTATTTAAGGTCTTATGTTGATAAACACCTTCTTGTAAATCTTGCTATCCCATATTTTCTCACTATTATAATATTTTACAAAATATATATATATATAAATTTCTCTTGTATAGTAATTAATAGAAATTTAGGGGGAGAATAAACTTTTAAATTTTTTTTCAATTTTGTCTTGTCAGGACCCCAGAAAAAGAAGTTAGAAAGTGGTCAACAGCTTGTGTTGGAATATGCATGGTAGACTCAGCCAGAAACCAAGTAAGCAGTGATTGTGCAGCCAAACTAAAGATCAAGAACTTGGTGATAAGGATCATTCTTGTGACATCTTGGCCTGCACAAAGATACAAGTCTCGTCAAACACTTGGTTGAGAGTGGCTGATTTCTATCATGAGTTTGTGCTAAGTCTATGTTGGGTCTAGGTTATTAATATTTTTTCAATCCTTTAGCCTAAATAAAAAATAAAATGCGTGTTTATCTCCTCTCCTATGCGTGAGCATTGACCTGGAGTGATGATCTTCTCTACTATGCGGAAGCATTGACCTAAAGCTCTCATCAACACGCTTAGATGACCTTCTCTGCTATGTGTGAGCATTGACCTGGAGCTCTTATCTTTTGGAATAAGATGATCATCTCCTCTGTTATACGTGAGTATAGACCTAGAGCTATCATCATGAGTTAAAGAGTCTGTATAGTAAAGTGTCTCGTCAATAATCATGCTATCATATGTATGCATCAATGTCAATTCAGAACAACTCAAGCAAAATCAATGATCACACTCAATAAACCTTCATGTCTAGATGAGTTGTTTGTCAAATGTCTGTGGGACCAGGTTACTAGAGTTTCTTAAATTAACTCAAAACATGATAAAGACAGCTGCAGATTGCGCGTTCAAAAGAATAAGGCATTGGTTTAGGTGGACAAACATATCAGCAATCTCGCCAAGTCTCGACTCTCTGGGATACTTCGAGAAAAAGATGCAATTATATCCTTTTACTCTTTATTTTAAGTTTATCACTTACTTTATTTTAAATTTTAGTTTTATTTTATTTTATCATAGTTCATTTTTTTGATGTAGGTATTGTGGGATGAAGAAATTATTTTTGTGAAAATGTTTATCAATATAAGTCTTTAAATTTTATTTATAAAGCTTTAAATTTGATTTATAAAATTTTTAAAAAAATTTCAAAAAAATAAAAAATAAAAAATAAAAAAATTCAAAATTTGGCTAAATGTCTGAGCGAAACTAAGTTTCGCTAAGAGATTCAGCTAGCGAATCTATAGATTCACTGGTAATCATGCTCATTTATGAGTCGCCTGATTGAATCAGTGTTCCCGAGCAATACTATAGTTAGTTTCGCTACAACGAAACTGGGCGAGTGATATAGCATAGTGTAAGAACAGATCTATACAATCGCTCGTAGTTTTGAAAACCTAGTTTCAAAAGGCGAATCTCTATGTCTATCATTGTGTTGATTTTCATCGCAACAAAGTGTATGAAAGGACTTAGGTTGGTATTGCGAGCGTTATACTAAGGATTAATCAAGCCTTTAACCATTGCATTGTCGGACTAAGCTGATTCGCTGAGGTTAGGGTTCTCTGTTCTTCGTTATGCGAAACTACTACCTTTCCAGCGAATCTGAATGAAAGTTCAGAGTTCCCATGCGAAACTGTAGTGTTGTACGGTCCGAGCACACTGGATAGTTTCCTTAGGGAAGTTTCAACGAAACCATAAGTTCACCCAGACATATAAACTTATAAATAATTTTAGGCGAAACTGTAGATTCTCTAGCGAAACTATAACTTCGCTTTGAGCTAAACTATAAGATTCACTTGAACACATAATTAATGAAATGATCTGAGCGAACTTATAATTTCTGCTAAGCTAACCTATAATTCGACCTAGCGAAACTATAGAACGCTATGATACTTGGACACCCAAGACTTAGCGAATCTATAATTTGGCTCAAGCGAAACTACAGTTTCGCTACCAGCAAAACTGTAATTTTCTGTTTACTTTTCTTCTATTTTGTATAATTCAATCTACTGTTTCTATATATAACTAACTCATTTCTATATCCATTTCAATTATTATGGCCAACTTGAGGTTTGATGAGAAGAACAACATCGTAGCTCTGTTAGATGAGAACGGTCCAAAGACAGTAGGCTTTAGAGACTGTATCAGATGGCTGATGCAATCACCTATTGACTATGCCATAACCCACACACCAACCTATGTACATTCTGCATGTTCAAGATTTCTGGAGATCTACCGAATATGATATTGGAACCACTCCAAATCGTATTCTTGACAGAATAGCCGGAAATGATATCATCATTACTGAGGATACTATAGTCAGAGTGCTGAGAATGGCGGAAGACTATGGAACGGAAGTTGTGATGTCTGTTCCTCAAGTCTTGGATGCTTTTAGAAGCATGGGGTATGAAGGGCCTTCGTCTGGATCTAAGAAGGAGATCAAGAAATCATTTCTATCAAAGGAATGGAGATATATTGCTTACATTTTCATTATGTGCCTGGATCACAGAAAAGGTGACCCTGATGTGCTAAACATTCACTGGGCCAAGGATATGGTTATATCTTGCAAAGGAAAAAAGGCTAACATAGCCAAACTGACCTTTCTGTGATGAGTGATAAACTATGGTCAACATACACAAGTTTCTAAGGCAAATAGGTCAATTTACCTTGACGTGTCAATGATTCCAAATGGCAATGCGTTACCAAATGGAACCATCCGGTTTATATTTGAAATATCAAAAATCCTTGATTCCTTGGACGGGTTTATCACCCAAAACTCTAATATCTTCTCATTCCTATCTTACATAATGTTCCCGTTAATATTGAACTCGTTATATTCCTCAATTCCCACATTTAAACATCGTTATACGTTATGCGCCTTCAGTAACTATCTTTATACCTTGACCAACGTGTACATGGATCTTAATATATCCAAAGATATTGGTCGTCTAAACTGAATGGTTTTTCAAAACTTAAAATTGTTACATAGGGTTCTCAAATGACCTTAAAGTGTGTCCCATGACTGAAATCACGCAATGCCAAAAGGTGGAATACCTGCATCTCGGGATACCTTGGTTAGGCAAGGTATACACATAAATCTGATTCGACCATTGGATTCGTTTATCTGAAATTCATGAGATGGGTGTTCGCTTATAGGTACGCGTGACTTCTGTAAAGTTGTGGTTGACGTAACACTTTGAAAAGTCAACGCATTTCCCTTTTATTTGGAACCGAACGTTTACATCTCATTGTTGTGTTGAATCATTTCCGTCATAGATCTTGTTTTCCTGACTTAAACCATTCAAGATTTGAGAACCTATCACAATTAACTCTGTTATCCCGAACCTTAAACTTGTTGGATTCTTTATGTCCAAGACACATAGAATATTGATGTGGTTAGTACGTCATGATCCATGTCGGGTCATACCTAATAACAAGTTTAGCAAACACCAATTAATATTTAATTGATGATATGATCATGCAATTAAATATCAACACCAATTTAGAAAATGGGTTTTCTAAATAAATTGCATATGAGATAGAACAACTTATAGGGATATTTTGTTGAAGGGTATTATTTGAAATGTTATTTAAATTAGTTGAATAACATAAAGTAATAAAGTGTGTAAGAGTTATAAAATTAAAAGGGTTAATTTTATAACTTATCTAGTGACTTGTTTTAAAATATTGAACAAATGTTTTAAGGGGAAAACCCTTTTTAATTCCTCAAATTCGCCCCCCCCCCCATTCATGGGTGGATTTAATGTTACCCTTGGTACTAAATACACACTTTATGACTTACACTCAACCTCCTATCTCTCTCATACATGCAAACAAAAGACCAAGACTTTTTCTCTCAACTTCCTTCAAGAAAACAAGCTGAAAAATTCGGATTTCAGCATTCTTGGTTCGATTTGGTGTCAAAAATCCTAGCAAAAGGGTGTTTGCTTCACACTTGTGGGTATGCTACCTTGAGGACACCTCTCCTTGGTGTTTTGGTTGTTCAAGAACATCATCATCTTCATCAAAAGTCCTGATTTTCAGCAGCTCTACAAAGGTTGTATCTTGTGTTGCTTTTGGTTGTTGTTTCATCTTGATAGCTAGTTCAAACACATATAAACGATCCTATGTTCTTGGGTTTGTTGATGTTAAGTTATTAACCTTAATTTTCAGATTATGAATCATAATATTAAGGCTTTAATCCGCTGCGTTTTCTTGTTTAAATGGTTAAACAACTTTGATAATGGTCCAACAAACCCAACATTATCATCTAGAGCCGGATATGTGGATGACTAGCTTCTTTTGTCCTTATAAAATAGGTTTTATGGGACTTTAACAACCTAATAGGGGCTGTTTTGTGATGATATGATGAAACCCCAACCTTTCAAGGTTATATCTTGCATGCTTATGATTAAATTTTGAAAGGATGATATCAAATGGTTGATTATGTTGTTTGGAAATAACCCTAATGTTTTGGTTCATGTTGGCCAGAACTTTAAGGTTATAAAAGGGGTTCATTTTGTTCTTGAAATGTTGTATATGGATATTGGAAATAACCCTAATGTTTTGGTTCATGTTGGCCAGAACTTTAAGGTTATAAAAGGGGTTCATTTTGTTCATGAAATGTTGTATATGGATACATATTTTGGTGCATAACATAGCCTTGACCATATGTGTTTCAGATTTGGTTGATTATGATTTTGCATGTTGGTTGTATTCATTCAAAGGGTTGTAATAATTTCTTTTGTGTTTGTATTTTGGGTTGTAATTATTTATTCATTTGGTTAAGTAATAAATAGAATAGGTGCTTTTCTTTTATTATAAAATTGTATTAGGATATGATTTTGTAAAGGAAGATGCACAAGATGAAGACCCAAAAGGAAGGACACAAAAGACATGGACACTTGAAGCTTTTGGATGTGGATTCAAGTGGGAGTTCATGGACACATATGATGTGTCATTATTAACCCTTAGGAAAGACCTTATGACAACACTTGTGATGGCAAACAAATGTAGTCAACTTAGTGGCTATGGTTATGCACATATGTTTGTATGATTATGCTTGTTTGGTTGTTTGTTGTATGATTGTTGTTTGATACTTGGATATGCATAACATACTCATTAGCAAACTTAACAAGTAGAAAATTTATGGTTCCTAATCATTAAGTGGTTAATAAAAGGTTATTAAAAGGATTAATAATTTTAATAAATGGGTTTTTATTAAAAAGGAGAAACATAGGGTACCATGTTTTTGAAAGCATGCAAGTACAAGGTGCATAGAGTTTTCAAAACTAGAATTAATGAAAACTAAAATCCCTTTGGAAACAAGTTTAACACCATCCTTTTACACGACACTCGAATCACTTGAGAACTATTTGTGGGATAAAGGTCACCTAAACACTTTTAGGGAACTTGTGTTTTGAGATGGGCTTAACGTATTTGTGGGATAAATGTCACCTAACCACTTGTATGTGTAAACTCACACGTATGTGTAAGTAGGACGACTTGAATGGAAACCATGTGCATAAGGTCACCGAAGCATGGCGTACAATGGTGTTGATGGGATTAAACATGCCAACCAAACATAAGATGTTTAACCGATCCCATAAAGGCTAGAAGTTGTAAAAGGTTGCAATTGTCAAATGTTGACTTCCTTGTTAATTTAAATAATGGGATAAAGGTCACCTAACCATTATTTAAATGTAACGTTGGATTCTAGATTTTAATTATTAATTGTCTATGAGACATAAAAGGGTATTAATGATTAAAATGTAATTTTTCAGAAATACTAATAAGAACTTTGTAAATTTTGTAGAATGGCCGCAAACAATAAAGTTACCACCCCGACCGTCCATACCCTATCACTGAGAACTATTTTAGAGAGGGATCGTCTGAACCATAACAAGTTTATGGACTGGTTTTGAAACATGAGAATTGTTCTCAAGCAAGAGAAAAAGTCCTATGTCCTTGACGATCCTATTCCTGACTAACCCGACCCCAAGGATGTTGAGGCCTATAACGATTGGCTTCAGTATACTGAGGATTCCATGCAGGTGTCCTGCCTGATGTTGGGAACTATGATTCCCAAACTCCAAAAGAACTTGGAGCATCATTGGGCATATGACATGATTACCCAATTGAAGGAAATGTTCCTTCAACAAGCTAGGATAGAGCGCTTCAAAACGGTTCGAGCGCTTCATGAGTATCGCATGGAAGAAACCCAATCGGTATCATCTTATGTACTTAAGATGAAAAGCCACATTGATCGCCTCGAGAGGCTTAACTGTCCTGTCTCAAAGGAGTTGGCCACAGATTTGATCCTTAATGGCCTAACTAAAAGGTTTGAGACGTTCATAATGAATTACAATATGAACGGATGGGACAAGAGCATCGGTGAGCTTCACGTAATGCTCAAAACAGCTAAGGCGGGGATGGGTAGAAAGGTTCTACCTTTTATCTCGATCAATGAGGGAGGCAATAGGAAAAGGCCATTCCCCGATCCTAAGGCATGTGTTGCCAAAGGAAAGGGGCACATCAAAGGCAAAGGGAAAAGGAATGTTAAAGCAGAACCTCCAAAACCTAAGGTGATGAAGCCTAAGGTAACGGAAAACGATCCATGTTTTGATTGTGGTGAGATAGGACATTGGAAAAGGAATTGTCCAACCTATCTCAAAGAGTTGAGAAATAAGAGGGATGCTGGGCAGACCTTAGGTACAACTTTCATGATCCATATTGACTTAAATGTTATTTCTTCAAACACATTGGTATTGGATACCGGGTGTGGAACTCACATTTGCAATCTGTTATAGGGGTTCAAACAAAATAAGCACTTTAAGAAGGGAGACACAAGTCTCTACATGGGCAACAGAGCAAAAGTTGATGTCAAAGCCCAAGGAGACTATGTTTTGAAACATTCAAATGGTTTGGAAGTTGTTCTTAAAAACATTTTGTATGCTCCTAGTTTGACTAGGAATATAATTTCAGTTTCCCTTTTAAAACAATATGGTTATGATTTAAAGTTTGTAAATGATGGAATTTATGTTTATATGGATGATGTATTTTATTTCAAGGCTATGCCTTTTAATAGTATTTATGAATTGGTTCATGATGATTCATCCTATAATAACACATTAGACCAATCAAGCACAATGAAACTTAAAATGAGTTTAAGTGATTCTTATCTTTGGCATTGTTGACTTGGTCACATAAACAAGAATCGGATTCAAACACTTCAAAAGAATGGTCTTTTGAAAACAAATGAAAATGGTTCATTTGATAAGTATGAATCTTGTTTACAAGGTAAAATGACCAAGTCGCCCTTTAGTGGTACTAACGAGAGGGGAAAAGACTTATTAGGAATCATACATTCGGATGGAGGTGGTCCTTTTAAGACAATGACAAGGAATGGTGAAAAATACTTCATTACCTTTACCGACGATTACAGTCACTATGGTTATGTGTACTTGATGACACATAAACATGAAGCTTTTGAAATGTTCAAAATCTTCAAGAATGAAGTACAAAATCAAACCTCAGTGAGGCTTTTCAGGATCATCTAAGAAGTTGTGGGATTGTCTCACAACTTACTCCTCCCGGAACACCACAACATAATGGTGTGTCTGAAAGGAGAAACCGAACCCTATTGGATATGGTTCGATCTATGATGGCTATAAGCTCACTACCTCTATCATTTTGGGGTTTCACACTACTCTCCGTGGCTCGTATATTGAATATGGCCCCGACCAAGAAAGTGGATTCGACACCTTTTGAAAAATGGCATGGAAGAGTTCTATCGCTATCTTATTTAAAAGTATGGGGTTGTGAAGCTTATGTTAAGCTTAACACCCAAAACAAATTGGAAAGTCGATCCACTAAGTGTATATTTGTTGGATATCCCAAAGACTGTATAGGATACTACTTCTTTGATCCAACAGAGCAAAAGGTATTTATTGCTCGAAAGGCAGAGTTCTTGGAAGCCAAGTTCCTTATGGAAGGAATGACGTATAGAACAGTGGAATTTGATGAGGATCAAGATCCACAAGCCGATACACGTTTGGTTCACACTAGCAATCAACAGGAGGTTGTTGATGATGATCAAGAGGTTGATCGATACACACAAAACGTTCGCAGATCTTGTAGAGTTAGCATTCCACCTGAAAGATATGGATTTTTCATGGATGGATGCTACGTGGTTGACTCCGATGAGCCAACTACATACCATGATGCAATGACCAATTCGGATTGTGACAAGTGGCTGGAAGCCATGAATGTAGAGATGCAATCCATGTATGACAACCAAGTTTAGGAATTGGTTAACCCTCAGCTTAACTCCAAACCTGTTGGATGCAAGTGGGTTTTCAAGAAGAAAACAGATATGCATGGAAACTTGGATACTTACAAAGCAAGACTTGTAGCAAAAGGTTTCACTCAAACTCAAGGGGTTGATTATGATGAAGCCTTCTCGCCTGTGACAAAGCTAAAGTCTATTAGGATATTGTTTGCCATTACTGCTCATTATGACAATGAGATTTGGCAAATGGATGTCAAAATCACTTTTCTTAATGGACATCTCGAAGAGACTAACCATATGGTTCAGCCTGAAGGTTTTGTCGATCCAAAACATCCTAAAAAGTATGCAAGTTAAAGAGATCAATCCATGGATTGAAACAAGCATCGAGAAGTTGGAATCAATGTTTTGATGAAGAGATCAAGAAATTTGGTTTCATCAAGAACGCTGACGAGGCTTGTGTGTATAAAAAGGCTAGTGGGAGTGTAATTACATTCTTAGTATTGTATGTTGATGACATACTAGTATTTGGAAATGATATTCCAACCATGTAAGGTGTTAAAACCTAGCTTGGGAGCTGTTTTTTCAAAAAAGATCTCGGTGAAGCCGCCTATATTTTGGGAATTAAGATCTATAGGCATAGATCAAGGCGGTTGATAGGTCTAAACCAAAGTGCAGACATTGATAAAATCTTGAAAAGGTTCAAGATGGAAAACTCTAACAAAGGTATGGTACCTATTCAAAGAGGAACAATATTGAGTGCATCTCAATGTCCAAGCTCAAAGGATGAGCAAGATCGTATGAAGGACATGCCATATGCGTCTGCTATAGGATCTATCATGTATGCGATGATATGCACTAGACCGGACGTGTCATGCGCGTTAAGCATGACAAGCAGATATTAGTAGAATCCAGGTAATAGCCATTGGATGGCTGTTAAAAGTATATTGAAATACCTTAGGAGGACTAAGGATATGTTTCTAATATACAGATCTGATGAAGAGGAACCCGTTGTAAAGCGTTACATGGATGCGAGTTTCTAAACTGATCGAGATGATTCTCGATCACAATTGGGGTATGTATTCATTATAAATGGAGGAGCTGTGTCTTGGAAGAGTTCAAAACAAGACCTGGTAGCATTGTCTACTACAAAATCTAAATACATAGCCGCCTCATTGGCAGCTCAGGAAGCTGCATGGATAAAGAAGTTTATCACCGATCTAGGGGTGGTCTCTACCATTCAAGACCCCCTAGAAATATTTTGTGATAACGAGGGCGCGATTGCTCAAATCAAGGAACCCCGTGCACATCAAAAGACTAGGCACATTAGGATATGTATTCGCAAAGTTCACACTGATCAAAACATTACGGATCCACTCACGAAGCTCCTTGAAAGGGCAAAGCATGAAAGTCATACTTGTGCCTTAGGAATTCGATATTCTAGTGATTGTAGTTGATCTGTTTAGTATTAATATCAAAAATATGGAAGAATTGTAATATTTAACTCATCTATTTATTTACAATATTTTGAGTTATGTTCCTTTTAGCATGTTTACATCCATGAATATGTTTATTATTCTAAATGTCCGTAGTCGGTCATATTTGTGGGAACAAATATGAACGTAAGACTATTATGAACTTGGATTGGTGGATATTCATAAGGCTTGAATATAGAGCAATTGGTTGTTGCCAAGGTTCATAGATATTCGTGGGATACGAATATTGGACAGACCCGCGTCTCAAATCTTACTACATGAAATCTTATTGATTGATCATAAGTAAATTTGAAAGGCGAATATCATTTGGTATCCTCCGACCTGAGATACATATTGGGTTTTGATATTCACCAAGTGTTATACCTTGAGCTAGTTCTTCGCTGCTCTGAAATAATGGTCAGTACATAAGGCTATGTTTAGTTATGACATAAGGTGATTGTGAGAAACGTATGTAGTCAAGATGGAATTTGTTCCTCTTATTCGTTGAGAGCAAGATGTCTAAGGCCTGATTAAGTTAAATCAACAAGGAATGATCATTTTGTGTCCTTGGATTTAACATGACATCTGTAACAAAAGGATAAATGATTGATTCACCTAAATCATTTCAAGTGCGATACTTGAAGGGGATGATGTTATTGAATAGCCACTAAGTCATGCGTATTAAGGGTAGTAAACCATTGTTAGGCGGTATTTACTGCTTGCATCAATCTTCTATGAATCTTGTGCAAGTGGGAGATTGTTGGATTCTTTATGCCCAAGACACGTAGAATATTGATGTGGTTAGTACGTCATGATCCAAGTCGGGTCATACACAATAACAAGTTTAGCAAACACCAATTAATATTTAATTGATGATATGATCATGCAATTAAATATCAACACCAATTTAGAAAATGGGTTTTCTATATAAGTTGCATATGAGATAGAACAACTTATAGGGATATTTTGTTCAAGGGTATTATTTGAAATGTTATTTAAATTAGTTGAATAACATAAAGTAATAAAGTGTGTAAGAGTTATAAAATTAAAGGGTTAATTTTATAACTTATCTAGTGACTTGTTTTAAAATATTGAACAAATGTTTTGGGGGGAAAACCCTTTTTAATTCCCCAAATTCGCCCCCCCATTCATGGGTGGATTTAATGTTTCTCTTGGTACTAGATACACACTTTATGACTTACACTCAACCTCCTATCTCTCTCATACATGCAAACAAAAGACCAAGACTTTTTCTCTCAACTTCCTTGAAGAAAACAAGCTGAAAAATTCGGATTTCAGCATTCTTGGTTCGATTTGGTGTCATAAATCCTAGCAAAAGGGTGTTTGCTTCACACTTGTGGGTATGCTAGCTTGAGGACACCTCTCCTTGGTGTTTTGGTTGTTCAAGAACATCATCATCTTCATCAAAAGTCCCGATATTCAGCAGCTCTACAAAGGTTGTATCTAGTGTTGCTTTTGGTTGTTGTTTCATCTTGATAGCTAGTTCCAACACATATAAACGATCCTATGTTCTTGGGTTTGTAGATGTTAAGTTATTACCCTTAATTTTCAGATTATGAATCATAATATTAAGGCTTTAATCCGCTGCGTTTTCATGTTTAAATGGTTAAACAACTTTGATAATGGTCCGACAAACCCAACAAAACTTAATCCTAGCAAGCATGATTTTCTTTCCTGTCAATGTTCATCGATGTAATTTAAAGTTTCTGAATTTCTAGCCAATATTCTCTTCGTTGCTAAGTCGAGCATTGTAAAATCTTTTAACCCTTTGCACAGTAGGCAATGCAAGAGTCTACAAGTCAACTTACGACTAAAAAGACTAGTATATTCTAAATGATTCTATCTCATCAAAACAGGGGTGACTTCCTTACTTTGGTGATGACTTCCATTCGCTATTACTGAAATTTCATCATCAAGACAGAAGTGAACTTGATACCTTGATGACCATTGCCTTCTTTTTGTTTTTATGAATTCGTACTTTACTAATGGAATTACCTCCTTAAAATAGGAGTAAAATTCCGTATCTTGATGATGGTTTTCAATTTTTCTATTGTGTGTTCTATGAAATCTCATCCTCTGAATCGGGGTGATTTCCTTGTTTTGAGGACACACTTCCATCATTTTCCTTTGGAACTCGTATTTCACGAATGAAATGACCTCACCAAAATAGGATTGAATCCCGTACTTTGGTGACAAATGTCAATTCTCGATTGTTTTCTTGTTATTATGAAATTCGGTCATCAAGGTAGGCGTGAAATCCATACCTTGATGATAATTTCACCCGTTCAAAAATTTTATGGATGGTATTTTCCTCAAATGAAATGACCTCATCAAAGTAGGAGTGCATTCTGTACTTTGATAAAGCCTTTCATTTTGCTATATATTGTTTTTATAAGACTTTACCGTTAAGATAGGAGTGATTATCCATACCTTAATGGTAAGCTACCTCGTTTTATTCTTGTGGATCCTTAACAATGATTTAGGATCAAACTCTCGCTTGGTAGTTAAGAGTCATACTTTGGGAAATACACTACCAAGCTAGGAGTGATGACCACACCTTGGTGACTATTCCCATCCCTTGATCTCAAACCTACCAAGGTTTTAAGACTTTAGTTGACAAGAAACATGTAATAACTTGAAGGGTGAACATCGTTATCCGATTAATCAACGATAGTGTTCTAACCAGTCAAGCTAAAGCATGATTCCTGAACCCAAAAGAGGTCGTTGTCACTTTAGGGTAACCCTAGCTCCAAGCCTGGAACATCTAAATTTTAAATTAATTTCTTTTCTCATGCTTTTATGTTTCCACCTGACGTTTGATCCAGCTTTATGGAACTTTTTAATTCTTACTTATCGACCTTCATTCTGGGTTATCACCAACGCTTAAATGCACGATGATAACACTCATAAAACAAACCTTCGCACAAGATTAAGCCATTATAAATCTATGTCATGCTTTTCTGGTTATACTAATGTACGGTTATGTTCATGGGTTTAATGCTTCTCGTGTGCAAGCCGTACTTGGAAAGCTATCGGTGATTGTCTTTATCGTTGATATTCTGAATTATTTAAATTTTGATCCGATCATGAATGACATCTTTGTTCCATTCTTTACCCATAATTAAGAAATGCAATTCGCATTATTTTGGATAATCTTTGAACTTCTAATCTTGAAAATCTCTAAACCTCTATCTTGATTGCGACTCACCAGACTTGTTATTACATTCATTCCGATGTGGACATAGCTTGGGAAATGTTCCAAATTGCTTCGTATTTCTTGATGACATAATGACGTTTGGTGCATTATTGATCGATTGACTAGTTTCGCGCATTTCATAGCTCATGTGAGATATCGAGTCGAGAACTTGACTCGTACTTACCTCAACTAGTCAGTTAACGTGTTGTGTCGTTAAACATCGATCGTTAATTTTGATGATCGATCCACCTTCTGTTATTAGCAATGTCTCTAAGCATCTTTGGGAACCCAACTTAAAATCTCAGCTTATCATATCATTCTTAGCCTAACGGTTTGACCGGAGGACCAATACATATTCATAAGATATGCATTGAGCTTGTGTCAATTTATTTAGTAACTCTTGGGATTTTCAATTTCCGTTAATCAAACTTTCATACCATTACCGGTCTTCCATTAGCGTCTGGATGCCATCTTATTTTGTATACTCATTATAAATGCTTGAGTGTATTGAGAAAATGACTTATAAGCTTAAACTGCCTTAAGGACTCAGCATTGTTTATCCAGCATTTCATGCGTCGAATCTCAAGAATTTATCTTGTCAATGATAACTTTCGCATCCTTTGGAGGAAATCCAAATTGATGAGTCCTTGCATTTCATGGAGAAACCTATCGTGATTATGGATCGGCCGTTGAGAAAAACCCGTACATCTACCACATTGATCGTCAAAGTTCCTTGGGAAAAAAAACGTGGAGCTAAGTTCACTTGGGAACGCGAGGATCACATGAAGAAGAAATATCCCTACCTTTTCGTCTAATCTTGTCTTTAATTTCGGGACAAAATTCCCTAAAGTTGGGGAGACTATAACCTTTTGGATTGTTGTTAATAAAAGTTAACCCTATTATATTCTTGTAAGGACCATTTATGTCATTTATAAAACTTTGGGGACTTGTTACGCTTATTTCTTAGTTTGTGTTTATTTCTTGATTTGGAAGTAAACAATTTGAACATAATAATAAGTAATAACAATATTACTAATAATGAATTTAATAACTAAAGTTAATGGAAATGATAATAACAACAATTTTATTAACAGTAAAGAGAAAAAATAATAATAATGTTAACAATAACGGTAATGGTAACAATAATGATAAAATTAATAATAACAATAATACTTATAACAATTTATAAAGTTATTAAACTTAAAAAAATGTTTAAAACCTAAATTAAATAAGTCCAAGGGGTTGTTTCTCATTTTAGAAACCAATGAAAGTTAATTACATAAAATATGAAAAGTTCCAAACTATAGGGGCCATATGTGTAAACTGCCAAAAACCCAACCCCCCACCCTTCTCTCTCCCCGATTATCTGGCCACCGGCCGGCGGACCTCCGGTGAGGTGCCGGCGAGGCCAAAAACACCAGAATTCAAACATTTTAAACCCCAAAACCATTTCAAATTGATTCGTGAACATGATTCAAACCCTTTAATGTGTTTTAATTGAAGTTAAAGCTGGTGTAAGGAACAATTGAACTCGAGTAACCGTCACCACATTCAACTTAATTGTTCGACGATTAAACACTAATAATTATCTAATTAATTGAACATAAATGATCGTTTATCTGTTCTAAACTAATATCACTTCCAAGTGCATCTGTAAAACACACAAACTCTATATTCAAATCCTATCTTCATCGTGACCTGCAACCAAAGCGTTCATCACCATTCGGACATCAATACTAGGAATTGATAAGGGCCTTTTAGTTCTATTCATCATTAGAAGCTACCCACAAGTTTAATTGGATTATAATCAATGATTAAACAACAAATTGTGCACCTTCAGCCGCGACTAGTTCTTCGTGTGTTCCTAATATCATTTCAAAGCAAACCAGGTAATTAAACCCATATACACACTCGGTTTTACATAAGTAATCAAAGTCCTATGTTTAATTTGCTTATTAACATCGAATTGATGTTCAATTTTGGATTTGATCAATCTAGGGTTCATGTGAATTGGGGTTTCTTTCTGTTTGTGTTTATAAGATTATAAAACCTAGTGATACCACGGCCACGGCCCTGGTTCACTGGTTAGTCATAAGCCTTATCACCATGAGGTCCCTGTTGGACCAAAAGAACCAATGAGCCAAGATCAGGAAAACCTCTAAGTCCCACATGCCACTGCAACAACTGCTGAAGACTTCCATCAGCTATTGTGTTCTCTTGCTTGAATGTCAGACTCGAGAGCATCTTAGCTCCAACCATCAGCTGTTCTGACAAAGTCTGAAGAAAAAAGTATGAAGATCAAAGAACTGGAGAACAACAGCTGAAGAAGACTCCAAAGTACTGAAGACCAAGTACTGAAGTCTGAAGTACTGATCTTATAAGTACTGAAGACTTCAAGTACTGAAGACAAGTACTGAAGAATCAAAAGCTGAAGAACTGAAGAACTGAAGTCCTTCTACTGAAGCACAAAGTCTGAAGACAAAGACTGAAGACAACAACTGATGATATCTACTGAAGTCATCAGTTGTTACATCATCTGAAGCCAAGTCTGAAGACCAAGTACTGAAGACTCAGAGTTTGTCACAACAGCTGAAGAAGTCCTTCAGTTGTTGTGATGGTTTTTCCTTTTCAGTAGTTTATTTTGTTTCAGTAGTTGTACAACAGCTGAAGAGTATGTTCTTCAGTTGTTATAGTATCAGTAGTTATAAACGACTGAAGAGTTTGTTCTTCAGTCGTTGTAGGATTTCAGTAGTTTTACTTTTGTCAGTACTTAGGAAACTTTTGTAAGAAGATGTCAGCTGTTGACATCTTCAGTAGTTTTATGTTTTATCAGTTGTAATTTTAATATTCAGTTGATGTCAGAAAAGGACATCAGCCCATCCTTTTGCCGCCTATAAAAGGATGGTGAACCATACTGTTTTAAAGGCCGAAACGTGCTATGCAATAGAACATTTATTGTTTCGCAGAACTCTTTTCTCTCTCTATGCTTGTGCTTTTACATGCAATATCTTTTATGTTCTTACATTAATCGCTAATTAATGTGCTAAATCCGCTGCAAACATAATCTGATTGATCAAACGAGAGGCTGAGATCCTGTCAAATGGTATCAGAGCGGGTTAATCATTGATCAATCTCACTATTGATCATTTGAAACTGCTCTTTTGATCTCTCTATTTGATCGAATTAGCAATTTGCAAGAATTAGCCATAGAGAGTGAGTTTCTGCTGTTTCTGGCCAAAATCTTGAGGTCTTTTGGTGGTTTCGAGTTACGTTTGTCTTGTTTAAACTTGTTTTTGACTAAAACCTGAGATGACAGCACCAACTAATGATCCTCACAATACTGGTTCCTCAACCAAGCCTCCGATGCTGGTTAGGAACGAGTATAACATATGGCAAAGACGTATGCTACACCACTTGGCTGTCAACAGTGCTGGTTGTTGGAAGTCAGTGGTGCATGGGCCATACAAGCCTATGGTGAGCGTCCCGGAATCTAATGAACAGGTTGCGAAGAAACCTGAACAATATTCGGACGAAGATCTAAAGCTGTTCGAAATTGATGCTAGAGCCCATGGAATTCTAGCCATGGCCATTCCTAATGAGATATATTCAGGGCTCTTGCATTATGAGTCTGCTCATGACCTATGGGTTGCTCTAAAGGAACAATTTGGAGGAACTGATTCGGTCTTAGCAAACAATAGGGAAATCCTCGCCCAGCAATATGAGACATTCTCATATAGAAAGGGTGAGACTCTGACCTAGCAGTTTGAGCGGTTCTCTTGTTTGATTTCTGAGCTGAAGATGGTCAAACAAGAGTACTCCAAAAGCCAGATGAACAACAGGTTCCTCAGGTCATTGCCTGAGAGATGGGACACATATACCATTGTCCTACGCTCCAGTGCTGACCTGGACACTCTATCTCTCACCCAACTTCATGGGAAATTACTCACTTTTGAGAGAGAGGTAGAGCAAAAGAGGAAGTTGTCATCTTCTGGAAACTTGCTGATGACTTTGTCCAAGGTAATGCTGCCTTGATAAGTCATGAGTCAGAATATGCTTCATCAGAAAGTTCTTATGATGAGCATATTGATTTCTCTACCAACTCAGAACAAGCTTTTGTTGGTGTTAGTAGTTCAGGAGGTGGTGGTGACAACTTGTGTTTTCTGATGGAGGACTTGAAGGGCATTCCAGATGATGATCTGGAAGAGATGGATATTTTGAACCAAATGGCAATGATAAATATCCGCTCTCAAAAGTTCTACAAGAGAACTGGTAGGAAATTCCCAGGACTCTCTGGCAAAACCAAAGTTGGTTTTGACAAGAGCAAGTTGAGGTGTCACAAGTGCCAAAGGCTTGGACACTTTGCAAGAGAGTGTAGATCATCTGGATCTAACTCATCTGCACCCTTTGTGACTTTTCCCAGCAATAGCTCACAGCACAAAGGGCAACCTTCCTCCATTTCTAGCTATCCATCTCAGGCACAGGCACCACCTGCTTATTTTGTGCCACAGGGTCATATGCCATATCCTTACCCCTGTTACTACATGCCTCAGCCTAGTCAAACTCAAGCACACCCGGCTCAACCACCTCATGCTCTTCTAGAGCCTCAATCTTCCCAATCTCATCACCACACACAACCTCAACAACAAAGCTTTTTCACCCCAACTATTGTTGACTGGAGTAGTCTACCAGAAGAGCTATCTGGTCAGGATCAACTACTTCAAGGTACTGGTCAACATGGTGGTGACCAACCTTTTGGAAATCTTGCTCTGATGGCCTTTGATTCTGCTGAAGGGTCATCATCCAATGCCTCATCTCAGGTATCCACTGAAGCAAAAGCCAAGCTTTGTTCAGAATCATGCATAGCAGCATTTGCTTCTATTAGAGAAGCAAATGTAGCTTTAATAAATAAAAATCTTGAGCTTGAGCAAACAATTTCCAAAAGAAAAGTTGATTTTGAGGTTGTTCTAAAAGATAAAAATGATGAGATTTACAAGCTTAAATGCCAAATCAAAGATGATAAAGCTAGGGAAGATGTACTTCTAGAGAAGTACAAAGACCTCAAGGAAACTCTTGCAACCACCCAAGTCGAGTGTGATCGATGGGTGCAATCATGCAAGGGTTTTGAAATGCTTCTTAGCAAGCAATCAGCTTCCAATGTGAAGTTTGGCATTGGTTATAATCACACTGCTCCTCCCACAGATTTAATTTCAAGAGCAGAAGTTGAATCTGATGGGGAGAGCAATAACCAATCCTTCTCATCATGTGACTTGCTGTCCTCTGAATCAGCATCATCAGAGATAGATGTCAGCATTTACTCCTGCCAAAACCAATCAGCAGATGCTACAACAGCTGATGGTTCAAATGCTGACTGTCACATAACCAAAAGGCTGATCAACTCAGGTGTTGTCACTAGAAGTACTGAAAGTACTAGAGAGCAAGTGACAACATCTGAAGTTCAAACCTCAAATATTGTTAGCACTGAAGAGAAGAAAACTAACAGTAGGAAAGGTTTGAAGACAGCTAGAGAGGATACCAGGAAAGCATGCACTAGGAAGAAAACTGCTAGTACTGATGACAAACAGCTGAAGAACAAGTCTTCAGCAGTTAAATCCTCTTCAGCTGATGATCAGCATAAGATGAAGAAAAAGCCATGTGAGATATGTGGCTTGTTCAATCATCTTACTGATGATTGCTGGTACAAAAGGGGTTCCAAACTCAAAAAGAAGGAGAAAATTAATGAGAGCATCAATAAAATGAAGAATGAGTTTGAAACCAAGTTTGTACTAGCAACATCCAAGCCTGAAATCCCTAAGCCCAAAGCTAAATCTAAAAAGAAGGTAGGGATTACTCAGGCAACAGCTGAGGTTGCTCAGAAAAAGATGGTACAACATAGGAACTCATCATCAGCAAACTCCAATGTGTCTGAAGAGCTGAAGGCCTTATCACAGAATCAGACACAATTGGTGATGATGGTTCAGCACCTAGTGGGAAGAGTCAACCACTTAGATGCTCCTGTGTTGAAACCACAGAAAAGGAAGTCCAAGCCAAAGGGTTCCTCTTCTGTACCATCTTCTTCACCTCAAGCTGTGACACACAACACACCTGTTAGTGCTGCACCTGTAGCTGAGAATAGACCCAAAACCAAGTAGGTTTGGGCCTCCAAGACAAACTAACACATGGTTGTGTTTGCAGGATTCTTCAACATGCCATAGAAGCATCTGGTATGTAGACAGTGGAGGATCCATGCACATGACAGGAAGCAGCACCCTTCTTAATGACTACTCTCAAGGAAAGAAGGGATTTGTTTCCTTTGGCAATGATGCAAAGGGTTACATCATTGGTAAAGGCTTTGTTTCTAATGGGGAAATAAGGTTTGATGATGTTAACCATGTGGAGAATCTCAAGTACAACCTCTTGAGTGTCAGTCAAATGTGTGACAAAGGCCATGTTGCCCTTTTCTACTCCCATGAGCAGCATCACACAATAGGATGATGGAATCTTCATCCATCAGTCCAAATATACCAAAGAGTTGTTAAATAAGTTTGATTTACAAACCTGTAAGCCCTGTTCTACTCCCATGAGCAGCATCACACAACTAGATGTAGATCAGAAAGGTAAAGCGGTTGATGAAACCCTTTACAGATGTATGATTGGGTCCTTGATGTACCTTACAGCTTCTAGACCAGACATCATGTTTGCAACATGTGTTTGTGCTAGATTTCAGGCTGCACCTAAAGAATCCCATTTGATTGCAGTCAAAAGGATCTTTAGATATCTGCAAGGTACCCAATCACTAGGTCTTTGGTATTCAACTGGGCATTCTTGCAAATTAGTTGCTTTTTCTGATAGTGACTATGCAGGATGCAAAGTCACCAGAAAATCCACTTCTGGTGGTTGCCAATTCCTAGGCAATTTTTTAGTTTCTTGGCAGAGTAAGAAACAAACATCAATTGCTACATCCACTGCTGAAGCTGAGTACATTGCTACTGCAAGTTGTACATCTCAGATACTCTGGCTTCAGAACCAACTCTTGGATTATGGCATTACAGAGACTAAGACTCCATTATTAATGGATAGTGCTTCAGCTCTTTGCGTTGTCAAAAATCCAGTCCAGCACTCTAGGACCAAACATATTGAGATCAGACATCATTTTATCAGGGATTGCTATGAAAAAGGTCTGATTGATCCAAAGTTTGTGCCTAGTGCTGATGAGCTTGCAGACATATTTACTAAGCCTTTAGATAGTGCCACATTTCAAAACTTGGTACTAAGGCTTGGTATGCTGTAGCTTGAATAATTTGACCAATACTGATGATCTCAGTTCACAAGTACTGATGAGCATTAGTATGCAAAGGTCAAATATAAGTACTGATGAGTAATTTAGTCTTCAGCATTTTCACAACCACTGAAGACTAAAAGACTTCAAAGTACTGATGTACATTATTTGTTGAAAACAACTGATGTAGTGAGGTGGATTATAACTACTGATGTATCATTTTCAAACAAATAAGTACTGAAGAACAAATTTTGTTCACAAGTACTGGCGTAATTAACACAAGTACTGAAGGCAAAATTTGTTCACCAGCTCTGGAGTATTTCATCAGCACTTGTGAACATCTGATCACAAGAGATGAAGGCATAAATACTCACAAGAGCTGAAGGGTCAATGAAACATCTGAAAGTCAGCCAAAGAGCTGATGAGTAAATGTGGAGGTCAGCATGAAACAACTGATTCGACGGAAACAGCTGATGAGTAATTTCTCTTCAGCTGATGCCAACAGCTGCTGTTTCATACCCAAACAACTGAAGGACAAAACCATGTCTTCAGTAGTTTCACAACTACTGATGACTAACACCACGTCCTCAGTTGTTTACAACAACTGAAGCAATACCATGTCTTCAGTAGTTCACAACTACTGATATCAGCAGTTCATAACTACTGAAGGCTAACACCAAGTCTACAGTTGTTACAACGTCTGAAGAAGAATATCAGGTCATCAGTAGTTCATAACTACTGAGGACTGACAGTAACTCTTCAGACATTTACAACATCTGAAGGACAAAACCAAAGTCTCAGTAGTTTCAACTACTGAAGACCAACACCAAGTCCTCAGATGTTACAACCACTGAAGGTTAAAACCACGTCATCAGTCGTTACAACAACTGATAACTTGAAGGAATTGATCTGCCCAAGATTTATATTAAATTGATATGGCTAGTGTGATATGATCCAAGTCGGGTCATACCCAATAACAAGCCAAACAAACACCGAAAGATAATTTATTTGTTGATAAAATCATACAAATAAGTAGTGACACCAATTTAGAAAATTGGATTTTCTAAATTATTACTTTTGTATATGAACATCATTAAATATTGATTTGTTCATGAGGGATTACTTGTTCATTGTTTAAATTAATTAAACAATGACAAATGACAATTTGTATGTGCTATAAAATTAAAATGGGTTAATTTTATAAAAGGTAAAAGAAAGAGAGCGGTTTTTTTATAAAAATTTTGAAAATGAGAGGGACAAAAGGGAGCCCATACGGCAGCCCCATGAAATGCTCTTGGGAACCTCTTTTGCATGTTCCAAGTACATGCATTAAGCACTAACTCTCCTTTTCATTGTTTTATACTCTCCACCTACACACACAAGAGTCTCCTCTCTCTCACTCTCCCTTTCATTCTCGTTTTTTTTTTAAGCCAAAGAAAGAAGTTCTTTCAGCTCCAAAGAAACTGATTTTCAGCTCCAAAGAAACTGATTTTCAGCTCCAAAGAAACTGATTTTCAGCTCCAGTCACGCAAGAAAAGAGAGAAATACAAGTTGGTGTTCAAAGCCTAGCAAAGCAAGGTGTTTGTACAAGCTTGGGGTATCACTCCTTGAGGTTTTCTTGGTTGAAAACTCAGTCACGAACTCATCTTTCACAGCTCATATCTTTGGGTTTTAGGAAGCTACAAAGGTTGTAGATTCTTGACTATCTTATGTTCTTATTATTGTATGCATTGTGTATAAAGATCCATGGCTTGGGGTTGTTTGTTAAAATGGTTTAACAACTAAATTAATAACATGTTTTAAAATATAAATCCGCTGCGTTTTTCATATAAACTAAGTTGTATGAAGCTTTGATAAACATGTTAAAACCCCTACAATGGCATCAAGAGCCACTTATACATATGCATACATGTATTACCTTCTAGTTCACGGTTTTTGTGGTGCTTGACACCAAACATCCGTGAGTTAGGGGCTGGATTTTGACCCCTTATGGTGTTTTAAAGATGCTACTTTATGCATACAAGGATCTTTAAAACTCTAGTTTATTATATGGTTGTTTATGTGTTCTTAACCCACTTGTGCTTGGTTTATGTTGGCCAAAAACATGGGCTACAAGGGGCTGAAAAATCGATTTCTTATGTATGTTTGCTCATGTTGTTGTTGATTATGCATAACAAAGCCTTGACCCTTTGGATTGAATGATTGGTTGTCATGTTATATTCATTTGGGCATGTAATAATTTATCTTTGGTTTCAAGTTTTGTTTTGTAATCTATTCATTCATATGTTTTGTAATAAATAGATTAGTTTTTTTTTCTTTACTACATATTTTGTAAAGGATGCTCAAGATCAAGACTTGGAGAAAAGATAAGACAAAGAGGATGCTTGAAGATGTGGTTTCAAGTGGGAGTCCCTTTGGTCAACCATGTGTCACGATTCTAAACCCTTAGGACATGACCACTTGACACACTTGTTTTGGCTAAACAAGTGTGATCAACTTAGTATGCTTTGTTATGCATATATGACTTGTTTTGTTTATGTTTGGTTGAATGCATATGATGATGTTTTTTTGAATATTTGGATGTGATTAACAAACCGTCAACTAAAACAAACAATAAACAAGTAATTGGTTCTCAAATCATTAAGCATAAATAGAATGGTTCTATAAAAGGAGTTAATGGTTTTCAAAATGAAATGGGTTTTATTTAAAAGAACCAATAGGGTACCATATGGTTGAATGCATACAATCATATGGTACATAGACTTTTCTAAACAAGAATTGTGAAATTGTAAATCCCTTTTGATAACAAGTTAAACACCATCCTTTTACACAACACTTAGGTTACTTGCAAACTCTTAGTGGGATAAAGGTCACCTAACCACTTTGAGGGAACTTATAACTTGAGGTGAGAATACCATGTTTGTGGGATAAAGGTCACCTAACCACTTATGTAGTAAACTCACACGTATGTGTAAGTAGGACAACTTGATTTGTAAAATATATTGAATGGATCACCTAAAATATGTTTTACAAAAGGTGTTGATGGGATAAACATGCCGTTATAAACATAAGATGTTCAAACGATCCCATACCACTAGAAGTTACAATAGGTTGTAATTGTCATTTATGACTACCTTGTTTATTTAAATAATGGGATAAAGGTCACCTAACCAATATTTAAATATAACGTTGGATTCTAAAATTTTATTTATTAATGGTCTATGAGACATAAAGGGTATTGATAAATGAAATATAATTATATCAATGATTACTAATGGAACTTTATA
The DNA here is from genome assembly GCA_024085815.1 of Flaveria linearis. Taxonomy (NCBI): domain Eukaryota; kingdom Viridiplantae; phylum Streptophyta; class Magnoliopsida; order Asterales; family Asteraceae; genus Flaveria; species Flaveria linearis. Next base: position 40,382,758 of record CM044003.1, on the reverse strand, counting down.
AAATCATGTAGATGGCCGACAACAACAACGCTAATAATGATGTACCAAACCAAAACAACCAATCCCTAAGGGCGATCCTTCAAAGGGATCGTCTAACACCTAACAATTTCATGGATTGGTACCGCAACTTGAGAATTGTTCTCAAGCAAGAAAAGCGGGCCTACATCCTTGATGACCCCATCCCCGATGAACCTGACGAGGAAGATGTGGAAGCGTATAATGATTGGGTTAAATATGTGGAAGACTCCGTCCAGGTCTCTTGCCTAATGTTAGCAAGTATGACACCCGAACTCTAAAAGGAGTATGAGCTCCATGGAGCTTATGACATGATCACTCAGTTGCGGGAAACGTTCCAGCAACAAGCTAGAGTGGAGCGCTACGAAACGGTTCAAGCGCTTAACACATGTCGGATGGAGGAATCCCAATCAGTTTCATCTTATGTTCTTAAGATGAAAAGCCACATCAACCGCCTTCAAAGGCTGAACTGTCCCGTCTCAAAAGAGTTGGCCACGGATTTGATTCTTAATGGCCTAACTAAAAGGTTTGAGGCATTCGTCATGAACTACAACATGAACGGATGGGACAAGAGCATAAATGAACTTCATTCTATGCTCAAATCAGCTGAGGCGGGAATGGGTAAAAGGGTTTTACCCGTTCTCACCATAAATGAAGGTGGGAGAAAGAGAAGGTCTCTACCCCCTCCTAAGGAAACTGTTGCCAAAGGAAAGGGGCATGTTGGGGGAAAGGGGAAGATGGCTGTTAGGGCGCAACCTCCGAAGCCCAAGGAGAAGAAGCAAAAGGTTGCTGTGAACGACCCATGCTTCAAATGTGGTGAGATAGGGCATTGGATGAGAAATTGACCAGTCTATCTCAAAGAGTTGAGAGAAAAGAGGGATGAGGGGCAAACCTCAGGTATAATTTACATGATACATGTTGAGCTGAATGTTATTTCTTCTAACACATGGGTATTAGATACCGGATGTGGAACTCACATTTGTAATTTATTGCAGGGGTTCAGAAGAAATGAGCATTATGCAAAAGGGGAAATAAGTCTCTTCATGGGCAATGGTGCAAAGGTTCACGTGGAAGCCTAAGGAGACTGCATTTGAAGCTTCCAAGTGGGTTGGAAGTTATTTTAAATAATGTATTATATGCTCCTAGCTTGATTAGGAACATAATTTCAGTTTCTCGTTTAAGACAATATGATTATGATTTCAAGTTTGTTGACAATGATATTCATGTTTCTTTAAATCATGTATTTTATTTTAAGGCTATACCTTGTAATGGTATTTATGAATTGGTTCATGAAAACGCAACATATGATAGCTCTATATACCAAGCAACCACCAAAAGACTCAAATTAGATTTAAGTGATACCTACCTTTGGCATTGTCATCTTGGTCATATAAACAAGAAACGTATACAAACGCTTCAAAAGAATGGTCTTTTAAAAACAAATGAATGTGATTCATTTGATGTATGTGAATCTTGTTTACAAGGAAAAATGACTACAGCACCCTTTAGCGGAACTAACGAAAGGGCGAAAGATTTATTAGGTATCATACATTCGGATGTATGTGGTCCTTTTAAGCCAATGACTAGGAATGGTGAGAGATACTTCATTACCTTTACCGACGATTATAGTCGTTATGGGCATGTGTATTTATTAAGACACAAAGATGAAGCTTTTGAAATGTTCAAAATCTTCAAGAATGAAGTAGAAAATCAACTCAACAAATCAATTAAAGTTCTCCGTACCGATAGAGGCGGTGAATACCTAAGTGATGTTTTTCAAGATCATCTTAGGAGTTGTGGGATTGTCTCACAACTCACTCCACCTGGAACACCACAACATAATGGTGTGTCTGAAAGGAGGAATCGAACCTTATTGGATATGGTTCGATCTATGATGGCTAGAAGCACATTGCCTCTATCATTTTGGGGTTTCGCTTTGCTCTCCGCGGCCCGTATTTTGAATATGGCCCCAACCAAAAAGGTGGAAAAGAAACCTTTTGAGATATGGCATTGAAGAGTTCCATCCCTATCATACTTAAGGGTCTGGGGTTGTGAGGCTTATGTTAAGACTCCCACCCCAAACAAATTAGATGTCCGATCCACCAAGTGTATCTTTGTTGGATATCCTAGAGATTCTATGGATATTATTTCTATGATCCACTGGAACAAAAGGTGTTTGTTGCCAGAAAGGGTGAGTTCTTAGAAACAAAGTTCCTTATGGAAGAAACTAGCAGTAGAACAGTGGATCTTGAGGAGGATCAAGATTCATAGCCCGATGCACGTTTGGTTGAAACTAGCACTCAATATGAGGATGTTGAGAATGATCAAGCAGTTGATCAATACACACAAAACGTTCACAGAAGTGGTAGAACTAGTAATCCACCTGAAAGATACGGATTTTTCATGGATGGATGCTATGTGGTAGATTCAGATGAACCAACCACATATCATGATGCAGTGTCCAATTTGGATTGTGACAAATGGCTTGAAGCCATGAACGTAGAGATGCAATCCATGTATGACAATCAAGTTTGGGAACTTGTCGTCCCACCTCTTAATTCCAAAGTAGTTGGAAGTAAGTGGGTTTTCAAGAAGAAAACCGATATGCATGGAAACTTGGATACTTACAAAGCTAGACTTGTAGCAAAGGGTTTCACTCAAACTCAAGGGGTTGACTATGATGAAACTTTCTCACCTGTTGCAATGCTAAAGTCTATAAGGATATTGTTTGCCATAGCTGCTCATTATGACTATGAGATTTGGCAAATGGATGTCAAAACCGCTTTCCTAAATGGATATCTTGAGGAAGATGTCTATATGGTTCAACCTGAAGGTTTTGTCGATCCAAAACATCCTGATAAAGTATGCAAGTTAAAGAAATCAATCTATGGATTAAAGCAAGCATCGAGAAGCTGGAATCACCGTTTTGATGAGGAGATAAAGAAATTTGGCTTCATCAAAAACGCTGATGAGGCTTGTGTGTATAAGAAGGCTAGTGGGAGCATAATAACCTTCCTAGTATTGTATGTTGATGACATACTACTATTTGGAAATGACATCCCAACCTTGGAAGGTGTAAAAACCTGGCTTGGAAGTTGTTTTTCCATCAAGGATCTTGGTGAAGCTGCCTATATTCTGGGAATAAAGATCTATAGGGATAGATCATGGCGGCTGATTTGTTTGAATGAAAGTGCATACATTGACAAAATCTTGAAAAGGTTCAAGATGGAAAACTCTAAGAAAGGTAGTGTACCTATTCAAAGAGGGACAATATTGAGTACGACTCAATGTCCAAGCTCAAAGGAGGAGCAAAATAGAATGAAGGCAATCCCATATGCATCTGCTATAGGATCCATCATGTATGCAATGATATGCACTAGACCAGACGTGTCATGCGCTTTAAGCATGACAAGTAGATACCAGCAAAATCCTGGTGATAGTCATTGGATGGCTGTCAAGAACATTCTGAAGTACCTAAGGAGGACTAAGGATATGTTCTTGATCTACTGGTCTGGTGAAGAGGATCTCGTTGTAAAAGGTTACACGGACGCGAGTTTCCAAACCGATCGAGATGATTCACGATCTCAATCAGGGTACATATTTATTCTGAATGGCGGAGCTGTTTCTTGGAAAAGCTCAAAGCAAGAAGTCGTAGCGTTGTCCACTACAGAGTCTGAATACGTCGCCGCTTCAATGGCAGCACAGGAAGCTGCATGGCTGAAGAAATTCATAGCCGATCTAGGGGTAGTCCCTTCCATTCAAGATCCCCTAGAGATCTTTTGTGACAACGAGGGTACGATTGCTCAAATCAAGGAACCTCGTGCTCATCAAAAGACTCGGCACATTGAACGGAGATTCAACTACATAAGGGATGAAGTTGAAAAAGGAAAGATATGTATTCGCAAAGTCCACACTGATAAAAACATTGTGGATCCACTCACAAAGCTCCTTGAAAGGGCAAAGCATGAAGGCCATGCTTGTGCCATGGGACTTAGATATTCAAGTGACTTGGTTTGATGTTGTATTTTGTATTTAGATATTGGAACTTATGTTAATTGACTTAATTATATAGTTATAATTTCATTTGTTCTTCTATTTTAGCATGTTTAAATCCGTGAATAAATAAGTTATTCTAAACGTCCGTAGTCGATCATACTTGTGGGAACAATTATGAATGTAAGACTATAATGAAATTGGATTGGTTGATATTCATAAGGTGTGAATATAGAGCAAGAGGTTGCTACCAAGGTTCATTGATATCTATGGGATATAGATATTGGACTGACCCGCTCTCAATTATTTCTGCATGGAATCTTTGTGATTAGTCATAAGAGATATTGAGTAAAGGCGAATATCATTGTATCCTCAGACCTGAGACACATATTGGGTCTTGATATTCACCAAGTATTGTACTTTGACTTAGTACTTTGCTGTTCTGAAAAATTGGCAGTACATAAGGCTGAGTTCAGGTATGATATGTGGTGATTGTGAGAGACGTATGTAGTCAAGATGGAATTTGTTCCTCTTATTCGTTGAGAGTTAGATGTCTAAGGCCTGTTAAAGTTAAATCATCAGAGAATGACAATTCTGTGTCTCTTGGATTTAACATGACATCTGCAACAAAAGGATAGATGATTAATTCACCTAAAACATATTCAAGTAAGGAACTTGAAAAGGATGATGTTATTGAATGGCACTTAGTCATATACATTAGGGGTAGCAAACCGTTGCTAGGCGTTATTTGCTGCTTGCATCAATCTTCTATAAATCTTGTGCAAGTGGGAGATTGAAGGAATTGATCTGCCCAAGATTTATATTAAATTGATGTGGCTAGTGTGATATGATCCAAGTCGGGTCATACCCAATAACAAGCCAAACAAACACCGAAAGATAATTTATTTGTTGATAAAATCATACAAATAAGTAGTGACACCAATTTAGAAAATTGGATTTTCTAAATTATTACTTTTGTATATGAACATCATTAAATATTGATTTGTTCATGAGGGATTACTTGTTCATTGTTTAAATTAATTAAACAATGCAAATGACAATTTGTATGTGCTATAAAATTAAAATGGGTTAATTTTATAAAAGGTGAAAGAAAGAGAGTGGTTTTTTTTATAAAAATTTTGAAAATGAGAGGGACAAAAGGGAGCACATACGGCAGCCCCATGAAATGCTCTTGGGAACCTCTTTTGCATGTTCCAAGTACATGCATTAAGCACTAACTCTCCTTTTCATTGTTTTATACTCTCCACCTACACACACAAGAGTCTCCTCTCTCTCACTCTCCCTTTCATTCTTGTTTTTTTGAAGGCAAAGAAAGAAGTTCTTTTAGCTCCAAAGAAACTGATTTTCAGCTCCAAAGAAACTGATTTTAGCTCCAGTCACGCAAGAAAAGAGAGAAATACAAGTTGGTGTTCAAAGCCTAGCAAAGCAAGGTGTTTGTACAAGCTTGGGGTATCACTCCTTGAGGTTTTCTTGGTTGAAAACTCAGTCACGAACTCATCTTTCACAGCTCATATCTTTGGGTTTTAGGAAGCTACAAAGGTTGTAGATTCTTGACTATCTTATGTTCTTATTATTGTATGCATTGTGTATAAAGATCCATGGCTTGGGGTTGTTTGTTAAAATGGTTTAACAACTAAATTAATAACATGTTTTAAAATATAAATCCGCTGCATTTTTCATATAAACTAAGTTGTATGAAGCTTTGATAAACATGTTAAAACCCCTACATAACTAACACCAAAACCTTCAGTAGTTTTCAACCTTTGACCTACCCTATAAATACCCCACCTTCAGAGCATTTACTCCTCACTTGACCTAATCCTTCAAAACCTCTGAAATTCCCATACACCATTAATGGCGACCATGCAACTGAAACCTCGACACAACTGTGTCGCCCATCACACAAAATCGCCATTATGGCCTAAGTTTCACCAAGCCGTCGATCTTATGAACGACTCACCCTACAAAACGGCTTTTCTCCTTAACCCCACTATATACACCGACTCCTTGGCAGAGTTTTGGACGAATATAACCGTCCAAACCGGAGAGCAGGATGGCGAGGTCTCTCTCCGGTCCTCCGTCAACAGCCAACTCGTGGTTATCACTCCAGCTACCCTACGCCAAACCCTAGAGCTGGAGGATGCCACCCACCCAACCTCCTACCCCAAAGGTGCCCTGGATCTCTCATTCACATCTCATGACTACCAGGGTAACCTCTCCGCCTCCACCTTGTTGAAGAAACACTTTCCTGACCCTCAACGACTGATCTTCCACATGGTGAACGTGTGTCTGGCTCCCAAAACCTCTTCGTGGGACCAGATGTCGACAAGGTGGCAACAGGTATTGTTCTCCATCCTTGAAAAACAACCATTAAACTTAACTGATATACTATTTTTGGAAATAAAGGATATGGCCACAAAACCTATTTCTAACCGATGGATCCTGTATCCTAGGTTCATTATGGCCATAATAGAGAACCAGCTTCAGGCTGAGGGACTAGTTGGCACTGGGGTCCCTGCCATGGCTGTTCTAGCCGAGGTATACTCCAGGCACAACACTGACCAAACACTCAAACAGGCTGGCCGGCTGCGAAAACCCACGCAGCAGGAACCCACAGCCTCCACCTCCAAATCCAAAGTCCCCTCCAAACCAAAAGCCAAAAGAAGCCCAAAAAGGCTACTCAGGGAGATGAGTCCCCTGAGGATGCCCCTGCCACACAAAGGCAGGATGTGCCTGCTGGTTCGATTCTCCAAACAGGTACCACGACTCCACCCACCACAACCGCACAGGCTTCCTCTCAACAGGAGCCTGATGTAACCAACATTGGGGCAACCACATTACTGGGGTCTTTCTCACTTGAGAAGACTACCATTGAAGAGCACAGTCCTCCCCCTGTGCACACTGCTTCGAGCCCATCTCTTGATGAGACCACCCGACAAAGCCCTACATTGGTTATCGCCAAAGTGCTGACCCATCTGAGCACTCCACCCACTCCCCAGAAACCTATTACAACTGGGGAGACTCCAACTGAAGAGGGGGTGGATACAAGTGCCGGTGGGAGCCCACAGCACAGAGAATCAGTCCAATCTCCCAGTGTGGCTAGGGAGATAGGACAATCTGGTGAGGCTGCCACTTCCCCTGCATCAACATCTGAGCTGGGTGAAGCTGGTAATATCACTAAGACCTCACCAGAGGCCACTGCCGATGATGGATCCAATCCGGAGGCTAAAAGTCCCCAGTACCATGAACAAGGGGCACATGCTATTACTGAGCCACACTCAGGGCATGTACATCCTGACATTGTTAGGAGGTCAGGTGATTCAGCTCATGCTGATGATGACCTGAGCTTCTTCTACGATGTAGTAGCTCAAAACACTATCCTAGAGGATGAGATAAGCAGACTCAAAGAGCTGCTTGCTCAAATGACTCAGGATAGAAGTCCATCTGCCACCACCTCCCCACAGATGGCACCTTCACCCGAAGGTCTCATAAACGCTGAGCCACTCCCACAAACTCGGCCACCAGCCCCTGCTTCTGGCACTAGCTCTCAGGGTCAGAACCCCCCTGAGCAGCTGGATGCTATCCTCCTGAAATCCCTACCTCTCATCACACCCATGCTTAAAGACTTAGTCATTCAAACCCTTGATGAGAGGCTTCCCACATACATACAACCCATGGTGGAGGTTGCCATTTCTAAGGCACTTGCTGATAGTCAAACCCCAACCAATGCACCCAAAAGGGGGAGACATCAGTGCAAGTCAAGAGGAAGAGGGGTGAGGAGGAGGTAGAGGCAGAGAAAGAGGTGGTGGTTGAGAGGGAGTTGGTTGAGGAGACTAGGAAGGTGAGGGAGAAAGGGAAGAGGAAAGAGAGGGAGGTTGAGCAAATAGAAGTGGCTGAAATCCAAAAGGATTTCAGTGTCACTCATAAGAAAGAGGGAGAGGAGGGAAAGAAGGTGGCTGACTCTGATCTAGCAGCCCTTGTCAAGGAGGCTGATGCTGAACATAGCAAATCAATGGATTCTGCCATTGCTCAACTGTTCAGGCAAGGCTTTGACAAGGACACTGCCTTGCTAGATTAGGAGATCAGGAGGATGGAAACTAGGGAGATAGAATACCGATGGTCTACTTATAGCCAAGAGGATCAAAAGAAACTCGAGGCTATGAGTAGATTCATTTCGAAGTATCTGGGCAGGGCAGTCCTTGATGTAAAAGCATGGACCAGGGACAGACTCTTGGCAATAACCACTAAGATCTGTTCGGCTGGTGATTTCACTAAGGGACTGGTCGCAGAGGCCCTCTCAGAAGCCGGTGCTGGGAACAGGACACTGCTAGTAAAACATACCAAATCTGCTCTAATCTCTAGGTTGCTAGCAGTGCCTGCCAACATTCCCACACCAACAACCCAACCACAACCCACTAAACCAACCCCTTCACCATCAAAACCCGCAGCCAATGATCTACCCTTGAAGAAGAAGAGAAGGGTGTTGAGGCTGCAAGAAGAAGAAGAAGAGGGTGATAAGGAGGATAGACTGCCTCGTTCAGCAGTCATCTCTCTACCAAAAGCCAAATCCCAAACCATCACTCCCACCTCACAGATGGAAACTGTGAAGGTGAAGATAGAGGAAGAGGCACAGCAGCATCTTCATGATGCTGAAATGCTTAAGTCTATTGACCAAGCATATGCTGCCTCTACCTCTATCATGAATATGAAGAAAGAAGCTCTGAGACTCTTCACTCTCAAACAAACCTTCCAATATAACAAGGAGAGAGTGAGGACTTGGCCTGATCCTAGGGTGGCTCACAGGATCACAAAGAAAGAAATTCCTATGAGACACAAGAGCCAGATGAAGAGGATTGTAGATGAAGTAATCACAGTGGCTCTTGTGGTAACACCCTAGGAAATTGTGGATGAGTTCGAGAAAGCTTATAAATCTAAGCTACCTCCTGAAATGATGTTGGAGAACAGGATGGTGTGGAAAGGCTTAGTTTATAAGAAGCTTGAGAACTTCTGCAAAGATGAGCTCAACTTGTTGCTAGAAGGCAGACATCCAGATGAATTTGCTTATAAGCAAATCACAACAGTTGAGCTCAAAAATGGGAAACAGGTCAAGTATGTCTCAGAGATGTATGGCCGTGAAGGATTGTTCGATGGTGGGATGAGGGCATGACCAAAGATGAACAAATGATCTTTGTCCGAGCCTACACCCGAGAATCCTACCGGCTTGTACATGGGAGGTAGATCTCATGGATGGGACAACAGCTCTGTGTCCAATTCCCCAAGACAGAGCTCCCATCCATACTTAGCCAAACAAACACTAGAGACTACCTCTCAGGCCAGTGCTTATCTGGGTCAACTTCTAATACTGATCTAGAAGGAAATAGACCAATCATTATGCCACCAATAAGTGGGACAACCAATAATTAGAGGTTTTGGCTGTATTGGTTCAGGGGGAGTTTGTTGGACCAAAAGAACCAATGAGCCAAGATCAGGAAAAGCCCTAAGTCCCACATGCCACTGCAACAACCGCTGAAGACTTCCATCAGCTATTGTGTTCTCTTGCTTGAATGTCAGACTCGAGAGCATCTTAGCTCCAACCATCAGCTGTTCTGACAAAGTCTGAAGAACAAAGTATGAAGATCAAAGAACTGAAGAACAACAGCTGAAGAAGACTCCAAAGTACTGAAGACCAAGTACTGAAGTCTGAAGTACTGATCTTATAAGTACTGAAGACTTCAAGTACTGAAGACAAGTACTGAAGAATCAAAAGCTGAAGAACTGAAGAACTGAAGACCTTCTACTGAAGCACAAAGTCTGAAGACAAAGACTGAAGACAACAACTGATGATATCTACTGAAGTCATCAGTTGTTACATCATCTGAAGCCAAGTCTGAAGACCAAGTACTGAAGACTCAGAGTTTGTCACAACAGCTGAAGAAGTCCTTCAGTTGTTGTGATGGTTTTTCCTTTTTAGTAGTTTATTTTGTTTCAGTAGTTGTACAACAGCTGAAGAGTATGTTCTTCAGTTGTTATAGTATCAGTAGTTATAAACGACTGAAGAGTTTGTTCTTCAGTCGTTGTAGGATTTCAGTAGTTTTACTTTTGTCAATACTTAGGAAACTTTTGTAAGAAGATGTCAGCTGTTGACATCTTCAGTAGTTTTATGTTTTGTCAGTTGTAATTTTAATATTCAGTTGATGTCAGAAAAGGACATCAGCCCATCCTTTTGCCACCTATAAAAGGATGGTGAACCATACTGTTTTAAAGGCCGAAACGTGCTATGCAATAGAACATTTATTGTTTCGCAGAACTCTTTTCTCTCTCTATGCTTGTGCTTTTACATGCAATATCTTTTATGTTCTTACATTAATCGCTAATTAATGTGCTAAATCCGCTGCAAACATAATCTGATTGATCAAACGAGAGGCTGAGATCCTGTCATGGTATCAGGTGGTGATAAGACATGTGACTAACCAGTGAACCAGGGCCGTGGCCATGGTATCACTTGGTTTTAAAATCTTATAAACACAAACAGAAAGAAACCCCAATTCACATGAACCCTAGATTGATTAAATCCAAAATTGAACATCAATTTGATGTTGTTAACCAAATTAAACATAGGGCTTTGATTACTTTTGTAAAACCGAGTTTGTATGTGGGTTTAATTACTTGTTTTGATTTAAATGATATTAAGAACACACGAAGAACAAATCGTGGCCGAAGGTGCACAATTTGTTGTGTAATCATTGATTATAATCCAATTAAACTTGTGGGTAGCTTCTAATGATGAACAGAACTAAAAACCCCTTATCAATTCTAGGTATTGATGTCCGAATGGTGATGAGCGCTTTGGTTGCAGGTCACGATGAAGATGGGATTTGAATATAGAGTTCGTGTTTTTTACAGATTCAATTAGAAGTGATATTAGTTTAGGAACAGATAAACGATCATTTATGTTCAATTAGTTAGATAATTATTAGTGCTTAATCGTCGAACAATTGAGTTGAATGTGGCGACGGTTACTCGAGTTAAATTGTTCCTTACACGGACTTTAACATCAATTAAAACACATTAAAGGGTTCAAATCATGTTCACGAATAGATTTGAAACGGTTTTGGGGTTTAAAATGTTTGATTTCGGGTGTTTTTGGCCTCGCTGGCGCCTCACCGGAGGTCCGCCGGCCGGTGGCCGGATAATCGGGGAGAGAGAAGGGTGGGGGGTTGGGTTTTCGGCAGTTTAAACATATGGCCCCTATAGTTTGGAACTTTTCATATTTTATGTAATTAACTTTCATTTAAGGTTTCTAAAATGATAAACAACCCCTTGGATTTATTTAATTTAGGTTTTAAACATTTTTTAAGTTTAATAACTTTACAAATTGTTATAAGTATTATTGTTATTATTAATTTTATCATTATTGTTACCATTACCGTTATTGTTAACATTATTATTATTGTTTCTCTTTACTGTTAATAATATTGTTGTTATTATCATTTCCATTAACTTTAGTTATTAAAATCATTATTAGTAATATTGTTATTACTTATTATTATGTTCAAATTGTTTACTACCAAATCAAGAAATAAAGACAAACTAAGAAATAAGCATAACAAGTCCCCAAAGTTTTATAAATGACATAAATGGTCCTTACAAGAATATAATAGGGCTAACTTTTATTTAACAAAAATCCAAAAGGTTACAATTCATTGTTATGGCATCGTCGTCTTGGCCATGTAAACATTAAAAATATGAACAAGTTGGTTAGAGGTAATCATGTGATTCAATAAACAAAAGATTATCCGCCATGTTCTAAAGGCAAACAACATAAATCACCTTATAAACCAGTTGCTCATACCAAAATTGACTCTATTCTACAACTATTACACATGGAATTGTTTGTTCCAGTAAATGTCTTCAGTTTAGCACGTCGTGCATACTGTTTAGTCATTACTGATGATTTTTCTAGATTTACATGGGTTTTCTTTTTAGCAACCAAAGATGAGACACCCATTTGCTGATAAAGTTCATAACTCTAGTGGAGAATCAGACTGACAAAATAGTCAAATGCATTCGAATTGATAATGTCACTAAATTTTGTAACCGGACATTGAATGAATTCTATGATTGAAAGTGGATAGCAAGGCAATTTAGTTTAGCAGGATCTCCATAATAAAATGGAGTTGCTAAAAGACAAAACAGAACATTAAATGAATCTGCTAGAACCATGCTATCAGCAGCCAAATTACCTTCTTTTTTTGGGCGGAACCTGCTAACACTTTATGTTATGAATCGTGTCCTAATCAATAAACAACAAAATATAAATCTTTTTCAAACATAAACCTAAAGTCAAATATTTCAAAACTTTGGGATGTTGTTGTACATTGTTAAACACATTTGAGTCAAAATCTAAGTTTGATGAAAAAGCTGATGAATATTATTTTGTTGGTTACTCAGCCAATAAAGTTGCATATAGGGTTTATAATAAAAGAACAAAACAAATAAGTGAATCATTTAATATTGCTTGGCATGAGTCTAACAAAACTAGCAGGTTTTGAACCTTCATGGGTTTATGATTATGGTTCATTATATGAAACATTTAATCATTCGTCTGTTGTTTCTACAGCTTCTACTCCTATGACATCCTCAATTCGGGATATTTTTGCTGATGATCTTGGTTCCAATTCAACTCAAACACAAGGAATATCTCAGACATACCTGATTCTACACCAAGAACAACTGCTTCATAGGTTTCTGCATCTGATGTTATTAAGATTGATCCTGTAGTTGAGCAAGATCCACACGTTTCTGATCAGAGTTGTTCTTCAACACAAGATGGTCATATTGATGTCATTCAGGTATTTTTAGACGATTTATCTATTGGTAATGATTGTCATCAAGAGGAAGATATCGTGTATCAACCTAAAGTGGGAAACACTGTTGAAGAACCAGTGGGTCATATGTCTAACTTAGATGAAGTTATATCTGAAGATGTCATTCTTCAGCTAAGAATTCATAAGGACCATCCAACTGAAGCGATTATTGGTCCATTATCACAAGGCGTTCAGACTCGAGGTCGTTCTGGAGCAATAAATACATGCTTGTATTCCTGTTTTATTTCTCAAATAGTGTCAAAGAATGTTGAAATGGCATTGAAAGAAAACAGTTGGGTAGAGGCTTTAGAAGACGAGTTGATGCAATTCAAGAAGGTTAATGTCTGGCATTTGTGTGAACTACCAAAGGGTAAGTTGCCAATCGAAATGAAATGGATATTCAAGAATAAGATGGATGAGCAAGATGTGATTGTTCACGACAAGGCCAGACTTGTTGTACAAGGATTTTATCAAATTGAAGGGCTTGATTATGATGAAGTATATGATCCGGTTGCAAGACTTGAAGCTATAGGGATATTTCTGGCGTTTGCTTCATACAAGAACTTCAAAGTCTATTAGATGGATATCAAAACTGCTTTCTTTTATGGTGAAATGAAAGAAGCAACATATGTCTATCAACCATCAGGTTTTAAAGATCTAGATCATCCTGAATATGTTTGAAAGTTAGACAAAGGGCATTATGGCGTACATCAAGCACCCCGTGCTTGGTATGCTACTCTTACTGAACATTTCCTTACAAATGGCTATACAATAGGTGCTATTGATCAAATATTATTCATCAGGAAGACTGTGATGTTCTAATTCTCGTTCAAGTTTACGTCGATGATATTATCTTTGGATCTACCAACGATGATATGTGTAAGAATTTGAAACTGTGATGAAGAAGAAATTCGAGATGCGTTCACTTGGAGAGATATCATTCTTCTTGGGCATCCAAGTTAAACAGGATGATAAAGGTATATTGATTCATCAAGAAAAATAAATTTATAATATTCTTGATAAATACAAGTTTCAAGACTCGAAAACAGCTCCAACTCCTATGTCTTCTCGTCCAACTTTGACTCCAGATCTTACTGGAGAAGATGTTGATCAACAAATGTATTGATCAATGATCAGCTCTCTAATGTATCTTACAGCAAGCAGACCGGACATCATGTTCCCTGTTTGTCAGTGTGCATGTTATTAGAGTAATCCAAAGGAATCTCACAAGAAAGCTGTCAAGCGGATTTTCAAGTATCTCAAAGGTCAACCAACACTTGGTCTTTGGTATCCTAAAAACTCCAAATTCAATTTATTTGCTTATACGGATAGTGATTATGCAGGATGTAACTTGGATAGAAAATGAACAACTGGTGGATGTCAATTTCTTGCCAATAGGTTGATTTCATGGCAATGCAAAAAGCAGCAAACAGTGTCCACCTTAACTGCTGAAGTTGAATATGTGGCTGCTTCAAGTTGTTGTTCACAAATGCTTTGGATCCAACAACAACTTCTTGATTATGGCCTTAACATTTATGACTCCAAGATTTTGTGTGATAACACTATAGTTCTTGATATTGTGAAGAATCCAATTCAACATTCTAAAACAAAACACATCGACATCCGCATGTATTTCATCCGTTGCATATCTTAGAGTTGTGCCGGACGACAAGGCGTTGTTTCGTCACTTAATAAAAACAATAATGCGGTTGCATATCTTAGAGTTGTGCCGGACGACAAGGCATTGTTTCGTCACTTATCGATGGATTGAAGTCGTATCAGATACACTATGCCATCTCATCTAATCCGTCTATATACTCAGATATTATTGATCAGTTCTGCGAAACAGCTGTCAATAAGATAGACGGAGACGGTGAACCTTGCATCACTTCAACGGTTAAGGAGAGGATGGTTGTTATCACTACTGAGATGATTAAAGGTGCCTTGCTATTAGAAGATCATCCTCATGCACCGATCAAGATAGATGATGATAAAGTGATGGATTGTTGGGTTCATATGGGTTACAACCATCGGTACCCATCACTGGAGAAGAAGTACCTTCCACCATTCTGGAAGTACTTATTCCATGTTGTTATCCACTGCCTTAGCAATCTAAAGGAAAATATGGATAGTCTTAATGCTATATTTGGATCCCTATTGGTTTCTTTAGTTGATAACTTACCTTACAACATATCAAGGGCAATATTCTCCAAGATGTAGAAGAATGTGACAACTACGGTGGGGAAGAGGTTTATGATGTATCCCCAGTTCATACAGATGATAGTGAATGCTACACATTCTGAGTTAGCAGTGTCCGACTCATCCACATATGTTGTGATGGTGCTGACGAAGGACATATTCACTTACCTTATGGGAGCACAAGGGAACACTTGGGATGGTTCACACTTTGCCAAGCTTGGAAGGTTTACTGATCACTTGCAAGCTGAGGCACGTACCCAAGAGACTAAGACATAGACTACACATGTTCCTAGAGATGTTACATCTGGTACATCTACATCTGCTCATGCTTGAGATACAGAGACTGCCGGTCCATCCACAAGCACTGCTCAAGAAGCACCTGAGACTTCTCAGGGTGCTGAACGTTCGGATATGGATGAGATGAAAACATGGTTCACTAGCAGTGGTAGTGGGATGGATAGTGATCAAATCAGGAATGTTTCTTATGTTCTACAAGAGCATCCCTGAGTGCATGAAACACTAGCCAAACACACTGCTAAGGAATGTGATGTTGATTTTGTTACCAATAAGACACAAGTCACCACACGTGGTAGGAGGAAGAGGATGGGTAGGAGAGCCAGTGAGAGTCCACATGGTAAGGGTAGAGGACGAGGCGTGTTGAGGAGGCGTCAGACCCGATGACCACCATGACGACTGAGGATGTTCTAGTACCAGACGTACCTATTACAGTTAGTGATGCTACACCTTAGTGATTGTCAGAGAATCAACTACTGTAAAATCAACTTCTATGCCCACTATTGCTGGTGCACTGAGGACACCTCCTAGGGAGCCAACTCATGATGATCTTTTTAGAAATGCTGATTACCACAACACGACTTTTAATTTGAGACCTTTATCACCCACAAGGATTATACTGGAGCAAAGAGTGAGTGTATTAGAGAAGGAGGTTATTGAGAATACCTAGATTATAGAAGATTTATACAGGGGTATGATTGCTAAGATGAGAGGATTACGAGTTTAGAGAGCCAATAGCAGTTCTTGATCAGTTATGTACAGATCATGGAACATAACCTAAGAGATCTCGCCTCACGTGTGTATTCAACTTTCACACCACATACCACTGAGGTTGGAGAATCTATTGGACAACAAGATGTTAGTTCCAGTGCTGAGATTGAGCCAGTTATAGTTTCACATCCTAGTTTTGAGCAAGTGATAGCTTCAAATCATGTTGATGAGCCTATTATTGCTACAGAGCATGTTGTCGATCCTGTTCATGCTAAAAGGACTACAGACACTACTACTATTATTGAAGAGCCTATACTAGATGACCATGTTTAGGCTACTAAGGATCAGCCTGTACCGTTTACTAGAGAGGGTTTGTAGAGCCTAAACACATGATGCCCATACCAGATCAAATTAGAGATGATGATGATCTAGATCACTTGATTTTGACTTTGATGATGATGTTGGTGATGTGGATGATGATGAGGAGGATGGTGATGATGATGGTGATGATGGAGATGATGGTAATGGTTGTCACACCCCAACCTTGACGGCGGAAACGTCAAGATGTGAGAGTTAAGATCGTTCACAGCCACATAACGCTATTATTAAATCCAAATATATTATTCACAAGTTTCAAAGGTAACATTACAAACTTAAGTCTCAAATAAAGAATTTAACAAGCATAATAAGAAATATCACAAGCTCATTCATTTATTTAACTAGGTCCATTCCTATGTGTGAACAAGCTTCAAAAGTGGCGATCAAACATGAGTATTTCCTGAAACATGTTAAAAATAAAAGGTCAACAATAATGTTGGTGAGATTTCCATAGTTTTCAATACATAAGTATTTAAAAGATGGCAATTCATGTTGTAAGTTAGAGAACAAAGTAACTAGGGATGTAAGGCAGAATGCACAATCAAACCTTAACAAAGTTTTACAAGTTTCAAACGTTAAAAGTATATACGATTAGCTAAGTGTACTTGGATTAACCAAGCAGGCTTGTCAGGCCCATAGATCTATGACGTCACCAGGCTAGCAATAGTTAATGATTGTACATATATTCGGCATTACATGGAAGCTACAAAGATCAACTAACCACAACACACAAGTAAATTGCCATAAGTTTACAAGAATCAAACATTTTACAAGTGCAACGATTATAAGGTAACACGTTTCACCCCAAAGTGTAAAAATATGAAAAACGGGTATAGAAATACTCACATGATCAATAAATATGTAATTGATGATTAGTAAGAAATATAATAATCGTCGTTCCAACGTAACCCATCACAAGGCACATAAATAGACATAATTACAATGTTTAAGTTTTATTGAAATGAGTTTAACGAATCAACGAGGACTAGGGTTCTAAGTCGAATTTGGGGCTTGTCAAATATATTTAAACAAATGGAATAAACTTATATTTTCTTAAAATATATATTTATATATTATTCAAAGTTATAAAAAGAACAATTATAATAATTAATTAAAAAAAGTTATATAAAAAGTTTTAATTGTAGGATTCTGTGTGCCCAAGACACTTAGAATATTGATGTGGTTAGTACGTTATGATCCAAGTCGGGTTATACCCAATAACAAGCTTAGCAAACACCGATTAAATATTTAATTGATGATGTGATCATGCAATTAAATATTAACACCGATTTAGAAAATGTGTTTTCTAAACAAGTTGCATATGAGATGAAACAATTTATTAGGATATTTTGTTCAATGATATTATTTGTAATGTTATTTATATTAATTAGATGACATTACAAATTAATGATGGCATTATATATGTTATACAATTAAATAGTTAGTTGTACACATATACTAAGAGTTCTAACAACAAGACCATTTGCAACTTATGTAATGTGTCAAAAAAAGGGGGGAACCCTTTTCAAACTCCATTTTGGCCGCCCCCCCTTTTGTTCCTATTGGACCACTATCTTGAAAAGACCACACACAATTAAGGGGTCTTGAGAGAACTCTTGGACTAGCCATAATTCACTCTTACATGCAACAAGAAAAACTCTCTCAACTCTCTCTCTAGCTCTCGGTTTTTGGCAGCAAGAAGTGAGGCTGTTTTGGGTTTCTTTTGGTGTTTAAATCCTAGCATACAAGGTGTTTTGTGCTAGAGCTTGGGGTATAGACACTTGAGGAGTCCTCCTTTGGGTTCTTGGCCGTTTATGTGACATCCAAGCTCATCTACAAGCTGCTGAAAGTCCACGTTTTGGAAGGTGTTCTGGCAGCTTATATCTTGGTGTTCTAATGTCCAAATCCAAGCAAGTGTGAGGCTTTCTTGGAGCTTTGTGGGAGCCAACGTTCAAAGACATTCCACCTTGAAGTTTTGGCCATCTTGGAGCATCTAACAACTCCTCTTATGGTCGATTTCTTGCTGCTCAAAAGGTAGAAATCACAGCTCATTGTGGCTGTGATTTTATGTATGTTTTTTGCATGTTCATAGCTTGTATTATCCACATAAATGATCCTTATTGTTATGGGTTTGTTTTCATAGTAAATGAACATATAGAACATAAGATTTTCATCTCTAAAAATCGGTTTTAAAGCCATGTATCCGCTGCGTTTTTCAGAATGTTTAAAAGGTTAAACATAAACATGGATTTTGTGTTCTAGCAAACCCGACAATGGCATCAAGAGCCGGTTATGTGGATGGCTTGCTTGATTTATCTTTTGAAATTGGTTTTAAAAGATGATTTTAGACATGTTATAGGCTGTTTTGGGCTGGTATATTATGTCTTGTTGAATACCCCAACCTTTCAAGGTTATATCTTGCATGCTTAGATTAAATCTTGAATGGAATGATGTCAAATTGGTTGATTGTGTTTGTTTGGACAAAAGACCCTAAATTCTTAGTTTGTGTTGGCTGAAAATTTAGGGTCAAATGGGGTTCATTTAGATCTTGAAATGATGTATATGGATACATGTTTTAGTGCATAACATAGCCTTGACCATGTATGTTTTGGATTTGGTTGATTATGGAATTGTCATGTTGGTTGTATTCTTTCTATTTGGGTTGTAATAATTCCTTTTGGTGTTTCTATTTGGGTTGTAATTTATTTATTCATTTGGCAATGTAATAAATAGATTAGGAGTATTTTTCTTTTACTAGAAAATATGTATTAGGATATATATTTTGTAAAAGAAGATGCTTATGGAAGGAAGCACAAAAGGAAGACACAAAGGATGAACTTGAAGCATTTGGATGCAAGTTCAAGTGGGAGTCTTTGGAGACCTCATCATTTGTATTATGTTCAACCCTTAGGAAAGACCTTATGACAACACTTGTGATGGCAAACAAGTGTAGTCAACTTAGTGGCTATAGTTATGCACATATGTTTGTATGATTGTGCTTGTTTGGTTGTTTGTTGTATGATTGTTATTTGATATTTGGATATGCATAACAAACTAATTAACAAACTTAACAAGCTGAATTTTATGGTTCTTAATCATTAAGTGATTAATAAGAGGTTATTAAAGGATTAATGATTTAATAAAAGAGGTTTTATTAAAAATGAACCATAGGATACCTTGTATTTGAAAGCATGCAAATACAAGGTAAATAGAGTTTTCAAACAAGAATCAATGAAAACTAAAAATCCCTTTTTCAAACAAGTTTAACACCGTCCTTTTGCACAACACTTAAGCCATTTGGAAACTCTTAATGGGATAAAGGTCACCTAACCATTTTGAGGGAACTTATGACTTAAGGTGGGAATACCACATTGGTGGGATAAAGGTCACCTAACCACTTGTGTTGGTAAACTCACATGTGTGTGCAAGTAGGGTAACTTGATTTGCAAACCATGTTGAATGGATCACCTAAAATATGGTTTCCAAATGATGTTGTTGGGATTAACATGCCGACCTTGCATATGATGTTTAAAGTCGATCCCATACCGCTAGAAGTTGCAAAAGGTTGCAATTGTCAAACGTTGACTACCTTGTTAATTTGAATAATGGGATAAAGGTCACCTAACCATTATTAGAATGTAACGTTGGATTCTAGATTTTAATTATTAATTGTCTATGAGACATAAAGGGTATTAATAATTAAAATGAAATTTTTCAGAAATACTAAAAAGAACTTTGTAAAAAAAATTTATAGAATGACCGCAAACAATAATGCTACCACCCCGACCATCCTTACCCTATCACTGAGAACTATTTTAGAGAGGGATCGTCTGTACCATAATAACCTTATGGACTGGTCTTGAAACTTGAGAATTGTTCTCAAGCAAGAGCAAAGGCAAATGTCCTTGACGATCCTATTCCTAACCAACCCGACCCCGATGATGTTTAGGCCGCCTCGAGAGGCTTAGCTGTCCTGTCTCATAGGAGTTGGCCAAGGATTTGATCCTTAATGGCCTAACTAAAAGTTTGAGACATTCATAATGAATTGCAATATGAATGGATAGGACAAGAGCATTGGTGAGTTTCACGCAATGCTCGCAACAGCTAAGGCAGGATGGGTAGAAAGGTTCTACCTATTCTCTAGATCAATAAGGAAAGGCCATTCCTGATCCCAAGGCAAATGTTGCCAAAGGAGAAGGGCACATCAAAGGCAATGGGTAAGGGTAGATCAAAGCGGAACCTCCAAAACCTAAGCTTATGAAGCTTAAGGTAACCGAAAACGATCCATGCTTTGAGTATGGTGAGATAGGTCATTTGAAAGGGATTCATCCAACCTATCTCAATGAGTTGAGAAATAAGAGGGATGCTTGGCAAACCTCAAGCACAACTTTCATTATCCATATTGACTTAAATGTTATTTCCTCAAAGCACATGGGAAATTGGATACCACATGTGGAACTCACTATTGCAATCTGTTGCAAGGGTTCAAAAGAAATAAGCACTTTAAGAAAGGAGACTATGTTTTGAAACTTTCAAAAGGTTTGGAAGTTGTTCTTCAAAACTTGTTATATGCTCCTAGTTTGACTAGGAACATGATTTAAGTTCCTCTTTAAAATGATATGGTTATAATTTAAAGTTAGTAAATGATGGTATTTATATTTATATGGATGATGTATATTATTTCAAGGCTATGCCTTCTAATGATGATGATGAATTGGTTCATGATGATTCATCCTATAATAACACATTATACCTATCATGCACCAAGAGACTTAAAATGGTTTAAGTGACTCTTATTCTTGTCATTGTCATCTTGGTTACATAAACAAGAATCGGATTTAAACACTTTAAAAGAATGGTCTTTTGAAAACAAATGAAAATTGTTCATTTGATAAGTGTGAATCTTGATTACAAGGTAAGATGACCAACACGCCCTTTAGTGGTACTAATAAGAGGGCAAAAGACTTATTAGGAGTCATACATTTGGATGTATGTGGTCCTTTTAAGAGAATGACAAGGTATGATGAAACTTACTTCATTACCTTAACCGACGATTATAGTCATTATGGTTATGTGTACTTGATGGCACATAAACATGAAGAATTTGAAATGTTCAAAAACTTCAAGAATGAAGTAGTAAATCAACTCGATAGAACTACCAAAGTTCTCCGTTTAGATAGAGAAGGTGAATACCTAAGTGAGACTTTTAGGGATCATCTAGGAAGTTGTAAGATTGTCTCACAACTTACTCCTCACAGAACACCATAACATAATGGTGTGTCTGTAAGGAGATCGAACCCTATTGGATATAGTTCGACCTATGATGGATATAAGCTCACTACCTCTATAATTTTAGGGTTTTCGCACTACTCTCCGCGGCTCATATTTTGAATATGGTCCAAACCAAGAAAGTGGATTCGACACCTTTTGAAATATGAAATGGAATAGTTCCATCGCTATCATATTTAAAATTATGGGTTATGAAGCTTATGTTAAGCTTAACACCCAAACCAACTGAAAGTCGATTCACTAAGTGTATATTTGTTGGATATCCAAAAGGACTGTATAGGATACTACTTCTTTGATCCAACAGAGCAAAAGGTATTCATTGCTCAAAAGGCAGAGTTCCTGGAAGCCAAGTTCCTTATGGAAGGAATGACGCATAGAACAGTGGAATTTGATAAAGATCAAGATCCACAAGCCGATACACGTTTGGTTGACACTAGAAATCAACAAGAGGTTGTTGATCATGATCAAGAGGTTGATCATTACACACAAAACATTCACAGAACTGGTAAAGTTAGCATTCCACATGAAAGATGTGGATTTTTCATAGATGGATGCTACGTTGTTGACTCCGAAGAGCCAACTACATACCATGATGCAATGTCCAATTCGGATTGTGACATGTGGCTAGGAGCCATGAACGTAGAGATGCAATCCATGTATGACAACCAAGTTTGGGAATTGGTTGACTCTTCACTTAACTCCAAACCGGTTGGATGCAAGTGGGTTTTCAAGAAGAAAACTGACATGCATGGAAACTTGGATACTTACAAGGCAAGACTTGTAGCAAAAGGTTTCACTCTAAGTCAAAGGGTTGATTATGATGAAACCTTCTCGCCAATCGCAATGCTAAAGTCATCCTGATAAAGTATGCAAGTTAAAGATATCAGTCTATGGATTGAGACAAGCATCGAGAAGTTGGAATCAACGTTTTGATGAAAAGATCAAGAAATTGGGTTTCATCAAGAACGCTGACGAGGATTGTGTGTATCAAGGGGCTAGTGGGAGTGTAATTACGTTCTTAGTATTGTATGTTGATGACATACTACACTTGGAAATTGTTTTTCGAAAAGGGATCTCCGTGAAGCCGTCTATATTTTGGAAATAAAGATCTATAGGGATAGATCGAGGCGGTTGATAGGGTTAAACCAAAGTGCATACATTGATAAAATCTTGAAAAGGTTCAAGATGGTAAACTCTAAGAAAGGTATAGTACCTATTCAAAGAGGGACAATATTGAGTTCATCTCAATGTCCAAGCTCAAAGGATGAGCAAAGTCGTATGAAGGACATCCCATATACGTCTGCTATAGGATCCATCACGTATGCCATGATATGCACTAGACTGGACGTGTCATGCGCGTTAAGCATGACAAGTATATATCAGCAGAATCCAAGTAACAGCCACTGGATGGCTGTTGAAAGTATATTGGAATACCTTAGGAGGACTAAGGATATGTTTCTAATATATGGATCTGATGAAGAGGAACCAGTTGTAAAGGGTTACACGAATGCTAGTTTCCAAACTGATCGAGATGATCCTCGATCACAATCGGGGTACGTCTCCATTATGAATAAGGTAGCATTGTCCACTACAGAATTCGAATACATAGCCGCCTCATTAGCAGCTTGGGAAGCTGCATGGATAAAAAGTTTATCACCAATCTAAGGATAGTCTCTACCATTCAAGACCCCTTAGAAATCTTTTGTCATGACGAGGGTGCGATTGTTCAAATCAAGGAACCCCGTGCACATCAAAAGATTAGGTACAATGAGCGGAAATTCAACTACATAAGGGATGAAGTTGAAAAGGGAAAGATATGTATTCGCAAAGTTCACTTTGATCAAAACATTGCGGATCCACTCACGAAGCTCCTTGAAAGGGCAAATCATGAAAGTCATACTTGTGCCTTAGGACTTCGATATTCTAGTGATTGGAATTGATCTGTTTAGTATTAATATTATTAATATGGAACAATTGTAATACTTAACTTATCTATGTATTTATGATATTTTAAGTGATGTTCCTTTTAGCATGTTTACATCCATGAATAATTTTATTATTCTAAATGTCCGTAGTCGGTCATACTTGTGGGAACAAATATGAATGTAAGACTATTATGAACTTGGATTGGTGGATATTCATAAGGCATGAATATAGAGCAATTGGTTGCTACCAAGGTTCATAGATATTTGTGGGATACAAATATTGGACTAACCCGCATCTCAAATCCTACTACATGGAATCTTATTGATTGATCATAAGTAAATTGGAGTAAAGACGAATATCATTTGGTATCCTCTGACCTGAGATACATATTGGGTTTTGATATTCACCAAGTATTATACCTTAAGCTAATTCTTCACTGTCCTGAAATAGTGGACAGTACATAAGGGTATGTTTAGGTATAACACGAGGTGATTGTGAGAAACGTATGTAGTCAAGATGGAATTTGTTCCTCTTATTCGTTGAGAGTTAGATGTCTAAGGCCTGATAAGTTAAATCAACAAGAAATGATCATTCTGTGTTCTTGGATTTAACATGACATCTGAAACAAAAGGATAGATGATTAATTCACCTAAATCATTTCAAGTAGGGTACTTGAAAGGGATGATGTTATTGAATGGATATAAGTCATGCGTATTAAGGTAGTAAACCGTTGTTAGGCGGTATTTACTGCTTGCATCAATCTTCTATGAATCTTGGGCAAGTGGGAGATTGTAGGATTCTGTGTGCCCAAGACACTTAGAATATTGATGTGGTTAGTACGTTATGATCCAAGTCGGGTTATACCCAATAACAAGCTTAGCAAACACCGATTAAATATTTAATTGATGATGTGATCATGCAATTAAATATTAACACCGATTTAGAAAATGGGTTTTCTAAACAAGTTGCATATGAGATGAAACAATTTATTAGGATATTTTGTTCAATGATATTATTTGTAATGTTATTTATATTAATTAGATGACATTACAAATTAATAATGGCATTATATATGTTATACAATTAAATAGTTAGTTGTACACATATACTAAGAGTTCTAACAACAAGACCATTTGCAACTTATGTAATGTGTCAAAAAAAGGGGGAACCCTTTTCAAACTCCATTTTGGCCGCCCCCCCCCCCTTTTGTTCCTATTGGACCACTATCTTGAAAAGACCACACACAATTAAGGGGTCTTGAGAGAACTCTTGGACTAGCCATAATTCACTCTTACATGCAACAAGAAAAACTCTCAACTCTCTCTCTAGCTCTCGGTTTTTGGCAGCAAGAAGTGAGGCTGTTTTGGGTTTCTTTGGTGTTTAAATCCTAGCATACAAGGTGTTTTGTGATAGAGCTTCGGGTATAGACACTTGAGGAGTCCTCCTTTGGGTTCTTGGCCGTTTATGTGACATCCAAGCTCATCTACAAGCTGCTGAAAGTACACGTTTTGGAAGGTGTTCTAGCAGCTTATATCTTGGTGTTCTAATGTCCAAATCCAAGCAAGTGTGAGGCTTTCTTGGAGCTTTGTGGGAGCCAACGTTCAAAGACATTCCACCTTGAAGTTTTGGCCATATTGGAGCATCTAACAACTCCTCTTATGGTCGATTTCTTGCTGCTCAAAAGGTAGAAATCACAGCTCATTGTGGCTGTGATTTTATGTACGTTTTTTGCATGTTCATAGCTTGTTTTATCCACATAAATGATCCTTATTGTTATGGGTTTGTTTTCATAGTAAATGAACATATAGAACATAAGATTTTCAGCTCTAAAAATCAGTTTTAAAGCCATGTATCCGCTGCGTTTTTCAGAATGTTTAAAAGGTTAAACATAAACATGGATTTTGTGTTCTAGCAAACCCGACATTAATAAATTTTTATAACTAAAAATTTATTACTATATAAACAAAATTAATTGGAAAGGAATATTTGAACCAATAATAATTTACTAATTATTATTTTTAATCCATTTTATTAAAAATTATGCAAACAAGGTTTGCTAAAATGTTTTATAAATAAAGAAATTTTTATTTAAACTTGGAAAAATTATAGAAAATCTTTAGAAGCTTTTGAAAATATTTGGAATTTATAAAAATAATTTTTATACATTTTACAAATTTTCTAAAATTAGTTTTAGGCTAAAAGGCCTTTAAAAATAAAACATGAGGGTGCCGGGTTATAAACCCGCGACCTCATGTTTAACAGGGCAATGTCTAAACCAGTGAACCAAGGCCTCAGCTGTGGTATATTCTGGTTTTGAAAGTTTAAAAACATAATCAAAAGAAACCCCTAATTTCCTATGAACCCTAGTTTCGGGTGAATCCAAATCATCCCAAATTTGTTGTTGATAACGAAAGAAAACATAGGGCTTTTGTTTCCCACATGAAATCGAGTGTATAACCAGGTTTAATTACCGGTTGGGGATGGATTCGATGATGAACAGGTACAAGAACAGATCGTGATTGCCTCAGGTCCAATCGATGAGCAATCGTGGGTAATACTCCAATTCGTTTTGCAGGAAGCTTCCAATGGATTCAATGATGGAAAAGCCTCTATCTATTTCAGGTTTAAAGTGCTCGGATCATGGTTTCGAAAGAGTTGCAGGTCGCGGCTTATAGGGAATCAAGTGGGGTGTTTTTGTGCTTGTTTCAGGTAACAATTAAGTGTTGTACAGATTAGAGGTAGATAAACGTTCAATCTGGTGGAATTAATTGCATTATTATTGATGTTTAAGGCTCGAACGTCTCTATGATTAAAAGCTTCGGTTACCCATTCGATTGGGGTTAGAAACCAATGTTTAAATGCGTTTAATTTATGTTTACAGGTTCGAAACACGTCTCGGTGGGTTTGGGGTTGGTTTTAGGTGGAAAAACTGAGTGAAATTGAGGATCTAGGGTGGCCGGATAGTCGCCGGACCCTCGCCGGCTTGGCTGCCGGAATTGCGGGAGAGGAAAAAGGGGTAAGAGGCTGTTTTTTTTTAAATTACAGCTTTGGTCCCTGCGGTTTCGTAGTGGTTAATTGATGCACAAAGTTTAAATTTTAGTTTTTTAGTAAATTACACTTTAGTCCCTGCAGTTTAAATGTTAATGTTTTAGTCATAAACTAATTAATTACAAGTTTCTAAGATATAAACCTTATGTTGTTTTTATTTATTTACAAGGTTTCACTTATTAAGATTATTATTATTATTAGTAACATTATTATTTATTTATTATTATTATTATTATTATTATTATTATTATTATTATTATTATTATTAGTATTATTATCATTATAATCTTTAAAGGATTAAAAGACAAATTAAAGCAATATGCATAAGCAACCCATGAGTTTCATGTATAGCAATAAAGGCCCTACAAGAATTAACAAAGCTAACTTTAAATTAACCCAAAATTACAAGATGTTACAGTCTCCCCAACTTAAAAGAATTTCGTCCCGAAATTAAGAATGAAAACATAAACGAACAGGAGACTTGTGATGAAAGATAAGTGTACTACCGGACTGTGATTGGCATTTGTTTACGGGCAAGAATGCTTTGCTTTACGAATTATGGAATTTTACACGATGCACCCAAATTGAACTCTTCCAGTGGTATGCGAAAGTTATAATTGACTAAGTAACTCTTTGAGATTTGACACATGACACGTTGGAAAAACGATGATTAGTTCATGAGGTATATCATAAATCACTTTCTCATCTAGAATGAAATTTATGTAAGAAGGTGGTGTCCAAAAGCCATTGAAAAGTCCCGTAACTGTATGAATGTTTGACCGACGGAATTTAAGAATCCCAAGTGCCACTTTATAAAATGTCAAAAGCTTAACACAAAATCTTGTGAATATGTATTGTTATTTCGGTCAACCCGTCAGATTAAGAATGATACGATATGCCGAGATTTTGAGTTGGGTTCCCAAAGACGATTAGAGATATTGCTAATAACAGCAAGTCAATCGATCATCAGAATTAACGATCGATGTTTAACAACACACCATGATGACAGGCTATTTGTGGTAGATACAAGTCAATTTCTCGACTCGTTATCTCACATGAGTCACTATGAAATACGTGAAACTAGCCAATTGGTCAATAATTCACCAAATTACATCAGGAAATACAAGGCAATTTGAACATATACCAAGCTATATTCACATCTCCTTTATACCAAAGCATGAATGCCAATCACGGAAATTTATGATCCTTTTTGTCCACATCGGAACGAATTTAATAACAAGTCTTGTGAGTCGCAATCAAGATGGAGATTTAGAGATTTTCAAGATTAGGAGTTCAAAGGTTATCCAGAATAATGGGAATTACATCCTTAATTGGGTAAAGAATGAAACAAAGATGTCTTTCATATCGGATTAATATTTTAATAATTTAGAATATCGACGATAAAGACAATCACGAATAGCTGTCAGTACGGCTTGCACACCAGGTTCATCAAACCCATGAACATAACCGTACAATGGTATAACCAGAAAAGCATGACATAGCCTTATAATGGCTTTATCTTGTACGAAGGATCATTTTAGGAGTGTTATCATCATGCAATTAGGTGTTGATGATAACACGAAGGAAAATGGATACACAATAAATAAAAGGTTCCATAAAGCTAGATCAAATGACAAATTGAAACATAATAGCGTGGGAAAAGAAATCAACATAAAATTTAAATGCCCCAGGATTGGAACTAAAATTACCCTAAAGTGACAACGACCCCTTTTGAGTTCAAGACTCATGCTTTAGCTTGACTAGCTGGAACACTATCGTCGATAAATCAGATAACGGTGATCACCGTTCAAGTTATTACATGTTTCTTGTCAATTGAAGTCTTACAACCTTGGTAAGTTTGAGATCAAGAAATGGGAATAATCACCAAGATATGGTTATCACTCCTAGCTTGGCGGTGGGTTTCCCAAAGTATGACTCCTAACTACCAAGCGAGAGCTTGATCCTAACTCTTTGTTAAGGATCCACAGGAATAAAATGAGGTAACTTACCATTAAGGTAAGGATAATCACCCCTATCTTGACGGTGAAGTTTTATAGGAAAAAAATGTAGCAACATGAAAGACTTCATCAAAGTACAGATTTCACTCCTACTTTGGTGAGGTCATTTCATTTGAAAAATCAATCCATAAAATGAGTGAAATTATCATCAAGGTATGGATTGCACGCCTATCTTGATGATTGAACTTCATAATAACAAAAAAAACAATCGAGAATTGACATTGGTCACCAAAGTACGAGATTCAATCCTATTTTAATGATGTCATTTCATTCGTGAAATACGAGTTCCAAAGGAAAATGATTGAAATCTGTCCTCAAAACAAGGAAATCACCCCGATTCAGAGGATGGGATTTCACAAAACACACAATAGAAAAATTGAAAACCATCATCGAGATATGAAATTTTAATCCTATTTCAAGGAGGTAATTCCATTGGCAAAATACAGATTCGTAAGAACAAGAAGGAGAAATGGTCATCAAGGTAAGAGGTTCACTTCTATCTTGATGATGAAATTTCATAAGAACAATAATAACTAATGGAAAG
This sequence comes from Flaveria linearis, assembly GCA_024085815.1. Taxonomy (NCBI): domain Eukaryota; kingdom Viridiplantae; phylum Streptophyta; class Magnoliopsida; order Asterales; family Asteraceae; genus Flaveria; species Flaveria linearis. The sequence goes on along the minus strand of CM044003.1, from coordinate 40,353,455 downwards.
TCATCACCATAGTAAGGAAGTCACCCCTGTTTTGATGAGATAGAATCATTTAGAAGACATGAGTGTCCCTAGTCATAAGTTGACTTGCAGACTCTTGCATTGCCTACGGCGCAAGACGGTTAAAGGATTTTACAAAGCTCGACTTAGAAAACAAGGAGAATATCGGTTAGAAATTTAGAAACTTCAAGTTACATCAATGTAACATTAACAGGAAAAGAAAATCATGCTTGCTAGGGTTAGGGTTAAAGTTAGGGAAAACAGAGTCAATCATGATAGGTTCTCAAATCTTGAATGGTCTAAATCAGGAAAACAAGATCAATGACAAAAACGATGCAATGCAACAACGAGATGTAAACGTTCGATTCGTAATAAAAGGGAAATGCGTTGACTTCTTAAAGTGTTACGTCAACCACAACTTTACAGAAAACACACGTACCCAGAAGAGAACACCCATCTCATGAGTTCCAAGTCAGATAAACGGATCCAGCTGTCAAATCAGATTTATGTGTATACCTTGCCTAGACAAGGTATCTCGAGATGCAGGTATTCCACCTTTCGGCATTGCATGATTTCAGTTATGGGACACACTTTAAGGACATTTGAGAACCCTAACTAACAACTTTAAGTTTTGAAACCATTCGGTTTAGAGGACCAATATCTTCGGATATATCAAGATCCATGTACACGTTGGTCAAGGTATAAAGATAGTTACATAAGGCGCACAACGTATAATGATGTTTAAACGTAGGAATTGAGGAGTATAACGAGTTCAATATTAACGGGAACATTTTGTAAGATAGAAATAGGAATATATTATAGTTTCGATGACAAACCAGTCCAAGGAATCAAGGATTTTTGATATTTTAAATATAAACCGGATGGTTCCATTCGGTAACGCATTACCATTTGGAAACGTTGACATGTCAGGGTAAATTGAACCATTTCCCTTAGAATCTTATGTATGTTGACCATAGTTTATCACTCATCCCAGAAATCCCCAGGTAAGCATAACTGGTCTCGCAATGAGATTTATACAATATGCTTGCCTTAGCCCGAAGGCCTTTTGCCAGGAAATCCAGAATACAAGTGTTTATGTATCACACAAATTTCTTAGGTTCATGAAATCAAAACCTTGATGAGATTTTTATAGATTAGACATAGAGTCTAAGGAATTAAACCCACGATAGATAGTGTAGATTCCACACGTCGTCGAGAATAAGTTTAGGAAGTTACGTTTGTCGGGGAGAATCAAAGAGTCAAGGATAAGTTTAGGGAGATGAGTAACCAAGTTTATATAATTATAAAGCACACCTATCTAAGGACATCAAGTTGCACAAAAGGCATCCCTAAATAGATAGCATCATGTGACATGCAGCAATAAGTATAAGGATTTTTTTTTATGAGGTTCATGCATAAGCTATAGTCTAGGTCACTATTTCTAATAACCTAGATCCCTATAGTTATGGGCTCTTATACCAATCTGTCACACCCCAACCTTGACGGCGGAAACGTCGAGATGTGAGAGTTAAGATCGTTCACAGCCACATAACGCTATTATTAAATCCAAATATATTATTCATAAGTTTCAAAGGTAACATTACAAACATAAGTCTCAAATAAAGAATTTAACAAGCATAATAAGAAATATAACAAGCTCATTCATTTATTTAACTAGGTCCATTCATATGTGTGAACAAGCTTCAAAAGTGGCGATCAAACATGAGTAATTCCTGAAACATGTTAAAAATAAAAGGTCAACAATAATGTTGGTGAGATTTCTGTAGTTTTTAATACATAAGTATTTAAAAGATGGCAATTCATGTTGCAAGTTAGAGAACAAAGTAACTAGGGATGTAAGACAGAATGCACAATCAAACCTTGACAAAGTTTTACAAGTCTCAAACGTTAAAAGTATATACGATTAGCTAAGTGTACTTGGATTAACCAAGCAGGCTTGTAAGGCCCATAGATCTATGATGTCGCCAGGCTAGCAATAGTTAATGATTGTACATATATTCGACATTACATGGTAGCTACAAAGATCAACTAACCATAACATACAAGTAAATTGCCATAAGTTTACAAGAATCAAACGTTTTACAAGTGCAACGATTATAAGGTAACAGGTTTCACCCCAAAGTGTAAAAATATGAAAAAGGGGTATAGAAATACTCACATGATCAATAAATATTTAATTGACGATTAATAAGAAATATAATAATCTTTTCGTTCCAACGTAAACCGTCACAAGGCACCTAAATAGACATAATTACAATGTTTAAGTTTTATTGAAATGAGTTTAATGAATCAACGAGGAATAGGGTTCTAAGTCAAATTTGGGACTTGTCAAATATATTTAAACAAATGGAATAAACTTATATTTTCTTAAAATATATATTTATATATTATTCAAAGTTATGAAAAGAACAATTATAATAATTAATTAAAAAAAGTTATATAAAAAGTTTTAATAATTACTATATAAACAAAATTAATTGGAAAGGAATATTTGAACCAATAATAATTTACTAATTATTATTTTTAATCCATTTTATTAAAAATTTTGCAAACAAGGTTTGCTAAAATATTTTATAAATAAAGAAATTTTTATTTAAACTTGGAAAAATTATAGAAAATCTTTATAAGCTTTTGAAAATATTTGGAATTTATAAAAATAATTTTTATACATTTTACAAATTTTCTGAAATTAGTTTTAGGCTAAAAGGCCTTTAAAATAAAACATGAGGGTGCCCGGGTTCGAACCCGCGACCTCATGTTTAACAGGGCAGTGTCTAAACCAGTGAACCAAGGCCTCAGCTTCGGTATATTCTGGTTTTGAAAGTTTAAAAACATAGTCAAAAGAAATCCCCAATTTCCTATGAACCCTAGTTTCGGGTGAATCTAAATCAACCAAAATTTGTTGTTGATGATGAATGAAAACATAGGGCTTTTGTTTCCCACATGAAATCGAGTGTATAACCAAGTTTAATTACCCAGTTGGGATGGATTCGATGATGAACAGGTACAAGAACAGATCGCGATTGCCTCAGGTCCAATCGATGAGCAATCGAGGGTAATACTCCAATTCGTTTTGCAGGAAACTTCCAATGGATTCAATGATGGAAAAACCTCTATCAATTTCAGGTTTAAAGTTTTCGGATCGTGGTTTTGAAAGAGTTGCAGGTCGCGGCTTATAGAGAATCAAGTGTGGTGTTTTTGTGTTTGTTTCAGGTAACAATTAAGCGTTGTACAGATTAGAGGTAGATAAGCGTTCAATCTGGTGGAATTTATTGCATTATTGTTGATGTTTAAGGCTCGAACATCTCTATGATTAAAAGCTTCGGTAACCCATTCAATTGGGGTTAGAAACTGATGTTTAAATGCGTTTAGTTTATGTTTATAGGTTTAAAACACGTCTAGGCGGGTTTGGGGTCGGTTTTGGGAGGAAAAACTGAGTGAAATTGAGGATCTTGGGTGGCCGGAGAGTCGCCAGACGCTCGCCGGCTTGGCTGCCGGAATTGCGGGAGAGGAAAAAGGGGTAAGGGGGTGGTTTTTTTAAAAAAATTACAGCTTTGGTCCCTGCGGTTTCGTAGTGGTTAATTGATGCACAAAGTTTGAATTTCAGTTTTTAAGTAAATTACACTTTAGTCCCTGCAGTTTAAATGTTAATGTTTAGTCATAAACTAATTAATTACAAGTTTCTAAGATATAAACCTTATGTTGTTTTTATTTATTTACGAGGTTTCACTTATTAAGATTATTATTATTATTAGTAACATTATTATTATTATTATTATTATTATTATTATTATTATTATTATTATTATTATTATTATTATTATTATTATCATTATAATCTTTAAAGGATTAAAAGACAAATTAAAACAATATTCATAAGCAACCCATGAGTTTCATATATAGCAATAAAGGCCCTTACAAGAATTAACAAAGCTAACTTTAAATTAACCTAAAATTACAAGATGTTACAATGGTGATGATAAGAAGGGGGATGATGATGACCAACGCAGTGACACTGGTGCTCCTACTAGTATTGTTGGATGATCACGGTCTACCAATGTCTCCGAACCAAGTCCTGATAATACATCAGACTACACTCCTTTGGATCCTACCACAGAGGAGGCGTATGAGAGGGAATTCTATTCTTTCCAGAAGAAACTTATTGTTAAGGATGAAGATGAGGGTTTGTATTCGTTTGATGATTTGGAGGAGATTATGGTAGATTACGCTGATGTATTCGAGAACAGTCTCAAAGACTTGTTTTCTGATATCTTGATTGAAGAGGGAGAGATTGTGGGAGAGTCAAGTGCTGAACCAACTGAAAGGTCAGCAGACCAAACTTCCTAGTGTGATGTACGTCAGGTCGGAAATCTGACTGTTGCAGCTCTACCACCGCCAACTTATATACACACGCTAAGACATTTCAAACCTTTCATAATGTACAGAAACTCAGAACCGATCATTAGTTGAGCTTACGATGCTGAGAATAAATTATATGTGGCGAAGAGAAGAGCAAGCGTGATTGAGTATTATCAGGATGAACACGACTTCCCTACGCCCAGAGCATCTGATTTATATGCTATGGGTCGTGTTCCGTTTGTTAATCCTAGCAATTACAGGAAGGGTAATTGGATTAGGAACCTGATAACCCGACACAGTAAATCCAACTTCCAGGACTTTAAAACCTCCAAATCTAAAGTCATTGAAGATGAGACCCGTATAGATTTGAATACCAACAAGTCAATGAAGATAAGGGTTTACAAGCATCCGAGTTATGTGTGGAAGACACCTATCCACGCTCCTGTGCCTGTTAATAGCTTGTCTAAGCTAATGTGGTGGAGTTTTGATAAAGATATCGGTCATGTTATTATACACTGTGTGGAAAGAGAATACCATATCATCAACCCTGTTAACTTGCTCAGAGACGATTTGATGCGGTTGTAGGCTTGTCCTATTTTAGCTGATGAATCTGTTCATCTATTAGCAGCGTAGTTTAGTTGGTTGATCTCGAAGGCCCTGGACAACAAGATGTATATTTATGGGGGCAGTTACAAAGTTGCAGACGTGGACTTCTAAAGGCATTGATTTACCGAGCTTGTGGGGAGATAGTAAGGGTTAAACCTAGAGGCTCGAGAAATCAAATCAAGATGAAAACAAAGATCTAAAGCCACGGGAGAAGTCAAGTTACCGAGTGAAAACTAGTTTTTCGCACGACAACTACTTGTCATGCGAGAACGTGCTTCTCGTGTGAGATCTCTAGTTTGTAGTATATATAGAGTTTGTGTTTTGTATTTGTTAAGCTTTTTGTCATATTTCCTGATTTCACATTTTTTAACACTTATCAATCAGAGAGCAATACTATATCATTCTTTTATTGTTCAATCTTATCCGTGATGTCTACATTCCGTATATTCATTACGAGATCAATCTTTGTAATGTTATGATCCTTACATGGATTTCAAAAATTCTAATTATTGGTGAAAAATACTTGCAACAGTTATTCTTATGTCATTTTTGCAAGAGATTTTAAAGAAGGATGTTCATACCCTAGGATGAACAATCTTTGAAAAATGGAAACGATTTCATGGTGATTTCTTCACCCTTGAGTTGGATTTTCACAAGAACTTGCAGCAAACTCACAAGGGGTCCTCAAAATCAAGTATTGAAGCTTGAATAATTCTTGAATAAATAAAGTTTCAAAGTGATGGGTGTGTGGAGATGGGGTTTCTGCCGAGGGAGAGGAGAGGTAGAGAAGAGAGAGAGTTTAGTGAGATAAATGGTTTGTGCAGGTTAAGGTGAATTGATGAAATGGTTGAGTGTGGTGTTAGGTTAAATAAGCAATGATTAAATGGTTTAATTAGCACAATAAATTATTTGTTGACTAGATGTTTGGCTCCTGGGTCCCCAAGTGGGACGTCACTTGGTGTAAGGGGCTGACGGTCTCGTTAATTTTTTGTAAAATTTTTAAATGTTTTGGTGTTACATGAAAATTTTTGTAAAATCAAAATATTAGTTTGATGCTTTTGATAGGTTCACAACATGAATAAAAATGATTACCGGTCTAAAGATTAACATTAACAAGTTAACACATCATGCAACAGACTGTATTGCATGAAATCAATATTTAAAAATCTTAATTTTACATGATCAATGTTAATAATAATAATTATTATTTTCCACTAACAATAATATTTTCATTCATAATTCATTAAATTATATGAATTATAATATATTGTCCATATACAAATAACCAAATTGTCACCAACGCTCGTTAAGAGTTTTTATCGCAACGCGAACCGTTTATTCTCAAAATTGCCAATCATAAATTTATGCACAAAGAGGCTCTGCTAGACCTGAGATGACCTAAATTACCAAAACATTAGGTCTTATAATTCATTTAATTAATTTAGCGCATTTTATTGACGTGTGGATATTAACCTAGAAACACGGGATGTTGCAAGGAAATTATGTCCCGAAATTAAACTGTAGTTTGAAATTTTGATCAAGACGGAAAGCGTTGAGGGTATGTGCGCTTCATCTGGTCATGACGTTCCTGTGCAAACTCGAGACCACGCTTAGAGTTCCATCTAACCTTCACCAACATAACCCAGTTCCTTTTGAGTTTCTGAACTCTCTAGTCCATATTCGACCGGTTCCTTGATGAAATTAAGTTTTTCATCAATGCAAAACTTCTTCAGGTCACATGACCAAAGCCTCATCAGCAAGGCACTTCCTCAAATTAGATACATGGAACACGTCATGTACCCCACTGAGCTCACGAGGTAGTTTGAGTAGATATGCAACCAGACCAACTCGTGCCACTCTTTCAAATGGTCCTATAGAACGAGGGCTAAGCTTTTCATGCTTCCCAAGCCTAATTACTCCTTTCCAAGGCGAGACCTTTAGATAAACTACAGGACCATTAAAGGGAGTCAATGCAACAGTTTCACAGTGAGAAAAGACTTAAAACACTTAACAGATCAAATAGGCAACCTTGTTTTGGTTGATGATACTATAAACACAAGAAAAACATGAGATAGAACTAAGAACAAGAACAAGATAACGTTTGGTTTTCAAGGACATTGTATATTGCTCTCAAGTTCTTTTACAAGTGTTACAAAGCATAAAGATAAATACAAGTACTTGAGACACTTTATACTACATCCTACGGCAGACTATACTTTGACAGCCAGCTTGATACACTACTTTAGTCAAAAAGATAAATGTATAGTCAAAAGACAGATTGCCTTTTGACTTGTGACTATGACATACCATAGCTCACATCCAGATATATTACAAAATGGATAAAAGGCACAAAAGTAGAAAGTTACAAACTAATGACCATAATCTACAGTTCAAAAAAGCATAGTCCTTTTCAACAACTTATCCAGGTGAGTCTTTAGGGGTGGCAACGGAAAGTTGTTCAGATTTTTGTCAAAAGGTGATTAGAGAAAGCATGCTTCTCTGTCTTTGGAAGAAATCAGTCTTTGGCTTCGGAAGACTTTGTCTCTAAAGCTTTGGAAGAGTTCATCTTTGGCTTCTACAGATTTTGTCAATTAGCTTTGGAAGATTTTACACATAGCTTATTTCCTTTGAGTTGTGTAAAACTTCCAAATTAAATTTGCTCTGCATTTCATGCATGCATATAGAGAGCTCATTGGTTACTTTATCTGCATAAGCATTTAAGTATAAACCTTACAAATTCCCCTAGGCTGATACTACAAAAACAGAGAAGATTACTCATATATTGGCAGTCCTCATCAAGATCAACACCATTCCTTTCTTTATCATTTGGTCAGGATCCCTCAGACTCTCATAGTATCTTCTTATTTCATAGAGATTATGCAGAGGAAGATGAAGCATCTCTTGCCAGAAGTAGACATCTTGACCTCCTTGATCTCTAATGACATTCCAACTATCTGGATTAGCAGCAAAAGTCCATGACAAGATGGGTCTCCCGCCAGCAACAAGCTATACATTTGTTGGACTTGGATGAGCATCCTCTTCTTGAGTTACCTCAGGATGCTCTAACTCATCCTGAAGTGTAGAGGTGGATGCCCTGGACTTCTTCTTTTTTATTGTCCCTTTTCATGGCCATCCTTTTCTTCCTCTTTCCATGTTTCAACTTAGAAGTATGGCCTTCATGTAACACCCGGAAGTTTGACCTTTGGTAGGCTATGCGATTGAGCCTCAGTCGCCTGTGATTTATGCGACTGGAGTTCAACCGCATGGCTATTCGGCCGATTGAAGCTCAACCGCACGATTGGAGTTCAACCGCCCGAATGAAGTATGAGCCGCATGGAACACGTGCGATTGGGGGTCCAATCGCATAGTATTGATGCGACTGAAGGTCCAGTCGCCCCTGGACCAGATGCGAATGAGCTCGGGGTATAAAAGGGTAGCAGCTCCATTCTCCTCCCATTTTTCAGTCGGGAGAGAGCAGAGAGCGACCGGGAGAAGAGGAAGAAAGAAGGAAAGTGCTGTCCGATTGTCGAGAAGCAAGCTAAATTGAAGCTCATCAACTTCTACCTGATAATGTGAGTTCTAGGACCCCTCATTTACATGTTTTCTAACGATTTTGGGGCTGGAATCACGTATAAACCCTATTTTTGAAATAGTGTAAGTTTGACCCATTTGGGTAAATCTTGAGTAATGTGTTTATGGTATGAATTAGGACTAGTATATGCTTGTATGAGGTCCTAGTAGGAATCCCTAAGGCTTGGGAGGGTCGAATTGGGCTAAAAATTGGTTTATGGTGACTGTGGGGACGGGGGTTTCGCAACTGCAGTGTATGATGAACTCCAGTCGCTGCCCAGTTAGGGTTATGCGACTGAAGGGCCATTCGGCCGAATGAGTGTTAGTTGATGTCCAATCGCCCGACTGAGGCCCAGATGCCCGATTGAGTCTGAATCGCACGATAGGTGATGCGACTAAGAGTTTCGGTCGCATAAGTTCAATCGCAGAGTAGTTTAGTCGGACGGTTAAGAGTTAGTCGCATATAGCCCAGTCGCATAGTGTCTAGTCGTACGGAAGGAGGTTCAATCGTACGTTTGAGTACCCATTCGCATGATAGCCCAATCGCATGGCCCAGTCGCATGGAGGACATGCGACTGGTATAAGTTCAGTCGCCCGAACAGGGCTGATGTGAGTGAATGTAGAAGTGTATGTATGATGTATGTATGTTAGTATGATGTTGCCATGATAAATGGTGAATACTGATGATATGTAATTAATTATGTTCCTTATGTATATGTGTCTTATCTTTTAATATCTTTACGTGAATGAATGAACGAATGAAATGAATGTATTAAGAACGTAAAGTGAAAGATAATGAAAGAAGGAACATGATGAATGAATGCATGCATTAATGAAAGAGAGTAAGTAAGGCTTGCAAGCAAATGAAAGGAGGTGCACACCCCTGGCAGGTGTTAGCTCAACGGTGTGCGGGTTAGCTACCCCGAAGGATGCACATCGGGGTCAGTCTTTGTGATTGACCAGAAGTATGTATGGGATCCTTGCCGCTTACCCTAGGTGACTGGATCAGCATTAGTGCACAACGTTCGTGATTGATCATCACAGGTCCAGCACCCGCATTTGTGCACAACGTTCGGGGTATAGCATATGGCATTGATCCAGAAGTAAAGTGAAAAGATAAGTGGTGCATGTACTTACCCCAGGTGACTGGATCAGCATTTGTGCACAACGTTCGTGGCTAACCACCACAGGTCCAGCACCAGTAGTATGTATGATGAAAGTGGGGTAGTGTACATGTCACCGAATGTAATGAACGTTCGAACGAAAATAATGAAAGTATGAATGAATGTAATGAATGTTCGAACGTAAGTAATGAATGTATGAATGAAAGTAAAGTACGTACGAAAGTATGTAAAGTATGTATGTATGAAAGTAAACGAGAATGATGAAGTGTACACGAATGAAAGTAAGTAATGAATGATGAGATAATAACAATATTATCTACGTGTATGTATGATGTGTGAACACATGTATGGAAGAACAGTTAATGAGAATGAAAGTATGTTTTATTATAAAACTAGAACTCACTCAGCAACGCTGACTTTTTATGTGTTTTCCAGTTGGCAGGTAGAGTTGCTGAGGATGGCACGAGGCGGCTACTCAGCTCTTTTGGGATGGCATTCACTTTTTGATTATGCTGCCACATCATGTGTTGTGGGCCCGTAATGCGCGCAACACATCATGTTGCATGCAGGTGCAAGATTTCTTGATAATCCTGATAAACATGATTATTTAAGAAATCTTGTTTATGAAAGAAAATATATTTTTGAACTTAATATCTTCTTTATGAAGAAAAATATATTTTCTTTTTATTAGATTCTTTCGGTAGAGGTCGCTGTATGACCCTATGATTGCTGTGGAATATGCATCAGCAGCAATCATAGTATAGTTAAGCAATGTAAGGAAAAGCTTGTATTTTGTAATCAAGACAATGATGTAAAAGCCTTTATGATGAAATGAGAATGCATATTTTATAAATTCCGCTGCGTATTTTATGATCATGTATTAAATGTACGTTTTACGTGTGATGATGACCAACAGTAAGGTGCCCGGTGAGCGGGGCCTTACAAGTTGGTATCAGGGCAAAAGTTTAAGTAAAATGGGTAAATTTTCATAATAAACCTAGACTTAAACTGAGAATGGGACAGGGAGAATGAGAATGCCATCTGAGTAGTCGCGTGCCATCAGGTATTTTCTTAAAGATTAAATGATTATTATGTGCGCATGTGATGTGAATTATGTGTACTGTTAGACTGAGATACTAATGTAGTCAGGATAGGTGATGCTCGGGGTACGAAGAGTGGAGTAAGTGGCTAATCACAACTGGCCACTGTAATTAGGGACTTACTGTACTTAACATAAACTGAGCTATTTCCTTACATGACCGTGTTGGTGTTTTAATCTTTCAGTGTGATAGAAGATGGTCGGTGATAGATCATCTGATGCTTCCCGTGATGGTGGACGTGGTGATGAGCCGCGTATCACGCGAGGAAGATCTAGGAAAGAGAAAGTAGTTCGTGAGGAGAACGAGATTCCTCATCAGGAGAGACGGACGAAAGCGCCAAGTTGAGAGCCTCGATGAAAGAGGCAGTCGTCGAGGAGGTACATCAGGTTATGCAGACGATCTTGCCGTCTGTAGTAACCGAAGTGATTAAGGCAGTACGTGAAGATGAGAGACGAGGGAGGAATCGGTCCTCCGGTAGACAGCAACAGACAGGGGCATAAACGGTATTGTCCGATGACGAAGAGGAAGAGGAGGAAGAACAGGTAAGGGGGACAGCCCGGGGTTGTGATTACGGGAAATTTATGAGATGCAAGCCTCCGACTTTTGATGGTTCAGGTACGGCTGCTGATGCTCACCAATGGGTGAGAGAGATGGAGGCGGTCCTTGATATCAGTGACTGCCAGGAGGATAAGAAGGTAAAGTTTGCTACCCACTCCTTTACGGGGACGGCATTGTGCTGGTGGGACAATATTGTCCAGGCCGAGGGTAGCAGGGCCATTGGGAAAATGAAGTGGTCTGAGTTGAAGAGAATGGTGATCGAGGAGTTCAGTCCTCGTCGAGAGATGGACAGAGTTGAGAGCAAGTTCCTGCAGTTGGAGGCGGGAACGATGACCCACCAACAATACACGACCAAGTTCAACGACATGGCACGGTTGGTGCCAGAGCAAGTGACGCCGGTGTCTCGCAAGATTAACCGGTATATTCAGTGGTTGCCAGCTGAAATTCGTTGGCATTTGATTTCCGCCCTACCGAGTACTTTCAGGTCGGCCGTGGATATAGCTGGGAGGTTGTACGATGAACGAGCTGTGTTGGTGAAATCTGAGGGCAGTAAGAAAGGGAGTGATGAGAGGAAGTGGCAGGGAAAGAGGTTTGGTCGGGGTGACACTTCGACAAGTAGTAAGAAGGCACGGGTTGATGATCGTCGTGTGGTCGTGACAAGTGCAGGGTCGAGAAAGTGTGGGAAGTGTGGGCGAGAGCACGGTGGTGAGTGCAGATGGGGGCTGAATGTATGTTTCAAGTGTGGAAAGCCCGGTCATATGGCCAAAGAGTGTAAAGGGATGAGGTGCTTTAACTGTGGGGAAAGTGGTCATATGAATAAAGATTGCAAGAAGCCGAGATCTGAGGGTTCCGGTGTGAAGAAGACAGGGGGTGAAGGGTCGAAAGCGAGCGCCAGGGCATTTACGATGACGCAGGAAGAGGCAAGGACGGACCCCGATGTAGTGTCCGGTACGTTTCTGGTGAACCAAACTTTAGCCTCTGTATTATTTGATTCGGGTGCCAGTAGGAGTTTCATTTCTGCTGCTTTTTGTGCCAAATTGCCCGTTAGTAGTAGGCGTGTGGATGTGCCGTTTGATGTAGAGACTGCGATAGGTAAAACCACCAGGATTTCAGAGGTAATTGAGGGTTACGATGTAGAACTGGAGGGTCACGAATTCCCAGTTAAACCCATTGCGATGACGTTAGGTGGTTTCGATTTGGTGCTTGGTATGGATTGGTTGGCAGATTTCGAGGCGAACATTGTGTGTCGCAGGAAGATGATCAGTTTAACAGCGCCTGACGGTAGTCCAGTGACAGTTTATGGGGATCGGGTTACTACGATTCCGAAGGTGATCTCAATGGCAGTGGCAGGGAAATGTATGAGGCGTGGATGTAACGCCTATTTATGTTATGTGAAAGATGTAGAGAAGCCAGCACCACAACTGTCTGACGTTCCGGTTGTGTGTGAGTTCCCAGACGTGTTCCTGGAAGACTTATCGGGATTGCCACCTGACAGGGAGATCGAGTTCCAGATTGATTTAGTACCAGGCGCCCAACCTGTTGCCAAGGCACCATACCGATTGGCCCCGACGGAGATGAAAGAGTTGATGGAGCAGTTACAAGAGCTGTTGGATAAGGGGTTTATTCGACCAAGTATCTCACCTTGGGGTGCTCCGGTCCTGTTTGTAAAGAAGAAGGACGGTAGTATGAGGATGTGCATCGACTACCGCGAGCTGAATAAGCTGACAGTAAAGAACAGATACCCCTTGCCGAGGATCGACGACTTGATTGATCAACTTCAGGGTGCTAGTTGGTTTTCGCGTATAGATCTTCGATCAGGCTACCATCAACTGAAGGTGAAGGAGCAGGATATCCCTAAAACAGCTTTTCGTACGCGCTACGGTCATTATGAGTTCCTCGTTATGTCTTTTGGTCTGACCAACGCGCCAGCTGCTTTTATGGACTTGATGAATAGGGTGTGCCGGCCGATGTTGGATAAATCAGTGATAGTATTCATTGATGACATCTTGATTTATTCAAAAAGCGAGACTGAGCATGCCGGTCACATTCGCGAAGTTCTGGAAACGTTGAGAAGGGAGAAATTGTATGCAAAATTCTCCAAGTGCGCATTCTGGTTGCGTGAAGTTCAATTCTTGGGTCACGTGGTAAATCCGGATGGGATTATGGTCGATCCGGCGAAAGTGGAAGCAGTGATGCAATGGAAGTCTCCAAAGACGCCATCCGAGATCCGTAGTTTCTTGGGTTTGGCGGGCTACTACCGAAGGTTTATCCAAGACTTTTCCAAAATTGCTTCTCCACTGACAAAGTTGACCCGGAAGGATGTGAAATTTGTATGGGGTCAAGCTCAGGAGAAGGCGTTTGAAGAACTGAAGACGAGATTGACCCAAGCTCCAGTATTGGCGTTACCCGAGGGGAGTGAAGATTTGGTGGTTTATTCTGATGCCTCCTACTCGGGTTGGGGTGTGTATTAATGCAGAGAGGAAAGGTGATAGCCTATGCATCCCGACAGCTAAAAGTTCATGAGGTTAACTACCCTACTCATGACTTGGAGCTAGCAGCTGTGGTTTTCGCGTTGAAGATTTGGCGGCACTATCTGTACGGGACGAAGTGCACCGTCTTTACGGACCACAAAAGCTTGAAGTACTTCTTCGAGCAAAAAGATCTGAATATGAGGCAACGGCGATGGTTGGAGCTTATAAAAGACTATGATTGTGAGATCCATTACCATCCGGGCAAAGCCAACGTGGTGGCGGATGCCCTTAGCCGAAAAGAAAGGCCCGAGCCAATTCGGGTGAAGGCGTACCAGCTAATCATGACTTCCGACGTAATGAAACAGGTCAAAGAGTTCCAAGATGAGGCTTTGAAAGACGAACATCTTAACTCTGAACGCATGAGAGGTCTGGTCGCAGAATTGGGTGAGAACGCAACGGGTGTCAGAACTCGGTTTGGGCGTATGTGGATTCCTCGTCTTGGGGATCTGCGAATGAAGATTTTGGATGAAGCTCATAAGTCTCGATACTCCATTCATCCTGGTGCTACCAAAATGTTCCAAGATATGAAGAAAGATTACTGGTGGCCGGGTATGAAACGTGATATGGTGGAGTATGTGAGTAAATGCCTCACGTGTTTGCAAGTAAAGGCGGAGCACCAGAAGCCGTACAGAAAGATTCAACCATTGGACATCCCGGAGTGGAATTGGGAGCACATCACCATGGATTTTATCACAAAGCTGCCACGTACCCCGAAAGGGTATGATACGATCTGGGTGATTGTGGATCGATTGACGAAGAGTGCTCACTTCTTACCGATGCGTGAGACATATTCGTCCGAAAGGTTGGCCGATCTTTTCATCAAAGAGATTGTGACTCGTCACGGTGTACCGGTGTCGATTGTGTCTGATCGCGACACCCGGTTTACATCCAAATTTTGGAAGAAATTCCACGATGCTATGGGACGAGATTGCATATTAGCACGGCTTATCATCCTCAAACTGATGGTCAGTTGGAAAGGACCATTCAGACCTTGGAAGACATGCTTCGGGCATGTGTTATTGATTTCAGTGGAAGTTGGGATGACCATCTACCGTTAGCTGAGTTCTCGTACAACAACAGTTATCATGCCAGTATCGACATGCCACCCTATGAGATGCTATACGGTAGGAGATGCAGGACACCCGTCTGTTGGGGTGATATTGGTCAGAAAGAATTGGGAAGCGTCGAAGTGGTAGAGGCTATGACTGAGAAGCTCGAAAGAATTAAAACCTATATGAAGGCGGCCAAAGACCGACAGAAGTCGTATGCCGACAAACGACGCAGGCCGATTGAGTTCCAGGTGGGAGATCGTGTTATGTTGAAGGTCTCGCCTTGGAAAGGGATCATTCGATTCCGGAAGCGAGGTAAGCTGAGTCCGCGATATATAGGCCCTTTCCGAATCATTGCTCGAATAGGAGAAGTGGCCTATAGGTTAGATTTGCCAGATGAACTAAGTGGAATCCACCCGACTTTCCACGTGTCTCACCTGAGGAAGTGTTTGGCGGACGAAGACATGGTCGTTCCACTGGATGATATCGAGGTAGATGAAAAGCTCAATTATGTAGAGCAACCAGTGGCGATCATAGATCGCAAAGAGAAGAGGTTGAGAAATAAAGTGGTTCCCCTTGTGCGTGTACAGTGGCGGCACAGGAAGGGATCCGAGTCGACGTGGGAAACTGAAGAAGAAATGAGGCAGCATTACCCACGATTGTTCGAGGAATGACAGGTTTCAGGGACGAAACCTAAAATAAGGGGGGTGGACTTGTAACACCCGGAAGTTTGACCTTTTGGTAGGCTATGCGATTGAGCCTCAGTCGCCTGTGATTTATGCGACTGGAGTTCAACCGCATGGCTATTCGGCCGATTGAAGCTCAACCGCACGATTGGAGTTCAACCGCCCGAATGAAGTATGAGCCGCATGGAACACGTGCGATTGGGGGTCCAATCGCATAGTGTTGATGCGACTGAAGGTCCAGTCGCCCCTGGACCAGATGCGAATGAGCTCGGGGTATAAAAGGGGAGCAGCTCCATTCTCCTCCCATTTTTCAGTCGGGAGAGAGTAGAGAGTGACCGGGAGAAGAGGAAGAAAGAAGGAAAGTGCTGCCCGATTGTCGAGAAGCAAGCTAAATCGAAGCTCATCAACTTCTACCTGATAATGTGAGTTCTAGGACCCCTCATTTACATGTTTTCTAACGATTTTGGGGCTGGAATCACATATAAACCCTATTTTTGAAATAGTATAAGTTTGACCCATTTGGGTAAATCTTGAGTAATGTGTTTATGGTATGAATTAGGACTAGTATATGCTTGTATGAGGTCCTAGTAGGAATCCCTAAGGCTTGGGAGGGTCGAATTGGGCTAAAAATGGGTTTATGGTGACTGTGGGGACGGGGGTTTCGCGACTGCAGTGTATGATGAACTCTAGTCGCTGCCCAGTTAGGGTTATGCGACTGAAGGGCCATTCAGCCGAATGAGTGTTAGTTGATGTCCAATCGCCCGACTGAGGCCCAGACGCCCGATTGAGTCTGAATCGCACGATAGGTGATGCGACTAAGAGTTTCGGTCGCATAAGTTCAATCGCAGAGTAGTTCAGTCGGACGGTTAAGAGTTAGTCGCATATAGCCCAGTCGCATAGTGTCTAGTCGTACGGAAGGAGGTTCAATTGTACGTTTGAGTACCCATTCGCATGATAGCCCAATCGCATGGCCCAGTCGCATGGAGGACATGCGACTGGTATAAGTTCAGCCGCCCAAACAGGGCTGATGTGAGTGAATGTAGAAGTGTATGTATGATGTATGTATGTTAGTATGATGTTGCCATGATAAATGGTGAATACTGATGATATGTAATTAATTATGTTCCTTATGTATATGTGTCTTATCTTTTAATATCGTTACGTGAATGAATGAACGAATGAAATGAATGTATTAAGAACGTAAAGTGAAAGATAATGAAAGAAGGAACATGATGAATGAATGCATGCATTAATGAAAGAGAGTAAGTAAGGCTTGCAAGCAAATGAAAGGAGGTGCACACCCCTGGCAGGTGTTAGCTCAACGGTGTAAGGCCCCGCTCACCGGGCACCTTACTGTTGGTCATCATCACACATAAAACATATATTTTAATAAATTAAGCAGCGGAATTATAAAATATACATTCTCATTTCATCATAAAAGCTTTTACATCATTGTCTTGATTACAAAATACAAGCTTTCTTTACATTGCCTATCTATACTATGATTGCTGCTGATGCGTAAGGAAACGAGGGAAATCTCGTTTATTCGAATCCTCAGCAATCATAGGGTCATACAACGACCTCTACCGAAAGAAACTAATAAAAAGAAAATATATTCTTCTTCATTAAGAAGATATTAAATTCAAATATATATTTTTCTTCATAAAGAAGATTTCTTAAATAATCCCGTTTATCAGGATTATCAAGAAATCTTGCACTTGCATGCAACATGATGTGTTGCGCGCATTACGGGCCCACAACACATGATGTGGCAGCATAATCAAAAAGTGAATGCCATCCCAAAAGAGCTGAGTAGCCGCCTCGTGCCATCCTCAGCAACACTACCTGCGAACTGGAAAACACATAAAAGTCAGCGTTGCTGAGTGAGTTCTAGTTTTATAATAAAACATACTTTCATTCTCATTAACTGTTCTTCCATACATGTGTTCACACATCATACGTACACGTAGATAATATTATTATTACCTCATCATTCATACTCACTTTCATTCGTGTACACTTCATCATTCTTGTTTACTTTCATACATACATACTTTACATACTTTCATACGTACTTTACTTTCATTCATACATTCATTACTCACGTTCGAACATTCATTACATCCATTCATGCTTTCATTACTTTCGTTCGAACGTTCATTACGTTCAGTGACATGTACAATACCCCATTTCATCATACATACTACTGGTGCTGGACCTGTGGTGGTTAGCCACGAACGTTGTGCACAAATGCTGATCCAGTCACCTGGGTAGGTACCTACACCATTTATCTTTCCACTTTCATTCGTCAAGCATGCAAATCTCTAAGGGTCACTTCTCATCTCTGCCCTCATGGTTCCAACCCATGAGCCGACAAAGCATATCGTATCCGTCTGGTGCCCCTATGGCTCTCAGTCCATAGACCGACACCTGGTGCCCCTATGGCTTTCAGTCCATAGACCGACACCTCGTTGCCCCTATGGCTCTCTGTCCATAGACCGACAACCTCGTTGCCCCTATGGCTCTCTGTCCATAGACCGACAACGTCTTATGCGGGGTCACGTTAACCCCGTGAGTGATCGTCACCACTCCTGCTGCAACAACTATCCCGTGACAGGTCACAAAGACACTGCCCCGTTGCTCCTAAGGCAACTATGGCTCACTGTCCATAATCTACCATAGGGCTCGTAATAGGCCTAGTTACTAGAACCAGGCACCATTTCCAAGACTTCTTAACCGTCAAATCCATCTCGTGCCCCTTAGACCATGCAAAACTTTCTTACGTTCATTAATTAATGCATGCATTCATTCATTCATCATGTTCCTCTTTCATTATCTTTCACTTTACGTTCTTATTACATTCGTTTCATTCTTTCATTCATTCACGTAAAGTCATTAAAAGATAAGACACATATACATAGGGAACATAAATACTTACATATCATCAGTATTCACCATCTATCATGGCAACATCATACTAACATACATACATTATACATACACTTCTACATTCACTCACATCAGCTCTATTCGGGCGACTGAACTTATACCAGTCACATGTCCTCCATGCGACTGGGCCATGCGATTGGGCTATCATGCGAATGGGTACTCAAACGTACGATTGAACCTCCTTCCGTACGACTAGACACTATGCGACTGGGCTATATGCGACTAACTCTTAACCGTACGACTGAACTACTCTGCGATTGAATTTATGCGACCGAAACCATCAGTCGCATCACCTATCGTGCGATTGAGGCTCAATCGGGCGTCTGAGACTCAGTCGGGCGATTGGACATCAACTAACACTCATTCGGCCGAATGGCCCTTCAGTCGCATAACCCTAACTGGGCAGCGACTGGAGTTCTTCAAAATCTGCAGTCGCGAACTCCCGTGCCCAAACTCGTCTTAAACCCATTTTTAGCCCAAATCGACCCTCCCTAGTCTCAGGGATTCATACTAGGACCTCATACAAGCATATACAAGTCCTACTTCCTACCATAAACACATTACTCATGAATTTACCCAAATGGGTCAAACTTTCACTATTTCAAAAATAGGGTTTACATGTGATTCCAGCCCCAAAATCGTTAGATAAACATGTAAATGAGGGGTTCTAGAACTCACATTATCAGGTAGAAGTTGATGAGCTTCGATTTGGCTAGCTTCTCGATAGATCTTGAACTCGGCAGCGCTTTCCCTCTCTTCTTCTCTGCTCTCTGTCGCTCTCTGCTCCTTTCCCGACTGAAATTTGGGAAGGAGAATGGAGCTACTCCCCTTTTATACCCATAGCTCATTCGCATCTGGTCCAGGGGCGACTGGACCTTCAGTCGCATCAACACTATGCGATTGGACCCTAATCGCACGTGTTCCATGCGGCTCATACTTCATTCGGGCGGTTGAACTCCTATCGTGCGGTTGAGCTTCAATCGGCCGAATAGCCATGCGGTTGAACCTCCAGTCGCATAAATCCCAGGTGACTGAGGCTCAGTCGCACAACCTACCAAAAAGTCAAACTTTCGGGTGTTACAAGTCCACCCCCCTTAAACGGGTTTCGTCCCCGAAACCTGTTGTTCCTTAAACCCTCACGGGCCATACTGTCCCATTCCTTTTCCAGTCCATCACCTGGAACTCTATTGCTCCACATCGTTTATCAATGTTCGACTTCTGGTCTATCTTGGACTATCACCGTCAGTAACCCATGCATACTGATCAATGTTTATTTGACCAGCACCTGCGACTTCAAACATGCCATGTAGAACACGGTTACTACAATTAAAAGGAACATCACAGTATTCGAGCAAAGCCTCAGCGTCATAATCATTGAGCTTCAGAGCGTCACTGAGACCCTTCAACCTTAATGCTTGAAGAACAAGGCCTTCAACTTGCGTAAAGTTGCTGCTTACCCCAGGCCCTTGTTTGATGTTCTTTATGTATGAATAATGGCCCTCTTACGAATCCAACGACTGATGAAAAGGCTTTCATTAATCGTGCTATGTGTTGTTCCAATTATAGCTGCACTGAGATCGGTTTCTCTCAGGTTCCTTGCAGTTACACTTTGATTGAAAGGCAAATCGACTACTTTCATGGCCCAAACCAAATTTATCTTTTTCCTTTGCTCCCGACCTTCCATTCTACTTGTTTGCTACAACGTCGAAACTATGCGTACGTTATCGTTCGATGAACCAATCACAAGCTGAAACTGTCCCACAGACAACAGGTATCACAACTTTCTCAAGTGCTTTGCTCAATCTTCTAGGGCACTTGGTAACCTAGTGATTCCATTAATAGCAATCTCTACATCGAATGGCTCGTCGACATTCCTTCTCCTATCATGCAACTCACAACAGTGGGCAGTAGGAACGAACTACTACTAAGCCTGTCGTTCAGTCGGAGTCCGCTCTACCCTCCCCTTGGCTATGGCAAAAGCTGTTGTCTTTACCCTCTGTTCCCCTTCCTCGCACCGGGGCTTCCCGCCTTTGACCCCTTACACTCTCTGATCAGATGTCCAGTCTCACCGCAATCGCAGCACTTATCCCTTGCCCTATGAACTTCCTTCCCACACTGACAACAGACGTTCAGTCCCTATTTGCACTTCCCTTCGTGATCTCTACTACCCTTCTCGCATTCCTCACCCTTTCTTGTTGTCCTCTCGCGATCATTGACCCTCATCACCTTTACCTTCTGCCACCGTCCCACCATCACTATCTCGCCTTCCTTTCCCTTCTTAACATAAGCTCGCTCCTCCGCTTCGCCCGGTATCGCCATCACCTCCCACTTGTCGTACAACCTTCCCGTAGACTTACCGCTGACCTGAACGTGCTTCGCCGGGTAGTGATCATGTGCCTACGGATGTCCGCCGGCAAGCCCTTCATGTACCTCTTGATCTTCTGCGAGAGAGGTGTACCCTGATCCGGCACCAGCCATGCCATCTCGTTGAATTTGGTGGGGCACTGGTGATACGTCATCGTCCCCGCTTCCAACTGCAGGAACTCCCTTTCTACCTTATTCGCCTCACGGTGGGGACAAAACTCCTCAATCACCAACCCTTTCAACTCTGGCCATCCCATCCTCCCGGTAGCCCGGCTACCCTAAACTTGGACTATGTTGTCCCTTCCCGCACAAAGCAGAGTCGACGAAAGAGTGAGCGGCACTTCACTTTCTGATCCTCCCGGCACCCGCTGATATTCAGCACGACTTCCATTTCCCTCACCCACCGGTGAGTAGCAGCAGCAGTGCCGTCACCATCAAAAGTCGAAGACTTGCATCGTTTCACCCGAAGGTCTACTCCCTTCCCTGTCTCTCACCATTTCTAACAGTGTTCATCACCTCGGTCACTACAGACGGTAGGATCGTCTGCATGGTCTGGTACTCTTCTTCCGCAACCGCCTCTGAGTTTACTCTCGGAATCGTCGTGACCCGATTCCCATAAACAGTTACCGAACTCACGTCAGGCGCTATCCTCGAATCATCTCCTCGCGACACATTATATTTGCCCTCAAAGTCCACCAACCCATCCATTCCAAGAACCAATTCGAAATCACCTAAGGTTATCACAAGTAGTCTAACCGGGTATCCATGACCTTCTAACTCCACCTCGTGGCCTCCTATCATCTCAGAAGTCCTGATGGACCTACCTTGACGGTTTCTACATCGAAGCGCTCATCAATACTCCCGCTCTTAATAGGTAACTTAGCACAGAAAATAACAGAAACAAAACTCTTCTAGCCCCGGAACCAAACAACTCACAGGAGACAGTGTTTGATCATTAGATACGTACCTGTCACGATACCGGGGCCCATCCTAGCCTGTCCCGGCATTACCGTGAAGGCCCTGCGCCCTCTGCCCTTGGCTTCTTGCAATCCCTGCTTATGTGACCCCTTCCCCTGCAGTTGTAGCACCGTACCACCCTACACTCTCTGGCCACATGACCACGCTCCCCGCATTTGAAACAGACATTGGTCCCCCATCTACATTCCCCCAGGTGTTCTTTGGCACACTTACCACACTTCCTCGTCCTAGCACCAGACGAAGCTACACACCAGTCCTCCGTCCTCGTAACCTTTTTGTTGTGGGTGGCCCAGTCACGTCCAACCCGCTTTCTGTGCTAGTTCTTGTCGTCGCTATCCTTCGTGCTTTCTTCGATAGCAGTTGTCTCTTTCACCGCCCTAATTACCTCAGTCACCATGGACGGCAGAATTGCCTGTAAGGCCTGTTGAACTCCCTCAACAACAGCCTCTTTCATGGCGATCCTCAAACTAGTGTCATCATCACTGCCCTCCAGGTGAGGGGCCTTAGGCTCTTCAAGTGCCAATTCAGCCGCCCTAGCCATGCTTCTCGTGACACACGGTTCAGCTCCACGTTCACCACAACCCTTATCCGGCAAAACCTTAGAAGGTTCACCGCTAGCCATCTTTTGACACACACTGAAAGATTCAAACACCAACACGGTCATTCAAGGAAATAGCTCAGTTTATGTTAAGTATAGTAAGTCCCTAATTACAGTGGCCAGTTGTGATTAGCCACTTACTCTACTCTTCATACCCCGAGCACCACCTATCCTGACTACATTAGTATCTCAGTCTAACAGTACACATAATTCACATCACATGCGCACGTAATACCAGTTAATCTTTAAGAAAAATACCTGATGGCACGCGACTACTCAGATGGCATTCTCATTCTCCCTGTCCCATTCTCAGTTTATGTCTAGGTTTATTATGAAAATTTACCCATTTTACTTAAACTTTTGCTCTGATACCAACTTGTAAGGCCCCGCTCATCGGGCACCTTACTGTTGGTCATCATCACACATAAAACATATATTTTAATAAATTAAGCAGCGGAATTATAAAATATACATTCTCATTTCATCATAAAAGCTTTTACATCATTGTCTTGATTACAAAATACAAGCTTTCTTTACATTGCCTATCTATACTATGATTGCTGCTGATGCGTAAGGAAACGAGGGAAATCTCGTTTATTCGAATCCTCAGCAATCATAGGGTCATACAGCGACCTCTACCGAAAGAAACTAATAAAAGAAAATATATTCTTCTTCATTAAGAAGATATTAAATTCAAATATATATTTTTCTTCATAAAGAAGATTTCTTAAATAATCCCGTTTATCAGGATTATCAAGAAATCTTGCACTTGCATGCAACATGATGTGTTGCGCGCATTACGGGCCCACAACACATGATGTGGCAGCATAATCAAAAAGTGAATGCCATCCCAAAAGAGCTGAGTAGCCGCCTCGTGCCATCCTCAGCAACACTACCTGCGAACTGGAAAACACATAAAAGTCAGCGTTGCTGAGTGAGTTCTAGTTTTATAATAAAACATACTTTCATTCTCATTAACTGTTCTTCCATACATGTGTTCACACATCATACGTACACGTAGATAATATTATTATTACCTCATCATTCATACTCACTTTCATTCGTGTACACTTCATCATTCTTGTTTACTTTCATACATACATACTTTACATACTTTCGTACGTACTTTACTTTCATTCATACATTCATTACTCACGTTCGAACATTCATTACATCCATTCATGCTTTCATTACTTTCGTTCGAACGTTCATTACGTTCAGTGACATGTACAATACCCCCTTTCATCATACATACTACTGGTGCTGGACCTGTGGTGGTTAGCCACGAACGTTGTGCACAAATGCTGATCCAGTCACCTGGGGTAGGTACCTACACCATTTATCTTTCCACTTTCATTCGTCAAGCATGCAAATCTCTAAGGGTCACTTCTCATCTCTGCCCTCATGGTTCCAACCCATGAGCCGACAAAGCATATCGTATCCGTCTAGTGCCCCTATGGCTCTCAGTCCATAGACCGACACCTGGTGCCCCTATGGCTCTCAGTCCATAGACCGACACCTCGTTGCCCCTATGGCTCTCTGTCCATAGACCGACAACCTCGTTGCCCCTATGGCTCTCTGTCCATAGACCGACAACGTCTTATGCGGGGTCACGTTAACCCCGTGAGTGATCGTCACCACTCCTGCTGCAACAACTATCCCGTGACAGGTCACAAAGACACTGCCCCGTTGCTCCTAAGGCAACTATGGCTCACTGTCCATAATCTACCATAGGGCTCGTAATAGGCCTAGTTACTAGAACCAGGCACCATTTCCAAGACTTCTTAACCGTCAAATCCATCTCGTGCCCCTTAGACCATGCAAGACTTTCTTACGTTCATTAATTAATGCATTCATTCATTCATTCATCATGTTCCTCTTTCATTATCTTTCACTTTACGTTCTTATTACATTCGTTTCATTCTTTCATTCATTCACGTAAAGTCATTAAAAGATAAGACACATATACATAGGGAACATAAATACTTACATATCATCAGTATTCACCATCTATCATGGCAACATCATACTAACATACATACATTATACATACACTTCTACATTCACTCACATCAGCTCTATTCGGGCGACTGAACTTATTCCAGTCGCATGTCCTCCATGCGACTGGGCCATGCGATTGGGCTATCATGCGAATGGGTACTCAAACGTACGATTGAACCTCCTTCCGTACGACTAGACACTATGCGACTGGGCTATATGCGACTAACTCTTAACCGTACGACTGAACTACTCTGCGATTGAACTTATGCGACCGAAACCACAGTCGCATCACCTATCGTGCGATTAAGGCTCAAGCGGGCGTCTGAGACTCAGTCGGGCGATTGGACATCAAATAACACTCATTCGGCCGAATGGCCCTTCAGTCGCATAACCCTAACTGGGCAGCGACTGGAGTTCTTCAAAATCTGCAGTCGCGAACTCCCGTGCCCAAACTCGTCTTAAACCCATTTTTAGCCCAAATCGACCCTCCCTAGTCTCAGGGATTCATACTAGGACCTCATACAAGCATATACAAGTCCTACTTCCTACCATAAACACATTACTCATGAATTTACCCAAATGGGTCAAACTTTCACTATTTCAAAAATAGGGTTTACATGTGATTCCAGCCCCAAAATCGTTAGAAAACATGTAAATGAGGGGTTCTAGAACTCACATTATCAGGTAGAAGTTGATGAGCTTCGATTTGGCTAGCTTCTCGACAGATCTTGAACTCGGCAGCGCTTTCCCTCTCTTCTTCTCTGCTCTCTGTCGCTCTCTGCTCCTTTCCCGACTGAAATTTGGGAAGGAGAATGGAGCTACTTCCCTTTTATACCCATAGCTCATTCGCATCTGGTCCAGGGGCGACTGGACCTTCAGTCGCATCAACACTATGCAATTGGACCCTAATCGCACGTGTTCCATGCGGCTCATACTTCATTCGGGCGGTTGAACTCCTATCGTGCGGTTGAGCTTCAATCGGCCGAATAGCCATGCGGTTGAACCTCCAGTCGCATAAATCCCAGGTGACTGAGGCTCAGTCGCACAACCTACCAAAAAGTCAAACTTTCGGGTGTTACAAACGGTGTGCGGGTTAGCTACCCCGAAGGATGCACATCGGGGTCAGTCTTTGTGATTGACCAGAAGTATGTATGGGATCCTTGCCGCTTACCCTAGGTGACTGGATCAGCATTAGTGCACAACGTTCGTGATTGATCATCACAGGTCCAGCACCCGTATTTGTGCACAACGTTCGGGGTATAGCATATGGCATTGATCCAGAAGTAAAGTGAAAAGATAAGTGGTGCATGTACTTACCCCAGGTGACTGGATCAGCATTTGTGCACAACGTTCGTGGATAACCACCACAGGTCCAGCACCAGTAGTATGTATGATGAAAGTGGGGTAGTGTACATGTCACCGAATGTAATGAACGTTCGAACGAAAATAATGAAAGTATGAATGAATGTAATGAATGTTCGAACGTAAGTAATGAATGTATGAATGAAAGTAAAGTACGTATGAAAGTATGTAAAGTATGTATGTATGAAAGTAAACGAGAATGATGAAGTGTACACGAATGAAAGTAAGTAATGAATGATGAGATAATAACAATATTATCTACGTGTACGTATGATGTGTGAACACATGTATGGAAGAACAGTTAATGAGAATGAAAGTATGTTTTATTATAAAACTAGAACTCACTCAGCAACGCTGACTTTTTATGTGTTTTCCAGTTGGCAGGTAGAGTTGCTGAGGATGGCACGAGGCGGCTACTCAGCTCTTTTGGGATGGCATTCACTTTTTGATTATGCTGCCACATCATGTGTTGTGGGCCCGTAATGCGCGCAACACATCATGTTGCATGCAGGTGCAAGATTTCTTGATAATCCTGATAAACATGATTATTTAAGAAATCTTGTTTATGAAAGAAAATATATTTTGAACTTAATATCTTCTTTATGAAGAAAAAATATTTTCTTTTTATTAGATTCTTTCGGTAGAGGTCGCTGTATGACCCTATGATTGCTGTGGAATATGCATCAGCAGCAATCATAGTATAGTTAAGCAATGTAAGGAAAAGCTTGTATTTTGTAATCAAGACAATGATGTAAAAGCCTTTATGATGAAATAAGAATGCATATTCTATAAATTCCGCTGCGTATTTTATGATCATGTATTAAATGTACGTTTTACGTGTGATGATGACCAACAGTAAGGTGCCCGGTGAGCGGGGCCTTACACTTCAGCACTAGGTTATTCTTGTGTGTCTTTCTTATTTTGGTCCTTTTCCCTTACAGGTTCAAAAGGAGAGCGATCAGGACACTACTGTAGATGAGAAGATGATGTTGGTTGTGGTCCAACACTAGGTCCAAGTTGTGTTGTCTCTTATGGTTCAACCTTGACCTCAACTTCAGGTTCAGCCTGACTTGTTAAAGAATGAAAGTCAATGGGCTTACCCTTTTTAATCCTCTGCTTGATCACCCTAATGTTCTCATCCATGGTGGATACAGACTTGAACGAAGCCTCCTTTCGGAGAATCCATACAACTTCAAGAAGCTCATCATCCTGTGCCTATCAGCAGACTTCTTTTGACTCTTTTAGATGATGGATCTTGACTTTGACGCTTCTTTCCTCATCTTCCTCTTAGCAGCTTTTTGTTCCTTTATTACTTATTGCTCAAGCTGGTTGAGGTACTCAAACTCTATGTATTCATATGATATAGGAACAAGTGCAGATGCCTGATAGAGGCCTATGGCACTCAGGTAGTTGACCATGTTTTGTTTGTCTGCTTCCTTGTCTACCAGAGGTTGTTGCTCAATTGCCACATCCTTTCTTCCATGATCTTGAGGAGCAGTTCTGCATCCTCTGCCTCCTTTCTCTCCTTTGACAACTCAGTGTCAGCTAGTTCATTTAACTCTTCTAAGGGAAGAGAGATGATTTCATCACTATTATAGTTTTTGGTCCCCAAGTAGTTCAATCTGGCTGCCCTTAACTCATCATCTTGAGTGTTTGGTCTAGGGGCAACCCTAATTGCAGCTTTCATAAAGCCAGGGGAGCCACTTGAATTCTTTCCTCTTAGCATCCTCTTCCTCTCTCTTTCCTCCTCCTCAATTTCCTCGGGAGTCAATTTCCTTTTCCCTTTGTCACTAACAGGCTTTGGTAACTCAGGGTGGAGAGAGATTTTGCATTCATTGCTTGATTTAACACTTGAGCTCTGGCCAGAGGGTGGTTATAAAGCACCTTCACCAATTGGTTCCTCACCAAGGGTGGTGGATGTTAAAGTAGTTCATGTTTCAAGGTTTAAAGATTCTATCACTAGGCCTTCAATCAAGGTTTCCCCTTAGAAGCTAATCTTAGCATCCACCTCAACATCCAGTTGACTAATGACATTGCCTGCTAGCTTTTGTCTTCTTCTTAGTCTAAACACTTCAACAATCTTGTATTGAACCCTCTTAGCTAGTCTATCAGCTTGCCTATTTTAGCTTGTGTTAGCAAGTGACATACGAACAAGAGGAAGACTCTCATAGTACTTTATGGTCTAAAAATTAAAGACTTCTTGCTGCCCATGAAGTCTATGGAGTATCAGGTCTCTCATTTTTAGCATCATAGGGTGCGGTACGCATAGTCCTTGGAATGCCCTACTCAAATAGACTTTATACGAGTGAGTCCACATCAATATGGACTTGAGGAGGTTGCTGAGTATGGACAATTGAAAATGAGGGTGGCAAATCTTCTATCTCCATACTCTGATTGCTAGGACTTTCTCCCCCTTTCGGTAGCATCACCTTCTTGCATAGGTAAGCAGGAGGTTAGGTCTACCACATCCATAGTTTCTTGTGGCCCTGGTTGTGTCCTCCTAAATGGTATCTCAGTTAACTTCCCCTTGATATCTGTGATCTCAAGTTGCTCGTCATTGACCCTCTTTTGCAAGGTAGTCACCTGAGATTCTAAGTGACTAACCTTTAAGACTAAATAGGTGCAGGTTTTAGTCAGTTTTTATACCTTTAGTTTCAAAATCCCCTCATCTTCATTAAAAGAATCATGGGGGAATAAGAGAATAGGACCAAATTCTTCTTCCTTATCACCAACACTATGTTTTTGGCTGTTGGATTTCCACTGCACCATGACAGCTTCAATTAAAGTGTCAATGGGTTGTGTTGCCATGATTGAGGTCTAAAAGATGTAATCACTTGTAGAAGTGAGAGCCTCTTCCATATGGACCTCCTAAAAAAGGTTAGGGAGAACCACCTAAGTTATGGGTGGATGATATGGGCTAGACACAGGTGAGTCGGGAGCATTTATCTCTCCTTGAGAAGTGGTGAAGAAGAGTGACTTATGGTACTCAGTGAATCCCATGTCCTTATCATCATAGAATTAAAGGTTGGGTATGGGTTCATTGTGGTTGAGAGGCTGGGGTGGTAGCTTTTCCCTGAAGGTTGTTCACTAGAGTTTTAAGGCTCTGAGTGAATGATTAAGGCTAGTGCTGGTGTAATAAGTTTATCAGGCTGCATTAGGAAACTCAACATAATCTTTGAAGTGATGGGAGTGGTTTGCTCATCAGGGGAAATGGGAGATATAATGTCCACTTCTTCCTGCATGGGTGAGGATATAGGGGCCTGCATAACCAGAGTAGCTTGTGCAGGGGTTCATTTAGATTTTCAAGAGTAGGTGATGGTTATTTGAGGTTGTGTGGGTTGTTCAAAGGTAGAAGGTGTGGGTTCAACACTAACCGATACTGCTAGGTTGTCACCTTGAGCAATGAACTCTAACATTGCTAGGAATAGGGTTATTTCTACCCCTGAGAAGCCCACAGTAGGCTTTCTCATTGTTATGAAGATACCGGGCTTCATCTGTCACATTTGAAGAATATTACCGGGTACCCTTAACTGTGAGCCTAGTTCATAGTTAAGAATGTGTTGAACATATCTAGGGAACATGTAATATTCTAAGGAGTCTAAGTTAGCAAGTAAATTAGTATATACAAGTTAAGGTACCTAAACTTGACACCTTGAACCATGCCATTGATTATATAGGAAAGTTGTTCTGGAATTTGATCCCAACCTCCATGCTTGTTATGTAAAAAAAATGAATGATCATATGGAGGAGGTACTTCCACTAGGATAAGACATTCCCTTTCCTGAAGGTTCTTATGTAATAATCACCTTCATAGCCCATCTGCCTAAAGGACTGGTTAACAGCAAATCATTGGAATGATAGGTCACCTTCTTTGTCATTCAACCCCAGATGGGTGTTTGTTTTGGTTCGTGTGATGAAAATAGTCATCCCATGCACTTTGGCAGACAGTGCCTTCTCCCCATCCATTATGATCTCTTAGCAGGTCCTCTTAAACTCCAAAAGTTGATCTTATGTAGTGGAGGAACTATGGTGAGGGAGGTGAAGTACTTAGATAGATTTAAGAACCGGCAAACATCTGAGAAACCCGGATCTTTCTTAGATGACAACAGAGCAACCTCATTGTGCTGGCTCTATAAATGTATGGAAAAATCTTATTGGTTTCTTCGATCAGGGTTGGCCATTTATGAGTAGCTTTATGGTGAAGAAAGGTAATAACCAAGGCGGTGTGTGTGTGAATTTAGGTTAGAGAGATTTGCAGATGTAAAGGAAGGTGAAAGAGAGGGATCAGCTGAATACATACATACATACATACATACATACATACATACATACATACATACATACATACATACATACATACATACATACATACATACATACATACATACATACATACATACATACATACATACATACATACATACATACATACAGACACACATACATACAGACACACATACATACAGACACACATACATACAGACACACATACATACAGACACACATACATACAGACACACTTACATACAGACACACATACATACATACACACATACATACATACACACATACATACCTACACACACACATACGTACACACACATACGTACACACACACATACGTACACACACACATACGTACACACACACATACGTACAGACACACATACGTACAGACACACATACGTACAGACACACGTACGTACAGACACACATACGTACATACACATATACGTACATACACACATACGTACATGCACACATACGTACATACACAAATACGTACATACACACATACGTACATACACACATACGTACATACACACATACGTACATACAGACATACGTACATACATACATACGTACATACATACATATGTACATACATACATACATCATACATACATACATACGTACATACATAAGTACATACATACGTACATACATACGTACATACATACGTACCTACATACGTACCTACATACGTACATACATACGTACATACATACCTACATACATACCTACATACATACATACCTACATACATACATACATACATACATACACACACGTACATACACACACGTACATACATACACACGTACACACATACACACGTACACACGTACACACGTACACACGTACACACGTACACACGTACACACGTACACACGTACACACGTACACACGTACACACGTACACACGTACACACGTACACACGTACAGACGTACAGACGTACACACGTACACACGTACACACGTACACACGTACACACGTACACATGCGTACGCGAGTACACGCGTACGCGCGTACACGCGTACGCGCGTACACGCGTACACCCGTACATACATACACACACATACACACATACATACCTACATACATACACACCTACATACATACACACACACATACACCCACACATACACACACACATACACACACACATACATACACACATACATTCACACATACATTCACACATACATACACACATACATACACACATACATACACACATACATACACACATACATACACACATACATACACACATACATACACACATACATACACACATACATACACACATACATACACACATACATACACACATACATACACACATACATACACACATACATACACACATACATACACACATACATACACACATACATACACACATACATACACACATACATACACACATACATACACACATACATACACACATACATACACACATACATACACATATACATACACACATACATAGACACATACTTACACACATACGTACACACATACCTACACGCATACCTACACGCATACCTACACGCATACCTACACGCGTACATACACGCATACATACACGCATACGTACACGCATACGTACACATACATACACACACATATACACACACACACATACACACACATACACACACACACACATACACACACACACATACACACATACACACATACATACACAAATACATACACACATACATACACACATACATACACACATACATACACACATACATGCATACACACATACATACACACATACATAGACACATACATACAGACATACATACATACATACATACATACATATAAACATACATACATACATACGTACATACATACATACATACATGCATGCATGCATGGATGCATACATGCGTGCATACATACATACATACATACATACATACATACATACATACTTACATACATACATACATACATACATATATATATATGTGTGTGTGTGTGTGTGAAATTGATTTGACATGAAGTTAGTGCAAATGGATAAAATTTAAAATCTGGATGTCGGTCTGACCTCTGAAAAAGTGCCCAAAAGGTAGTTTTCTTGAAAGTTGAATATCTTTAGAAGGTAGTTTGTATTCAGAAGTTTTATAAAAGCTTCCGAAGCTAATTTTGACATTGGAATATATTCCTAAGCTTTATGAAAATTTTACTTCGGAAGAAAAATACTTAAGAGTATTATTACTTAGAAGCATATTTAATCTTCGGAAGATATAACAGAATTTGTTCCAAAGGTAAATGTATTACAAGTAGTTATTAGTTTTAAGGACATAATGTTCTTCCGAAGACAACTTAATGTCTTCCGAGAGAAACAATGTTTAAAATTTTCCAAATTCTAAGGAATATCAATTAATAGTTTTCTTCCAAAGCAAACTGGCTTATATAGGTGATGATATAGAGAACTTAGGACACACATATTTAAAAATAATCTTGAGTTTAGTTTAAGAAAATCTACTCAAAGGTTGATGATCCCAATAGCTGATATAAGATACTTAAATCCCCGTTTATCAAAAGCCTTTATGAACAGATCAACATATTGTCCATTCGTGTTAACTTTGACTAGTATTATCAATTCTTTTTTAAAATTATTTCTAATCAAATGATACCTGATGTTGATGTGTTTTGTCCTTAAGTACTGCACAGGGTTCTCTATGATAGAGATAACACCAATGTTGTCTATGTTAATGGGAGCCTCTTTGATAGTAAATCCATAGTCCAGCATTCAATTCTAAATCAAAAGCACTCAAGCACATCAGTTAGCAGCAATAATGTATTAAACTTTAGCAGTTGATGCAGAGACACAAGATTGTTTCTTGCATAGCCATGAGACTATCCTTCCACCAAGGAATTGACATCCGCAGATGTACACTTTATGGTCATATTACAGCCACCATAGTCACTATCTGTATAAGCATACAAATTAAAGTCAGAATTCTTTGGATACCAAAGGCATAGTTTAGAAGCTCTTTTAAGATACCTAAAAATCCTCTTGATAGTAACTAGGTAGGGTTGGCTTGATATTTTGGACAAATGCATGTAGCAAACATGATATCAGGCCTGCGGGCTGTGAGGTAAAAAGAGAGCCAATCATAGCTCGGTAGTTTATCAACACACTCTCCTTCAAGATCAGGTCCAAGGGAGTGGTTTCTTGCTATGGGTGTCTTTGTAACATTACATTAAGTCATGTTGAATCTTGTAAGTGTGTCTTGTACATACTTTGAGTGACTTATAAAGATGCCATTGTCAATATACTTCACTTGAATTCCTTGAAAGAAATTAAGTTCCCCTATTGCACTCATGTCAAATCTATTCTTTATCAGATTCTTAAAGTCATTGTACACCTTTAAATTAGGAAAAATATTGTTATCTACATAAACTTGAATTGTTGTCAAGTCATTTCCTATTCCATTGATGAAGAGTTCTCCATTTATCGTACCCCTCTTGTAGCCATGCTGACAGAGATGCTACGATAGTGTCTCAAACCACTTCGTTGAAGCTTGGTGCAACCCATAAAGAGCTTTATTAAACTTGCAGACATTATCATGATGATGTAGGTCTACAAAGCCAGGTGGTTGTTTGACATACACCTCCTCATTAATAACCCATATAGAAAAGCACATTTAACATCAAGTTGGTAGACCTTTGAATCCTTGGATTCAACAAAAGCAAGGAATATCCTAACAACTTCAATTCTTTCTACTGGAGCAAAAATATATGTGTAGTTAATCCGTCTTCTTGTGTGTTTCCTTGAACAACTAGTCTTGCCTTGTTCTTGATGACAAGTCCTCTATCATCCTTCTTGCTCCTAAAGACCCATTTGGTACCTATAGTGGTCTTTCCTTGAGGATGAGGACATAAGTTCCAAACCTTTTTCCTTCTGAATTGAAGCAGATCCTCCTGCGTTGCTTCAATCTAACTACAATCCTTCAAAGCTTCACCAACTTTCTTGGGCTCTATCTTGGATAAGAAGCAAGAGTGTAAACAAACATTCTTGTCATGAGTTTGTCTTCTTGTTCTCACCCTGTGTCAACATCTCAAGTGATGTTTATAGTGGGGTGTAACTTATGGATTTTGAGTTGAGAAATCACAACAAGTTGATTGGACAAATCCAAATTTATAAATTTTAGATCTGGTAATCGAGTATACCTACCACATGAGCACACTTATCAAGAGAAGCTTGATCTAATAAGTGTGTGACATCATTGATCTTGTCTTCCATGGAGTGGTTGTCAGCATCAAGAAATTGTTGATCACTATCACCATCACCATTTCCTTCAACATTTGAAGCTCCTTCATCTTAGTTCTATGCCTATGAGCTAGAATTAGTAGGCACCTTAGCTGTACCAACTGAATTTGTCATGGTTGTGCTGATAGGAACTTAATGTACGGGGTTAGTTATCATTAGAGCTGAAGTAGTTTTCTTGTTTGGTCTTCTCAGCTCAAATCTTGGGTTAGGGTCTCTTGTTGATAAGTTACGTGTAGATGTTGAAACATTCTCATAGGATTTGTTAAAATAGTTGGTAACTATATCAAGATCAAACTACCAATCAGGTTCAAAACATTTCACACTAGGAGTGTGCTCATTGAAAGTCATATTGGCTGACTCCTCAACTACTCTAGTTCTGAGATTGTATACTCTATAAGCCTTAGCTTGGGAAGAGTATCCAATGAAGTGTCCATCATCTGATTTCTTAGCAAATTTGGCTACATAATCTTTGGTATTCAAGATGGTGCAAGGACATCTAAATGACCTGCGGAAACCAATGAAAGGTCCACTTTTGTGCCACAATTTATAAGGAGTCTTACCACGAGTCTTAACTACTAAAACTCTTTTATGCACATAGCAGGCAGTGTTGATTGGTTCTCCCTAGAAGTTGATGTGCAGTTTAGAGTCAGATAACATGGTTCTTGCAGCTTCAATAAGTGTCATGTTCCACCTCTCTGCAACACCATTTTGCTGAGGGGTCCTGGGAGCACTATATTGTCCATTAATACCCTTTTCATTACAAAATATTTCAAGGATTTTTTTTTGTGAATTCAGTTCCTTGATCATATCTTATGTTTTTAATCTTTTGATCACATTGATTGTCAATTTTCAAAATGAATTTCTTTAAGATCTTAAGGCTTTCATCCATAGTTCTAAGGAAGAAGACCCAAGTGAATCTTATGAAATCATCTGTGATCACCAAACAATATGAGGTCCTTCCTAGACTCATTACACTGGTGGGGCCAAAAAGATCCATGTGGAATTAGTGTTGGGGTGTAGTGATGGAGTTATTTTCCTTTGGGTTGTGAGACACCTTATGTTGCTTCCCTTTCAGGCATGCAACATAATTTTTATCACTTTCAAACTCTTTCTTTTGCATTCTAGTTACCAAACATTCTTAATTAATTTATCCATATTTAATGTTTACATGACACATTTTTTATGCCAAAGAAAAGACTCATCACTATTTGCATTATAGAGAAAGAAAGAAACTTATCTTGAAGGAGATGTTTCCTGCGAATCCATCTTGTACATGTTCCTTCTCCTGGGGGCTCTGAGCAGGATATGCTCTTCAGGAATGACCACCCCGGGCTTGAGAATAGTTCAGTCATGCTCAGTGAAGAGCATGTTGTGTCTCTGATCATAAAATTAAGATATAATAAATAGAGTGTACCCAAGCTACTTGACAAATTTTACCTTTGCAATGTTGAGCTTACCATTTGTGACCCTGCCCCTTCCAGTAATGTAACCACCTACATCTCCTCCAATAGATCTGGCCCTCTATCAATTTTCTTAAAGTTTTGAAGCAAAGAGCCATTCCTATCATGTGCTTGCCTAATCAATAATCTATACATTTCTCTTTGTCTTTACTTGTTCCTTCATAAAAAGGAGATGGTTAGTTACATTTGGAAATCCAAGCCTTGTTGGTCTTGGTGTTATAAAAGTGAACTCAAGACAATACAACGGTGATTGATCATATATTCAGGCTTTGAGGATCATTATCTATTATTGATGAAGAACTTTCAGTCATATGGTCTTCCATTATCTTCCACACCATCTTTGGAATATTAGACTTGACCTTTAACGCTTCAGAAGTTTTGATAACTTCGGATGTTTTGGAAACTGGACCTTCGAAAGACCTTGCCTTCACTACAAAAAGTTTCAGTACTTTTGAAGTATTCATTTCTTCCGAGACCTAATTTTCTTCCAAAGGAAAGTTTTCACTTGTCTTCTTTTCCACTTTGGAGCTTTCAAAAGGAAAGGACTTTCCTTCTAAAGCTGTCTTCTTCTTCTTCTTCTCAGAAGTCTTCTTCTTGGTCATGTGGATAGTACTTTTAGGATTGTAGATGCAATCCTTGGCAAGATGAGAAGTACTACCACATATTATACAAACTAATGGCCTTTTTCTGAGAGTCTTCTTTTGAGTAGAAGACTAGGCTTAATCATTTTCCACATCCATCTTCATCTTCTCAGATGATGCAAAAATCTTTTTAGGGTGAGGCTTGCTCTTGGAACTGGATGGTTATGTCTGTGTAGCAGTGGTCCATAGCTGATCAGCCTTCTTTTCTACGTAGGGATGAGTTTGACATGAACTTGAACTCCTAGTACTAGAGCCCATAGTTAAGTCATCACCGTTCACCACTTCAAATCCCATAGAGATAAAGCGTGTTTACGCTTGGAGTTAAAGGTGGCCTTGATCTCTTAAGCCATCTTTGGCCTTCTCTTTGCTGCTCTGATCAAGTTCTTCCCCTAGGACTTGGTCATCCTGGATTCTTTCCTCTCCTCTGAAGAATAGTGACCCATCATAGGATGATCTTCTTCACTCATCTCAGATCCATTCTTCACTATCTCCTCTTCATCCTCTTCTTGAATGGGTCAATGAGGGGAAGCTCATCTTGATAAGTTCCATACATTAGAGATCTTACAGACGGTAGAGTGTGTGGAGGAGGTATCTTAGTAGATCCCAGTCCTTACTTTTTCTAATAACAAACCTGTCCATGCAAAGATGAGGATATAATGTTCTTGAAGGTCTCTTCTTCACGAATGCATTTTTATGCTATGGCTTTGCTTATCACAAGCTTAACCTGATATTCAGTTAATTTGGTGATGAGATCTTTGATTTGAGTCCAATAGTTGGTTTGTTCATGCTTAAGAGTTGAAATGGTTTTCTCTAGATTTCTGTTAGGACCGTGTACGAACTAGTACTAACTGAATCTACATGAAAACCAGATCAAATAGTGCAGAATCCTATTTGATTAGTGATCCAATCAGTGAAAATGTTAATCTGATCAAAACTAACGATTAGAAAACGTTAACAATTGATTAGGAATGATCAGGAACGCTCTATGAAGTTGGAAGGGACGACTTGGATGTTCTGGGACGGCTAGGGTTGTGAATTCTCGAAATCGTCCGTTTTTCCACGAATTAAGTGGTATTTATAGGTTACAGTCTTCATTCGTACGACTGAGCCATGAGTATGGCTCAGTCGTGTGACTGAGTCATACGATCCATTCATACGTACGTATGAACCATAAGATTGAGTCATTCGTATAACTGAGTCATTCGCATTACTCAGTCGTGCGACTGGCTCACACGCATGGTTCAGTCGTGCGACTGGGTCATAAGACTTAGTTAAACACATTCCTGAATCTTTATTGACACAGAACTATGTATAACAACTATAAACCCATATAACACGTTCACATATGCGTGTAATAAACACTAAAATAAAGATACAAGACATTCAACAACACATATTCATTCATTCAAGAGTCTTTCATTACAAATATCAAATGATTACATCAGTGTAACAAAATGAAAGTGCATAAATATTTAAGTACATTAGAACTGGAACTAGGGACAACTGTACCAACAAACTCCCCCTTGGACCTAGTTCTACCTATTCTTTGACTTCCTTTGAAAACTCTTCATATCTCTTAAATCTCTCCTCCTTTGAAACCCTAGCATGAATATCAAATGCAAAGCATAATCGTATAACGTGTTAAAACTGAAGTGCTTGCATGATATCCTGCGTATCAAAAAACAGTGGCCACTTGTACAAAGTATATATATCATTTGCTGACAAGTTCGTGAGCCACATTGGGTCGAACACCCTTATTGTCTCTAAAGTTTCATTTCAATCCAACACAATGACTGCTTCTCCAGTACGCCAGTCATAGTACCACCATTTAAAATGGGGTGTAAAGTCTTGTGGCATCTCTCTCATAGGTATACGTGACATCGTGCGCGGACGTTGCCATTTCAAGACAACTTTCGGTCGACCAGAGATCGGATCAACTTCTGTTTTGTGTAAAAACCTTCTAAGCTGTTGTGGCTTGAAGTTGACCCACCTCGTGTGGTACTCTTTCTTCAATGCTTTCTCAAACCATCCCGATATCTTTCCAGGAACTGCATAAAGCAGGTTCAAGCAAGAAAGTCGATTTAGCTCGAATCCAGGAAGAGTTTTCAGATCGTGTGGAAATCTAAAATACTCAATTCCCTTCTCTCTTTCACTGCGTAGACATTTAAATCATCAAGGTACACCCAGCTAATGATGTTGCCTAACACCTTCTGATGCTTTTTGACCTTGTAGAGCTTGGTGTAGGCGTTTGACTTTGTAGGCTCCCTCTGCTTTCTCATTTCTTCCAGACAAGCTTCCCACTCAGCTTTACGTTTTGCCATGTCTTCATCATCCGCCTGAGATATGTCTTCTGCAGCTTCTTTCTCGGCTACCCTCTCTTCTACTTTGTCAAAGGCGCTGCTTGAAAACGTCTCTCCCAGATCCGGTAATACATCGCCATTGGCGTTAGTGTACTGGAGATAATAGTCAACTATCACATCTTCGATCTCAACCTCATCAACCCCTTGTAGTTCTTCATCACTGATTATGTCAACTTCAGGAGCATCTTTGACCAATTCGTCCGGGTTGAGCCGGAACATCTCCGCAAGTTGCACATCAGTATGGTCATGAATTATTTCTCCTTCTTTAGGAGTAGAACTCACAGACCTCCTGACTATCCCTTGCAAATCAAGTATCATAGTTAATTGAGACTTGATTTGTTGTAGGGGAGCAACATCGTACTCGTGTTGCTGAGATGATTGATCTGCTTGATTAAAACATGTGACACACCAATAGTTAGTAAGTAATGAAGACAATCAAACATTTTATAATAAAATATAAACATTAATTTACATAACATTACTACATGATTCAAGTACAAAGCTTTCATAAATACATAGACATCTAAACTTTACTTTTGTCCTGAATCATGCTGGGATCTTCTGCAGTCGGGGAAGTAGGTGGGGCAGAGGATGATGCTCCTTGGTCTTGCTTGCGCTTTGTTCTTCTTTCCTGACCCTGAGCTGAGGCAGATGCAGCTGCATCTCCTTGCTTCTCCATCACCACTGACCTCATCTTCATCACTCTCATCATCTTCTCCATCATCATCATCATCATCATCATCTCCTTCTCCGATCTTAAGAGGCTCATCCTTAGATCCTTTGAGCTTGAACATGATGGTCTTATTAGCAGCCTCTAATTCTTCTAGCTTCTTTGCTGATTCCACCTTATGCCCTTGGAGTTGGGCAATCTACTGGGCTTGCTGTGAGATCTATTGTGCTTGGGTAGCATTGAGCTCCACAACCTGATGTATATGTGCATTCTTCTCCTCATCAGCAGCCAACCGCTTCAGCACCATGCGGTTCAGTGCTGAAAGTTGTTCCTCCACTCCACTAGGAGGAAGGGATGATCCTGTACGGAATATGGGATGAGATGATGGTCCAGCTTGGTGGCTGGTGGTGGTAATTGTGGCTGAGGTGAATATGGGTGGTGGTGAATGAATGGGTGGTGAAGTATGGGCTGTAGAAGTGAAAGGTGGAGGTGTGGTAGTAGTAGTGGGTGGTGTGGTAGTAGTGGTGGGTGGTGTGGTAGTAGTGGTGGTGGCTGTAGTGGTAGAAGTGGTGGTAACCAACATGAACGTCCGCCTCTTCCCTTCTTGCCATAGGGCCGAACCATCCTCTTCTTCCTCGAGCCCCTGGATGCAGAGGCTCCCCCTTGGTTACTGGGCTGGTCTGGGGAGTAAGATGGATCAGAAGTAGCCTCCCAGACTCACCCTGGCGTCCACCAACCGCCCTAACACCTCTCTCAGTGGCTACGACCCCGCTCCCCACCTTTCGCACCAGAGGTTCCTCATTAGACTCCTCCTCCTCATCAGGTTGGAACTCCTGATGGAATCCGGCAGTCTTAGCACCTCCTTGGGTGGATGGTGGAAATGTCACATCAGTAGCAGTGGCCCTAGATTGGTTGGGGCCAGTATCTCCACCATCACCACTGTCATCATCATCGTAGTCATCAAAGAACACTACATTCTCCACATCCGAATCACTGTCATCATGCCTCCACTTTTTCCCTCTCGGTGCCATAAAATCAGCCCTCGGTAGATGCCCGAATAACATTAGAACCGGGGGCTTTTGAGTCTTGCCCCTATACACTTTCATCCTTCCAAGTGTGGTGTCGTCCATAATCTCTAGTTTCACCTCGTCGGCTGGACTCTTTGGCAGGTCGGGAAGTTTGCTGTTGAAGATCATCTACATGAAGCGTGGATACATGTAAAAACCCTCCTTCCCTTTACCTTCGATGTTTTCAATAAGATAGTTGAAAACCATCCTCAAGAAGCTGAATCTCGCGATTAGCACTAATGCGACAAATGCATGTTGCATTTGATCACTAAGCTCATCAAATCCTCCTCTTCGTGAAGCAATGCACTTTAGTAGAACATGGGCGAGGTACTTGAATTGGGGGCACATGTTGCTTTTATTAAGCACACCGGCGTTGATGTCGCTGGTGCACTTAATGCGTAGAAAGCAACCACGCACGACCCTCGGGTGCGACTTGGTGGGGTGACTACCATCATCACCCAAAGTCAAGACACTCCTGAAATCATCTTCACTAAGATCAATATCCTGACCCACTATTGAGCTCTGAATCCTGTAAGGCTCCACTGAATGGTCAACCACAACATTCTACTAGAATAGCTGCTGATGGGAGCGGTATGGAGTGCAATGAGTGGAGATAGCCGTGTGAATCTATGATCTAGTAAGAAACTCAATAATCCCGGTGAAATCTGTGGCATTCCTTGATGTCAGGTCCAAGTGAGCACAGATGTTGTGCTTGGGGTTGATCACCCACCTATCAGCCATCTGTAGAAGAAGTTAAAGAAACATGTCAGCTTTAACGAACACAGATAGAATGATTGAACTTGAAAATTTTTCACAAGTGTGACTCAACCGTGCGATTGAGTCACACGACTGAGCCTAATCATACGATTGAGAATCCGACTGAGTTGAGTCGTGTGACAATCCATACGATTGAGCCAGTCGGACGACTGGATGGACGATTGCTTCAACAGTGCTATTGAATCATGCGTATGATTCAATCGTATGATTAAAGTTCATTCGGGGTGTCCACTCGCACACAGACAGACCGCGTCTTGTGATTTTGAATTTTCTGCATTTTATCATCATTTTGTTTGAACAACGTATCCACATACTCGTCTCAACCGTTTAAACACCCAGTGCATGATTAATTTAACTTTAATGATAGTTTAGGTGTCGTTTTAAATGATTTTAAGTCCGGTTTCCTTTTGGTACCGTACGATCGGAATTCAAGCACATACGGCATGATTTCGACATGAAAATACCTGCAAATGGTACTATAATGATCAGTAGGCGAATGCGAACAAGTATATCAAAGAAAAAAGTCGAAAAGGGGTCCTTAGTAAATCGGGGTTTGGGAGATCAGTCGCGTGAGCATGTAGGGTTTGTGAACGACTGATCCCCTTTTATACTCATAGCACATTCAACCGTGCGAATGAATCCATACGCATATCTCATATGTACGAATGAGTTATACGCATAGGCCATTCGTGCGATTGAAGCTCACTGACCCTGTCATTCATGAGATTGGTCCATAGTGACCTTGCCATTCGCACTATTCGTCCATAGTGACCTTGCCATTCGCACGATTGGTCCATACTTATGATCCAATCGTGCGTTTGGGCCATACTTATCCTTCAGTCGTGCGACTGAGCCATACTCATGGTTCAGTCGTACGACTAGTCCACACTCATCCTTCAGTCGTGTGACTGAGCCATACTCATGGTTCAGTCGTACGACTTGTTCATACTGATGATTTAACCTTGGCAAACTCAGTTATAATCTCAGTTGCGTTAGATAAATGTTCAAGAACATTTGCTCATCTCAGACATGATCCATTTATCCACCCGATCACCTCAGACGTGATCTTTTTACTTGAAAACCGTTAATCACCTCAGACGTGATCATTTTAAGAACAAAACTGATGATCACCTCAGACGTGATCCTTTTAATTTTCTTCAGAAACAGGTGATTAAAGATTAACTTTCAGATCCTTTTTGTGACATTCATAGAGATAAATCTTGTTGCACAGTCCAACACTGACACACTAGAAACAGAAAA
The DNA here is from genome assembly GCA_024085815.1 of Flaveria linearis. Classification (NCBI taxonomy): domain Eukaryota; kingdom Viridiplantae; phylum Streptophyta; class Magnoliopsida; order Asterales; family Asteraceae; genus Flaveria; species Flaveria linearis. Next base: position 40,310,778 of record CM044003.1, on the reverse strand, counting down.
ACTTGAAAAAAAACTAAACCAAATTACTGAAATAAACATATTTTTGTGATTTTGATTGGGTAGAGTTTGAGACATTTTAATATTAGTTTTAAAATGATTCTCCCCTTAAGCAGAACAGCCTATTAGCATTAACTTCATTTCTAAGACAAATTCATATAGAATCAGGCAGGCATAAACGTAATTTCTTGGAACTTTTGTTGATATATTGAAAAGGAAACAACATATTTACATATCACAGTTTCTCATTCATCTAAGACTTCTAAGCGCCAACTAGAAATCATGCTTGGTCTGTTATGTAACATACATTGATTTTGAACATTAGGTGGTGCAGTCACGATGACTATCGTTATACTTGTCTACTTAAGTCCATACACAGATTTTTGACACACATCAGTGATAATTAACTGGATTAGACCAACAAGTGTTTGTGCGTCCCACTAGTATATGGTAATCAATCTTCGTTATGAGATTTTTGAGCGGTCCGGTGGTTAAGAAGAGTTTGGTTCTAAGAGCTTTCAAAGAGATGCAAAGCCTTAGATCAGTGCCATTGCACAACAGAGAGGCACAAACAAAAGTGAATTCTTAGAACGGATAGGTTATGCTAAGCCTCAGGTTAGTGCCATCGCACAGCAAAGAGGAGCAAGACCTATCTTCTTCTTAGAGCAATATACTATAATATACATTTCAGCAGTGACTTTTGTCATCTTTTGCTCTGTTTTTCGGGTCTTTGCACACATTTGTGGCATTTAATTGCACCTCTCCCCTTATTGGAAATTGATTGATTGTGCAAACCAGGGATACCATGGGAACCCAAAACTTGTTATTGGATTCAGGTTTAAGTGAATCACCAATGATGTCTACTAGTCATTATGTTGAACCTACCGACGCATCGTATAATTGACTAGCACCTCCCTAGACCTACTTTCTCCGTGTAATTACAGTAACAGACAAGCATACTATCATTTTTCCAATATGTTAGACTTAGAGTTATCAGACTTATGATTTTCTGTGATATAAATTAAACATTGCAAAAATGGAAAATCTTTTTGGTGTTCCAAGTAACACGACGCCTGTGTACTATCACTTTCCATAGTGTTGAATCACTTTCTTAAATTTGTTGTTTTTGCCTTTTGGCTTATCTGCTCTCCCCCCTTCTTTTTTTAAGTAAATAAATACTGAAACTAAACTAATCTCCCCTTAAAATACTAAAACCGAAATTTTTTTGGTGTTTTTGGATTTTTAAGAGAGGAATTTAAAATAAGATAAATAAACTAAAATAAAAGGAAAAAAAACTAAACGGGTGTCGGACTAAGCATTTTCATCTTCAGGAATCACGTCACATTTCTTTTTCATGCCATTGACCTCTAATAGATATAAAAATCTGGGTTTATCAAAAGGTTTAGTGTAGAGGTCGGTGCGTTGAAAATCTGTGTTTATTTTAATCACATCAATTAAATGTTTTTCATAGCAGTCACGTATGAAATGATATTTTATGCCGATGTGTTTAGTCTTAGGGTGTTAAACAGGATTTTTAGTTACAGCTATGGCAGCAGAATTATCAACAAAGATAGGAGTGTTTGAAAATTGCAAACCATAGTCCTGCATTTGCTTTTGTATCCAGATGATTTTTGAACAGCAACTTCAAGCAACAATGTATTTAGCTTCACATGTTAACAGAGCACAGATGTCTGCTTCTTGCATTGCCAGGTGACTAAACGCCTTCCAAAGACCTGACACCCTGCTGATGTTGACTTGAAGTTCATCTTGCAGCCACCGTAGTCTGAATCACTATAAGCAGTTAGCTCAAAGTCATCATCATGAGGATACCACAACCACAGTTTTGGAGTACCCTTCAGATAATGAAAAATCCTTTTCACCCGGATCAGATGATTTACTTTTGGTTTGGCTTGATATCTGGAGCATAGACATGTGGCGTACATGATATCCGGATGCGAGGCAGAGAGATACATGAGAGATCCGATCATCCCACGATACATAGTGGCATCCACCAAATCCCCATTATCATCTGGTGCCACATCATGGTTTGTGGCAAGTGGGGTACCGGCAAAAGTGACATTTTCCATATCAAATCGACTTAGAATGTCTCCAACATACTTAGTCTGATGCAGAAAAATACTGGTAGGTGTCTAATCCACCTGTAAACCTAGGAAGACCTTCATCTCTCCCATGGCACTCATTTCAAATTCTACCTTCATCACAGATTCAAATTCTTTAATTTTTCGTTTCAGGAACCAAAGATTATGTCATCCACATAAATCTGCACCATTAGTAAATCTCCATCTTTCTATTTGATAAACAATGTGCAGTCTATCACACCCCTACGAAAACCATGTTTTAATAGGTGGGTGGAGAGCTTCTCATACCAAGCTCGAGGAGCTTGATGTAGCCCGTACAGAGCCTTGTCCAGCTTGTAGACTCTGTCCCGATGGTAAGGATCTTCAAATCCTTTCGGTTGACTGATGTATACTACTTCACCGATTTCCCCATGATGGAATGCACTTTTAACATCCAGCTGATAAACCTTGATCTTCATGTAGGATGCATAGGCCAGAAAAACGCGAATAGCTTCCATCCTTGCCACAGGTGCAAACACTTCATTGTAGTCAACTCCCTCGACTTGTTTGAATCCTTGAACAACCAATCTTGCCTTGTTTCTGATTACTACACCTTGGTCGTCCTTCTTGCATCGCAACACCTATTTGGTGCCAATCACCTTAACTCCTTTAGGCCTATCCACGAGCATCCACACGCCAAGCTTCTTGAACTGTAGCAGCTCTTCCTGCATAGCATTTACCCAGGCCTCGTCCTTCAGGGCATCACTTACATGTTTGGGCTTGACTTGAGAAACAAAACATTTGAAAGCACCATCATTCACGTAACCCTTTTCCATAATAGCAGCATAATCAGCAGAGTATAGCTGATTTCTCGTCTGAACAACGGAGTGGAGATCCCCAATAATGGTATCCTGGGGATGATTCACACTAATCCTTGTCACAGGTGTCGTAGGAACGACCACTTTAGTATCCATGTTTGTGACTACAGGTTCAGCATCCGGGTTCCCTGATGCGTTCTCAGCATTTGTTGAACTGCCAGCTTGATTGACGTTATGCTTAATACCTTTTTCAACTATTTCTGCATCATCTGATGAGACATCACTAATGTCCTAAGCAGTTTCCGGAGAGCCAGAAGCACCAGTAGTTGGTGTTGTATTGCTGAAATCTAGATTTGGAGCCTTTATGACATCGTACACCATCTGTGCAGCAATCTCGTCATCTGAAAATGCTGGAGGAAGGTTGAAAGATTTGAAAAATCCATCATAATCGAAGAATGAGGATGGACCTTTCCCAGAAGGGGGGGTGGTATCTTTGCACATCTACGTTGCACCACACTTCCACCTGACCTGTAGAATTGTTATAGACTCGTTTGTCAGGTATGTTGTATCCGAGAAAGATGCCTTCATCTGCTTTCTCACTGAACTTGCCTTTGGGAGTTTTCTTTAGTAACATACATGGAGCCCCGAATGGTTCCAGATAACTCAGATTTGGTTTGCGTTTCCGAAGCAACTCATAGCAAGTCTTACCATGTCACATGACTACCAATACATGGTTAAGAGTGTAGCACGCATTGGTAACTACTTCATTCCAGAGTTGTACTGGCAGCTTTGAATCTGCCAACATCGTCCTTGCAGTTTCTATCAAGCTCCTATTTTTGTGTTCAGCAACTCCATTCATCTGTGGCGTGTATGCAGAGGAGAACTGATGAACAATCCCCTTTTCTTTGTAGAAAGCATCCATCCACTGATTCTTGAATGCAGTCCCGTTGTCTGAACGAACCTTCCTTACCTTCAGTTTGTACAGAGATTCCAGTGTAGTCACGAGCACTTTGAACGATTCAAATGTCTCTGACTTAGCTTTCAGAAACATCACCCAGGAAAATCTCGAGTAGTCATCAGTGACTACGAGTAGTCACCCAGGAAAATGTCTCTGAACGATTCAAACGATATTTCCTGGTCTGCTCTCCTTTCTTGCATGAGACACAAAAATCCGGAAGTTGGAAGTTCTTAATAGTTACTCCCTCAACTAAGTTGTTCTGAATCAGATGATTCATCTTCCGAGGATTTATGTGTCTCATTCTCTTATGCCATGAAATGGACTCCTTCTCCGTTGCCTTTGATAAGAAACATTGAGCAGTGGACTCAGTTGTAGAAGCTTTAGACATGTCCAAGACGTACAAATCATTATACCTTGAAGCTGACATTAGTACCTGCTCCTCAGGGATATCTATTTCCTTCTTTAGAATGTATCATTTCCTATTGTCGAACATAACCTTAAAGCCCTTGTCACATATCTGAGAAACTGAAAGTAAATTGTTCTCTAACTGCTGAACATAATTTACCTTATCAAATTTTACCTTCTCATTACCTACTTCTCCTTGAGCAGTGATGTACCCACCTTTGTTACCAGCAAAGGAAACATGCCCCCTTTAATTTGTTTGACGTTGAAAAGGAGAGAGTGATTTCCAGTCATGTGCCTGGATGCCCCACTATCAATAATCCATGTGTTGGTAGAAGCACTGCAGCGGATAACATGCACAAAAACAGAAAAAGATTAGTTAAGGAGGGGGACCCAAGCCTTTACAGGCTTGAGTTTCCCAAAGGCATTGCATATCACATACTCCACCCACTGTCTATTTGGAGTTGGAGAAACCTCATTCTTCTTCTTATCACCACTATCAGACCTATCAGATGTTTTAGCTTTCCACAGACCATCCTTATGTGAGGCTTGTTTGTGGTAAACCGATGACTGATTAATAGTTTGAACTTTAGTCCTATTTTCGAAAATTGGTTTTGCCTCAGGCATCACAGACTTGCCTGTGGCTTGTCTGTGTTGTCTTAGGTGTTGGGAAGGGGTGTAAGACATAGCAGGTGCTTTAGACATCTGTTTTGAAAAAGTAGGTTTAACTTCTTGAACCAATTCAATTTTATGTCTAGGTGTCTGATAGTGAGGACAACATGAAGAAATGTGTCCTCTTTGTCCACAGTTATAGCATGATCTCCTTTCAACAAGACTAGGAGATCTTCGGTGGGGTGGGGAGTACACTTCAGGATTGGTCCTTTTGGTCTCAACCTTTGGTTTTTCACCTTCTTTGAAAAATTTGATTTGTTTAACACTTTGGTTGTTTTGTCTTTTCACGTTGTTGAGATCTTGCTTGACCGGTTTAGATTGAGTTGTTTTTGAAATTTTTGGTTTTGACGCAGCAGTCGGTGATCCCAAACCAAGAGGCACGTGATCATCCTCTACCACCCAGTCCCTAATTAAGACTTCATCCTTTGTGCCTGAAGTTGATGCCTTCTGATCAGTTACCTGAGGTGCAAATTTAACTGTAGTATAAGGATCACTGACCAAAGATGTAGTCACCACATGATCCTTGACAGGATTAGTGTTAACAGGATGCTGTTTTGTGTTTAAAAGGATCTCATGTGGTGGAGGCACAACTTTATAACCAATCCCTTCCCCATTGTTTCTTTCTTTAACCAAGTTTTTTATGATATGTGAGGAACTAGCTAAACTATGCAGTCTTTGTTTTAATGACTCATTTTCCACTTAAAGAATAGCTTTTTCCTTTTTAGTTTCATCAATTGAATTTAAATAAAATTTTATTTCATTTTCTTGGTTAAAAGCCACAACCTCGGTTTCCCTTAGTTGTTTTCTCAATAATTCAATTTTCTCTTTAAAACTGCTTTCATTTTGCTTCAACACTCTATTAGCCTCAGTGCAAATTTTAAGTCATTTACCAAGTTATCATTATGTTCTAATAACCTAGTAAATTTTAAATCAATGCATTCCCTAAACTGATTGCATTCAACACAAGCATGTTTATCGAATAGGGTTTCTTTAGATTCTTCCTGTGCAGAGTTTGAGGTGCCAGCAACAAATGCAACCTGCGGTTCCTGGTGAGTTTCAGAAGCATCATTCAGTTCATCCTCTACCACATGATCAACATCCATTGAGTCATTTACATCAACTGTATCAAACTCAGCCAAGTTCTCACCCTCACTTGCTGAGTCGTCGTTTAGATCCTCAACCAACACGATATTAGCTTCATCGTCAGATAAGAAGCGAAAAGACGGGTTACCATTTCTTTGGAGTCACCTTATGCCACCATTGCTTTGGAGTCCTGACTTGTTGAAGTTATCTTCTTGTCTTTTTCTTCTCCGTTCGTTGATGAAAACGGGTTACCATTTCCTATTTTCTTAGGTTTAACACTCTCTCTCTTAAAATGACCTTTTTCTCCATAGTTGAAACAGGTGACCTTTGACTTGTCAAATCCAAAAGTCGTATCCTTTGTGGCCACCAGGTTCTGTCCCATTTTCTTGACGAATTTCTTAGCTCTTCGCACATCACTAGCCAGAGCCCACAGAAGCAAGTAAATCCATATGCTCCTTAGCAACTTCCACAGTTACGTTGCTCAAATTCTCTGTCGTTAGCTTCGTTGGTTGAGTTTCTGTAGAACTGTATTGAACACTTAATAAACCACCTAACTCATAACCTGAAGATGCACTTTAAACGTTTGCAGATGTGTTAGACACAAAAGCAGTCCGCAACGGTGCAATTGAAGATGCAGTAGTAGGAGCCACATTGTATAGAGAAGGATTCTGAGTGTAGGTTCCCTTTTAGACTTGTACTTTTGTCATAACTCTTCCTCTCTCAATTTCAGAATAAAGTCATTTATATCCAACATTTCCAGCACTTCATTATGTCTTTAAAGTGGAAATGAATGAATCCCACTTATCAAACCATCAGCCAGACTCGAGACCTTATCTTCCATAGACGTTTTAACTCAATGAGTGTGCAGTTCACTCATCAAATGATAGAAGTGATTGATAATGTCGTCCAGACTTTCATTTCCGATTGATGAGAAGTTACAAATTCCTTCTTCAAAGCTTTAGCCTTTAGAGACTTAAGCGTTGCATTTCCTTCATACCGCTTCTCTAGAGCCTTCCATAACTTCTTGCACTGCTTGTGCTCTGAGAACTGATAAAAAATATCTTTTGGGATGGACTGTGTCAACAATGCATAGGCCTTCTTCTCAGCATTGTACGCAACCTTTTGCGCCTCATTCAAACCACTTAGAGTCAGTGGAACACCATCAGCTCCAACTGGCATAGTGTAGCTAGTCTCAATTGTGCTCCATAAGTTGGTGTCCACTCCATTCAAATGATTTTCAAATCGTTGCTTCCATTGAGCATATTCGTCAAGTGTCAGAAGCTTTGTTGGTTTGTTGTGATTTCCAATATCATTTTCCAAAAGAAGGAGATTCTGAATTCTGGAGTCCTTCCCAGCTGAGAAAGCAAAGTGATGTTCGTCCGTGATGACTTAGTCTGAAAAACTTGACAATCTAACTAACTGATGTGACTAGGGAATGCGAATGAGACTTCAATCGTACAATTGAAATGTGCGACTGAATTCACGCATGCGATTGAGGTCAACCGTGCGTATGAATTTATGCGTATGAGTTCAGTCGTACGAACGAACTATACGACTGAGCTGAACTGGACAAACGAGCTTAAACGTGCGAATGAACAGACGATTTGACCAATTGTGCGAATGAGCTGTGCGTATGAAATTCAGTCATGCGATTGGATCAATCGTGCGACTGAGACGTTTGACTTTGAAATCATACAAAAATTTTCACTCGATTCGACTAAAAACACGATTTTGAAAACCCTAGACGGCTAGAACTCGAAAAATACGAACTTTTAAACACATGCACTCGTAAAAATCGAATTTTTTAATGCAAAAAGAACGGATCTTTGATTGAAAAACGTTGATTTTTGCAAAAACATGATTGAACCCACGTAGAATCGAGAGCCAAGGCTCTGATACCACTTGTTAGGACCGTGTACAAACTGGTACTAAGCGAATCTACATGAAAACCAGATCAAATAGTGCGGAATCCTATTTGATTGGCGATCCAATCAGGGAAAACGTTAGTCAGACCAAAACTAACGATTAGAAAGCGTTAAGAAACGATTAGGAATGATCAGGAATGCTCTATGAAGTTGGAAGGGATGACTTGGATGTTCTGGGACGGCTAGGGTTGTGAATTCTTGAAATCCTCCGTTTTTCCATGAATTAAGTGGTAATTATAGGTTACAGTCTTCATTCGTACGACTGAGCCATGAGTATGGCTCAGTCGTGCGAATGAGTTATAGAATCCATTCATACGTACCTATGAACCATAAGATTGAATCATTCGTACGACTAAGTCATTCGCATGACTCAGTCGTGCGACTGGCTCACACGCATGGTTCAGTCGTGCGACTGGGTCATAAGACTTAGTTAACCACATTCCTGAATCTTTATTGACATAGAACTATGTGTAACAACTGTAAACCCATATAACATGTTCATATATGCGTGAAATAAACACTAAAATAAAGATACAAGACATTCAATAACACATATTATTCATTCAAGAGTCTTTCATTACAAATATCAAATGATTACATCAGTGTAACAAAATGAAAGTCCATAAACATTTAAGTTCATTAGAACTGGAACTAGGGACATGTGTACCAACAAATTCTATTTGAAGTTTAAAATCATTTTCAACTCTTTTAAAATAAGCTTTTATGAAGTTTAATTACTTAAGATCATATCTTATCTCTAAGTTATAGGACATGTATCTTCTAACTTTAGTAATACATTTCGGAGTAAAATTTGTTCCTATATTTTGGCTTCTTCATGATCAGCCATCAGTGTTTGGTTTGGAGATTCATCTTCAACTTCAAAGCTCCAATCAAAGCCTCCTTCTTTAATTGCAACTGCAGCATGTTACTTGGTCTTCGGTGTGCGGAGCTCCATCAGTGTGGTTTGGTCTGGATTGTGCTTGGTCACCATTTGTACTTGGAGCCTTGCCCTCACTAGCAAAATGTCCCATTTGCTTACAATTGTAACACTTCGCCTTGCTATTATCCAGCCTAAACTTTCCACTAATTACATTGCTGGGAAACTTCCTTCTAGTTCTCTTGCATAACTTCTTGGCTCTGCGAGTGAGAAGATCCATATGTTGAAGTATCTCCATGTACTCCAAATCATCTGGATGGATACAATCCAAGTCTTCCAGAGTGAAGAGAAAGTTTCCACAGCTTTCATCAATAGACATAAAGGCTTGAGAAGAGCTTGTCTCTTAGAATGGGCTTCCTTGGATGTAGCTCTCCTTTGGTGTCTCCAAGAAGGTGAAAAAAGGACCCTTTTATGAGTTTTCACGGTAGTAGATAAGATTATGTTATGGTTCTCTGCAATCCTTTTCAACCATATGAAGGGCTGAACTCTGCTGATTATTGGAGTTGATGGATGGATTTTGCATGTTCAACTTCATCTGGTATCCACTGAGGATACCCACTAAGGATACCATACAACTCAGTGAAAGTAAGGGTCCTAAGGTTTTTAGTCCTTATAATGATTACACAATAGTGTGCCCATTATCTAGGAAGAGAGGACATGAACTTCCTCATAATGTCCCTATTCTAAAGAGTTACTTCAACATCTGTTAGAGTATCCATAATCTCAACATACCTGAAGTATTATTGTGTTATGGTTTCACCTGTCTTGAAGGTGGAGTTCTCAAACTGCTACTTCATGAGGTCTTTCATGTTCTCTTTTGCTGCATTTGACCACACATACATAAGCTTCAGTGTATTCCATAGTTTCTTAGCTGTTTTGCACTTCTCGAAGCCTCTGTCGATTGAGTTTGGAAGAGCAGTTTAGAGGGCGGTCATGGCTTTCTTATCTATATCAATCTTCTTTCAGTCTTCTTCTTAGGCAGCCACTTCCTTTGCTATCATGCCACCACCATCAGCAGCTGAAGAGGTGCATGGTACAAGATAATGTTTGGTTTTCAAGATTGTTGTATATTGCTCTCAAGTTCTCTTACAAGTGTTACAAAGCTTAAAGATAAATACAAGTACTTGAGACACTTTATACTACATCCTACAATAGGTTATACTATGAAAGCCTACTCGAAATAGTAATCTAGACAACAAGATCAAGGAATAGTCAAAAGGCAGATTGCCTTTTGACTTGTAACTATGACATGTCATAGCTCACATCCTAATATATTACAAAAAGGATAAAATATACAAAAGCAGAAAGTTACAGACCAATGACCATAACCGGGTCCGAGAGTAGATTTCTGAGTTGATGTGACTTCAACTAGGATTTAATATGATGAGTGAGTCAATGATTATATAGCAAAATATAGAATCAAAGAACATTAAAGCTGAAATAATACTCATAAATGCTTTGTGTATTCATTGTTGGCAAACAAGTTACAGTAGGTGCTAGGGTTTTCAATATAGTGACATGAAGACCTTAAACCTCAAAACTTGCATACTAAGATAATTAAAATCGAAAAAGTTATAAAAGTAAGGTATTTCTATTCTATTTATAGGCTGACATAAAGCCTGTACAAAATGACTAAACAACCATGACATCTATACATCAAAATACTAGTCTAAGTACAAAAGACTAATCAGCATTTGTATGTGTTCATCCTAATTAACTAATGCGGAAGTCTTGTACTTTATGAGCATTTCTTATGTTTATCTTCGGCATTAAGTTTGTTCATCAGCATTGACAAATGCGGATGAAAAAATACTTAGCGCATTTGTCTTGAGCATTAGCGCATTTGTCTTGAGCATCCGAATTGGTTAATACGGATGAACAAATCCTTGAACGTATTTCTTCTGGCTATCTACATTAGTTAATGCGGATGAACAAATACTTGTCAACATTTGTTGTGTTGGTCATCCGTATATACTAATGCGGATAGCCAACACTTAGCCTTTCTTCTACTGTTTCTTCACTCGCATATCTTCTTGGACTTTGTGGGAGTTTCCAACATAACAACCTTGAACCACCTATTGAATTGGCATGTATGATCTTTTCAGGGTCAAACACACCATAATCTACATTTAAAAAAAGCATTGACCTTTTCACTAACTTATCTAAGTTGGTGAGTCTTTAGAGGTGGTAGTGGAAAGTTGTTCAGCTTTTTTTTGAAACGTGATAAGAGAAAGCATGTCTTCTCTTTTTTTGGAAGAAATCATTCGTTGGCTTGGGAAAAATCATTCGTTGGCTTGGGAAAACTTTGTCTCTGAAGCTTTGAAAGACTTCATCTTTAGCTTCAGAAGATTTGGTCAATTAGCTTCGGAAGATTTTGTCAATTAGCTTCGGAAGATTTTACACTTAGCTTATTTCCTTTGAGTTGTGTAAAACTTCCAAAGTAACTTTACTCTATACTTCATGCATGCATTATGAGAGCTCTTTGGGTACTTTGGTTGCATCCGTCTTTTAGTATAAACCTTACATAAACTCTGTCTCCAACCTAGAATTTCAATGGTCTCCTTCGATTATCCGTATAACTCTTTTTCTGACTTGTAGTAGCTTGTAACCTCTTTCTAATTTGAACAATGTTGCCCATAGTCTCCATAAAAGTCTCAGGTCCAGTCTGTTGATTCTCTCCAACTTCTACCCAGAAAAACGGCGAGTGATACTTTCATCAATACAAAGCTTCAAATAGAGATGCTCGGATACTACTTTGATAACTATTGTTGTAGGAAAACTCAACTAACGGTAGAGGAGTATCCTAATTTCCTCCAAAGTCAATCACAATAGCTCGTAAATAAGGCTTCCAGCGTTTGAATAGTCCCCTCACTTTGACCATCTGTTTGCGAATTGTGGGAAGTAGTCATGTCCAAACTAGTACCCAACGCTTGGTGTGGAGATAGCTAAAACCTTAAGGATCGGTACTCCATGATGAGATACCACTTCCTTGAGGTAGATCTTGGTTAGCTTCTCCATCTGATTCATTTCCTTAACGGGTAGGAAATGAACAGACTTAGTTAGTCTATCAACTATTACCCAAATACAATCCTGACCACTAGATGTTCGGGGTAACTTTGAGAGAAAGTCCATTGCTATCTGTTCCCATTTCCAATGAAGAATTTTTGATTGTTGAAGAAGCCCCGATGGCTTTTGATATTCAGCCATCACTCTAGAACAAGTCGAACACTTGCCCACATAGGTGGCTATCTCACCTTTCATATTGGGCAACCAATAATATTTCTTCACATCTTTGTACATCTTATCACAACCAGGTGAATCAAATAGTTGGGTTTATGAGCTATATCTAAAATAAATTCATGTAGGTTTCCAAAAGCCAGATCTGGTCCATGAAGTACATCATATTATTAGGTTTTGACACTAACTCCTTGACCATGCCTTTCAAACCATCATTTTCTAATCTATCCCCTTTCAGAGCTCGACTTGACCACCTCATATTTGAGTATCAAGGCCCGAATGAATAGTTAGCTCTAACGCGTGAACATGCTTAGGCTTATCATTCTCCTTCCTACTCAATGCATCAGACGTCAGCCTTGCCCAGATGATAGCGGATTTCACAATCATAATCATTAAGCAACTCTACCCATTGATGTTGCCTCATGTTAATCTTCATTTGATCGAAGATACGCTAAAGACTCTTGTGATCTGTGTACGATATTGGTAATGTCTCCATATTTTGAGTGCAAAAACCACCGCTCCTAACTCTAAGTCATGAGTGGTGTAGCTATTCTTATTCACCTTTAATTGTATGGATGCATAGGCTATCACCTTATCTTTACGCATCAACACATAACCAAGACCTAAACAAGACGCATTACAGTATACAACCAACCCATTTGTTCCTTCAGGAAGAGATAGAATAGGAGCACGATATGACTTCTACTTCAGCAACCCAAAAGTGGTCTCTTGCTTATGAGTACAATCATACTTCTTATACTTCTAAGTCAACAATGTTAATAGGTGTGCTATCTTCAAGAAATTCTTACTGAATATTTAGTAATAACCAGCTAATCGTAGAAATTGTTGCACCTCGGTAAGAGATTGGGTGCATCCTAGTTTTTAAGTAATTCAATCTTTGTTGGATCCACATGTATGCCTTTCTTATTTTTGACATGTCCGAGAAAATGAACCTCTCAAACCCAAAACTCGCACTTTGATGATTTTGCATACATGTTCTCTTTTCTGAATGTCTCTAGAATGATCTTCTGATGTTATTCATGATCTTCCTTCGTTCTTAAATGTAAAAGTATATCACTAATGAATACTATTACAAATTCATCTAAGTACGGTTTGCATACTCAATTCATAAGATCCATGAGCACAACAGGCGTGTTATTCAGAGCAAATGGCATAACCGAAAACTTGTAATGCTTGTAACACGTTCTGAATGCTGTTTTTAGAACATCTTATTCCGATATCAACAATTGATGATAACCCGATCGCAGATCAATCTTCGAGTAGAAAATGGAACCTTGCAGCTAATCAAACAGATCATCGATTCTTGGTAATGGGTATCGATTCTTAATGGTCACTTTTTCAACTCCCGGTTATCGATACACCATCTAAATGACCCATCTTTTTTTTGACGAATAAGACTGGTGCTCTCCATGGTTAGAAGGTTAGTCTTATAAATCCCTTATCCAATAATTCTTCTAATTGCTTGGACAACTCTCACATTTCCAAAGGCGCTAATCGATATGGTGATCGAGCAACAAGAGCATCTGCTGGCACCATATTGATTTGGAATTCAATTTGTCTTGACGAAGGTAATCCAGGTAGATCATTAGGGAAAACATCCTGATGGTCTCGCACTACCGGTATATCTTCAACTTTTCGCTCCTCATTCTTAGTATCCACAGCCTTAGCAAGAAATGCCGAATACCCTTCACGCTAATACATGCAAGCCTTCATTATATTGACAATCTTTAAGGTAGGCTTCCATTTATCACCTTAGATAGTCAAAGTTCCACCACTGGCAGTAGGGAGATGAATAATCTTCTCGTAGCACACTACCTTAGAATGATGCTTTAACAATCAATCCATGCCCATAATGATATCAAAACTACCAAGCACAACAGGTAGGAGGTCGATCCTCAAGGAATGACCTTCTAATTGCGTAGTGCACCCTCTAAATACAACACATGCTTCTATTATCTTTATGTTAGCTAGTTCGATGACATATTTCTTATTTAATTTACTATATCTGAGGACAAATAATGGTTTAAAGTTCTTTGACACAAAACTCATATCGGTGCCGGTATCAAATAATATAGGCGCAAAATGGTTGTTGACAAGGAACGTACTAGTAACGACGGATCGTTCCTGTCTTGCCTCCTTAGCATTGATCTCAAACGTCCTTCCCGATGCACTTGACCCTTTAAGCTTGGGTCAATCCCTCTTGTAATGACCTTCGCACCACATTCAAAGCATCCTCTCCTAGCTTTCTTAGGCTTCTCAATCAACCGCACTCGACAAGTTTGAGCTTGATATCCATACTTGTTACACCATGTACACATATTGTCATTGCAGTTACCGCCGTGATGAAGATTGCACTTACTACACCTTGGTTGTGCACCAACTTGCCTCCTTGCCTCCTACAAGTTACTAGCATACATCTTCCATGTATCTCTCAATCCTGATGTAATCTGGGGTAACCATTTGGGGTATAAGTCCTGCCAAATCATTAAACCTAGAAGTATAAGCTCTAACTTTAGTACCTTCCATAGTCAGGTTCCGAAACATGGTTTTGATATTCTGTGGCTCATTGCATGGACAGTACTCCCTAAGCAACATCTCCTTCAACTGGTTCCAGGAAAGACAAAACATAGTATCCTCTCCTAGATTCACAACTTGAAAAATCCAGCAGCTTAAAGCTTCATCTTGGAATGAACATGTGGCATACTTCACTCACTGATCAGCAGAACAGTTGCTGATTGCTATCAGAGATTCCATTTTCTCTATCCATCTAATGATATCAAGAGTACCTTCAGCCCTCGTAAAAATTCGTGGATTACAAGCTTAGAATGTCTTATAAGTACAACCGTGAGCTTGACTCCTAGAGGGATTACCAATGGAAGTACCTCCATTAGAACCACCCATGGTGCAATGTCCTCTACCATGCCTAGCATTTGCATCATGATACTCGAGTACAAGGTTGACTTGTTTCAATTATGCTAACTCTTCGGCCATGGTAGGTAAACCAGTACCTCTAGAACTAATGGTATTTCGCGTGTTAGGTGCCATGAATTAACTTCATGGATTAAACAAAAGAGAATATACAACATACATGAAATAATAACAAAATGCATAACAGTAATATATATACATTCACAACATTTCGACAATCAAAACATTCTTCAAAATCATCTAACATAAAGTTTTTAAATTAGTGAAGATAATTAGTATAGAATACATGACCAGGAAACAACACAAAATAGATGTTACTGTAGCATCAACATCATCACAATATAGTTGTTTCAAATATTCAAATATTCAAAAACTAATGAATCAAATGACCCTGCAAATTTAATAAGAGACCATTGCCATCACATCGGCACGCACCACCATAGAAGCTAACATCATGCAGACCGTCAGCAACCCTAATGCAGCCTCCAAACGCTACTCGAGGGATGTTATTCTCAATCACCTTATCCTCCTTGAAAGTCATTATCCTTGCATCCATAGCCTACAACATCTCGCTCGTCACTCCCACCTTAGCCTGTAAGGATGAAATCTTGTGCTCATAGTAAATGCATCGGGTAGCTAGAGTAACTAGGGTGCGATCAACGGGCTAATCCATCAATGGTAGGTTCAACGGGCCGAGTACGACTCACCAACCTCCTGCAACCATCCAGACAATAGTCCTACTGTGCGTCTCGCACTCTAGCCCTCTTGGGGTAGGTCTCTTGCTATGTCTCTCTAGTAGCCTCATCAGCAATCATCTCCGGCTTCCTCCTCTTTCTTCTCGAGTAGACAAAGCGAATCTCACAAACATGCTCCGTAATGTCAGGAACAGGCTTATCAGTAATGGTGTTGTCAAACAACGCTCACCAACTGTAGGGGGACTCTAATCATCAGATGCCCAAATCATTCCGTACTTTGAAGTAGGCTCCCATCTAGGCGCAAATGGGTAGTGAGAAATTTCTAGGGCGCGATAGGGGGTAGAGAGAACATAGGATCCTCGTAATCACTATAGGAGTCATGGATCAGAATGAACGGGGTCCGAGAAGACATACGTAACACAAGAATATCCGTACTAAATTTTCTGACAACATGAATCTATTAAAAGAAATACTTGGTAATGAAAACGTTTTAACTTAAAAAAATATTTTTGGTTATAGTCTAGATTTTCGAAAAACATTTTTATAGTTCGCTATAACCATGGGCTTTGAAACCAAATTTTGTCACACCTCGAGAGGCGCACCTGAAAGGTACGCGTGTTACGGAGATAACAGAAGTTCTATTGTTCCAACAATTATCACGCAAACAAATCATGGCTGTCATAATAAAAAATTAATACAAAGAATATTATTACATTGATACGGGTAGAAGCCTTAAAAATAAAACTTTAGTATTAATAACATAACATTCTTTTAAACATTAACAAAAGATTTTAATCAGCAGTGGAATTTGATACAAAAAGTGGTATCCAAACTTGATTAGGTTCATGCTTAGTTATCTGAAAAACATGCCCAAAAGTGTATGAGCAAAAAGCTGGTGAGTTCACAGGTTTATATAAAAAGATAATTTGATTTCCCTTTTATAAAAGGATATGATTATCCTGGAATCAACCCCTGGATCGGCAAATACTAGCTAGATCTACTGACTATGATCGCAACCAAGAGCCCCACAATCAAACCAAGATACAATGTCCCTCAAATTCCTTTCAACATATATTCCCTCTGTATAAACTGACCGGCGCGACCGATCATGAAGAACGGTTGTCAAGCCCAATAGATCTACCAATATATCCTCCGGCCCCGCAAAGGTTAATGTTTATGGCTGAGGGTTGTCGTGGACAAATAACAAAACAACTCAAGAACATCATAAAGATCATGCAGTTTTTCCATTATTAAATCATATCACACATAAAAACATTGTAACATGTTTTTCTACTAAAGTGTTAAATAAACATGTTATGGAAAAATAGGGGATATGAACACTCACGTTAAATGCGACAAAGACAATATGTCAAAATCGAGCCCGAGGATATAAACAACCAATTAACACCCTGGACACAAAGTACCTATTAATTGTCAAATAATAAGTCTACCGCGCAAATCGTTCACCTAACTTACTAAACTTGTTAAGAAATCCATTTTTAAATGACCCATTGGTGACTTTTGGTTTGGTTAAGTCATTTACAATTGAAAACAATAAGCCTTCTAATAATAACCACATATTACACACACAAAAATACATATAAAAACATATAAAAGTATGACCATATAAAAAATCAATAAGTTATGTATCAACCAGAACATACTTATTTAATAATAACTAGTAATTTACTCGCCACGCGTTGCTGCGGCGACGAACGTACGTGTCATGATTAAGTGTAAAATATAAGCGACTCAACTTGTTTCCGAACTAAATTTACGTAAAACATGGAGTAACACGAATTTGTACTATCAAATGAAAACATATTTTATTAAATCGACTATATTTCAAACACAATTTACGTTAAAACGTATAACAACTCAAAATGTACATCAAAATAAGCAAGTGCGGGAAAGACATAGGCAACATGATAAAGCATAGATTACATTCGCTCTAACACATTTCCTAGCAAAATTTACATCAAAACATAGAGTAACTCGAGTTTATACCAACGAAATAAAATTATAATATTTGACCCAACTCGTTCTAAACAAAATTTACACATAAAAATATACACGTAATATTATATAATAAATTTTTTTAAGATAGATATAATTTGAACTACTACTACTATTATAAAAGAAACTAAAATATGAATTAATTAAGAAAGCATACAAAGTATAGTGAATGTTAGACTCAAACTCGGGTCTTATGTATAGTAAAAGAGCTCACAAGTCATCAATCTAGATACTCTTGCATGTCTCAGTTTCGCTATATATAATATTAAAAATAATAAAAATAAAAAAAATCCCCACCTATATAATATATAACAAAAAAATCAAAAAATAAAAAAAAAATAAAAAAATCAAAAAAAATCAAAACAATCCACCGACATAGTGGATTAATTAGAATAGATAATAACATTTTATCTATGACTTATAATAAAAATATATGTATAGACTAGTTCTTTTTAAGAAAATCATTTATTATTTTTATTACCTTTTTATAAAGTATCACTTTATATATTATTAACCAACAACCATAATCTTTTTATCAAATAAATATATTTTCCAGTAATAATAAATATATTTATTCATTTTAAGACAAGTTTCCTTATAAAAATATGTTCTTATATGTCTAACCCAATTTTTGCCCGTATACATTGAATTTTAACCCGAAATCGTACGGTTTTACATGCCAAAACCGCTTAAACCCATGTACACCTCATGATCATTATGCATCTTTTATAATAACTATTTTATACCAAAAATACTATGAAATTTTCTGTTAAAAATCAATTTCAAAACAGCCCTCATAATTCCAACCCGAATTTGTCGGTTTTTTTACTTTCCACGTGTATAAAATCAACACCGATGCCTTTACATGTTGGTCATTAGATACATATTTAAAAACATAATTTTTTTCACTTAAAACTATTGTTACCTTCTGTTAAAACCGGAGTTGTGCAAAAACATCCATTATTGACTCGAAAAACATCATTTTTAACGTGATTTTAAGCGTAAAACGTATATGTGATTAAACCCAATCATCAAAATTATTATTTCCGGTAATAATGCTTATTTTTAAATTATTATTAGCATGTTTTTGAACCCCTTTTCCACATTTGCCCAGATCACCTTTTGATGAAGTTTAACTTGTAAAATAATTACTATTAGTCATGTCTAATCAACCCTCTATTATTATCTTAAGTAACTTGTATTATTAGTTTTTTATTTCATCAAAACACACTTCAAAACCCAAAGATTTCAGATCATGATGGCCATATTTATGGATCATTTCAATCATTTTGGAAATCCAAAAACAAGACAAGCTCAAGAACATCATCCATACACACATACATGTATACGACACATACATACATGTGTTACCCATTTCCATCTTTTTGATAGATTTCTTTTGATAGATGGCTTTCTCATGAGGTTCAAAAGCCAAAATGATAAGTTGATCACCTTGCATGTCAAAATCAAACAAAGTGTAAAAAAATTTTCAAAACCCATCAAACTTAAAACACACACACATATTCACGGCACACATATACATACTTCAAAAACTCATTTTTTTCTTATTTAAAAACCATTGTTGGCACCTCGGATTTCAAAACATCTACATTTTTGTAAACAATACTTACAACAATCATTCTTATGTCATATTTTGTCACACCCCGGTCTCAGGGCACCCTAAGAGTACGACCGATTGGTACGTAATATATTCGTTGGGAATTAAACACCCAAAATTGTAGGGAATTAAACAAACTTTCATATATTCGTTGGAAATTAAACACCCAAAACTTTAAATAACATTGTTCAACGTAATGTTTACAAAATTTTCTGTCTACTGACAGATATTCAAAACTTGCCACAAGGTCTATGCCTAAGAAACTTTAATCCTTCCGGCACTATTCTTGCTAATATGTTCATCACAGGGTTTCCATGCCTAAGATTCTTAGTCCATCCAGCACTAACACCAGACTAAACATATTTAATCATGTTTCCTTGAAAATGTTAAAAAATAGTACATCAGTGAAAAGCTGGTGAATACATTTAATTTAACACAAAATATGTTGGCATGAATAGCGATAATCAGTTAATCATAAATTAACGGTAAACCACACATTTAGCAGTCTATTTCAACTGGAAGTCCCCCTCCATATATATTGGTATTGGTGCTCAGGCAGTCTTACTACGGGACTCTCCGGATCTGCACTGAGTCTGAACCAACCCTAGTATAGAATTTTCACCCATCCCCAGTATATAATTTGATCAAACATACATATACTTCTAGTCTAAATGTTTTAGCAGAATACCTCTATGCATTAACATGGTTAACGTACTAATATCATTTTCGCAAAATAAAATCATTTTAATGTTTTGAAAGTATTAAACGTATTCACCTGTTAAGTTGAACAGAGCCTCTAAACATGATAAGCTTTTGTTTCTGAACCTAACTTAAGGATTAAGTCACGAGCCTCTAACACCTTGATTAAATCAGAACTTCTATACTTGTTGTCTAGAGCATATACACTGGTTTCCTAATCTCGAGTTGTCTTTGTGGTGTTTAAAAGGTGATAGAGAGTTTCGTGTGTGTGATAGTAGAGAAGAGGGTTGTGAAATGAAATGAAGCTAGAAGCATCTATTTATTTATCGATATTTATTATTCATTACGTATTTCTTACTTATTAAGTTTAATCCAAGCTTAATTATTAAGTCCAAAACTTATCAATTAAGCTTTATATTTTATTCAAACCTTAGCCATTAAGTTTTATATTATATTTAAAACTTAGCTATTAAGTTTTATATTTTATTTAAGACTTAGCTATTAAGCCTTATCCAAAACATAGCCGTTAAGTTTTATCCTATTCTTTATCTAAACTTAGGCACTAAGTTTTATCAAATACTTAATTATTAATTTTTATCCATAGCTTAACTATTAAGTTACATCTAAAGGCTTAGCCATTAAATATTTATCAAAAAAACATAGTCATGAAGTCATGCTTAAAACATAACTATGATTATTTATTGACAAAATAATATGAAAATTTCATAGGTGTTACATCCTACCCACCTTTATTTAAATCTCGTCCTCGAGATTTATTGGAACTAGTGTGGATATTTCTTTTTCATTTCCGACTCTAGTTCCCACGTATATTCGGGACCACGTCTTGAGTTCCATTTTACCTTTACCAATACTAGCTTCCTTCTCTTTAGATGTTTTTCATGACGGTCTTCGATTTGAAGAGGTTGTTCGATAACTTATCCATGCTAAATCTCTTTAGAATCGAGAAGTAAAACAACTATCTCTATCTGACACGTAGGATAGTGGCACACCATGTAAAGTTACTATTTCATTGGAATGAAATTGGCGGACTTAGTTAGTCGATCAATGATAACCCAGATAGTATCATTCCCATGACTTGTTCGAGGAAGTTTAGTAATAAAATCCATGATTATCATTTTCCATTTGCAGACTGGTAGTTCAAATTGTTGCAGTAAACCTGAAGGTTTCTGGTGTTCTGCCTTAACTCGAGAGCATGTGAGACATTTTGCAACATATAGTGCAATGCTCATTTTCTTACCTATCCACCAGTAGTTAGTTTTCAGATTTTTATACATTTTATTGCTCCCTGGGTGCATTGTATATCTAGACTTATGAGCTTCTTCAAGTATTCTATCTCTCAAGTTACAAGCAATTAGCACCAAAATTCTCTTATTTAATCTAATCAGTTCATCTTCTCATTTATCCAACTGATCAAGCATTCCCTTAATTCCTTCTTCTTTTTCTATCTCTTGTAGGGCTATTTTCTGAGCATTCTTCAATTAACTAAGTAAATCAATTTGAAGATCAAGCCTTAAGGGATGAACCCTTTTTGGCTTTTCTCTTCCTTTTCTACTCAAGGCATCAGCCATAACATTGGCTTTACCTTTATGATAACAGATTTCACAATCATAATCGCTTAGGATTTCCATCCTTCTCCTCTGTTTCATATTTAGTTCCTTCTGGCCAAAGATATATTTTAGACTCTTATGGTCAGTGTAGATAGTAAATTTGACTCCATAAAGATAGTGTCTCCATATCTTTAGCGCAAAGATTATGGCACCCAACTCCAAATCGTGAGTCGTATAATTCTTCTCGTGTGTTTTTAGTTGACGTGATGCATAAGCGATAACTTTATTTCTTTGTATTAACACGCATCCAAGACCAATGTGTGAAGCATCACAATAAATGACAAAATCTTCAGTACCTTCTGGAAAAGTCAGGATGGGTGCATTTGTTAACTTTTCTTTAAGGTTCTTGAATGCTTCATCCTGTTTTGGTCCCCATTCGTATTTTGCGGATTTTCGAGTCAAAGATGTAAGAGGGGTAGTGATTCGAGAAATGTTTTGAATGAATCAACGGTAGTATCCAGCCAATCCAAGGAAACTACGAACTTCAGATGGGGATGTAGGGATTTCCCATTTAGAAATAGCCTCAATCTTGGAAGGATCCACTTGAATGATTTTAGCGTTAATAACATGGCCAAGAAATTGTACTTCCATAAGCCAAAATTCATATTTCGAGAATTTAGCGTGCAATCTCTCACTTCTGAGTACCTCAAGTAGTATTTTAAGATGGTTCACATGTTCATCTTGGGATTTGAAATAGATAAGAATATCATCTATAAACACGATTACGAACTTATCTAAATAGGGTGTATAAACTCGATTCATCATGTCCATAAAAGCTGCAGGGGCATTAGTGAGTCCAAAGGGCATAACTGTGAACTCATAATGCCCGTATCTAGTTCGGAATGCAATTTTAGGAATATTATCTTCTTGAACTGTCACAACCTCAATTTCCACAAACGGGGTTTTACCGTTAGGCGTGTGACATACCAGGATCTCAGACACAGTCATATCGAACGACACTATATGAATTTGAAAATACACGTTTAACTTCAATCGGAGTAACATAAACAAATTAACATTGTGCGGAAGCGTATACATGGAATGGAAATCCATTACAAAAGGGTTACAAGTGCCAAATCTAAACCAATGTTCAATGCAAGAAAACATGATGAATGAATGCATGTCCTGAGTGCGTTCCTGGAGCGTGCATCATGAGCTTATGCGTTCCTGTGACCTGAGAAAACATGCTAAAGTGTGTCAACATAAAGTTGGTGAGTTCACAGGTTTTAAATCACAGATAAAATGTTGGTAACTGTTCTAATGGTAAAGTAATTAAAGCATATCGATAGGTAGCTAGCCTATAGTCAAGTTACTTAGCGTTTCGAACCGAAGCTGACTGTTTGCATGTCCTATATGTTTGTTGTTTCCCCGTCACGTCTCACCAGACAGTGACAAATGTTTGGTCAATAATGCACCCGTTTGACCTCCAATCAAGCTAGCGCGACTAGCCCGATCGGGGTTTGTCAGACCCAGTAGTACTACTCAGAATTACCTCGCTACACACTACTAACGGTTCGAGAATGTCAGGACTGTTATGTATGTTTGCACTAACGTAACAAGCGATATCAATAATACTAAAACCATTTATGTAAAACGTTTGCATGTCTTCTCCCCAAAAGGAAAGAGAGTAAAAGAGGGGCCGTGAATACTCACAGATGATGTAGTAGGTACATAGGATGGAAGCCTCCCAAATGTTGGTTACAGTGAACGGTCAAATACCTATTGATAGTGTTAATAGCAATGTCTAGTCGGGTCGGGTTGCATGGGTTCGGTCGTGGGTGACACACACACAAGTAGGCAGACACACATCAGACCTTGTATAGAGCTTAGTATTAGGAGTAGTCCCAAATGGATTTGTCAATAATTGTAAAAGGTTAGGTTATTTCAATTAGAAATTGTATGTGCTTGTTGATAGCGTTGACTTTAATCTTTGTGGTCAAGAAATGACACTTTATTAATGTTACTTTATCGTCGTAAGACTAGACCCACGACTGGACACTCCATCTGCATGAATGGGCCTTCAATTGTACGAATCAGCTTCACTCGTAGGATTGAACCCTCATTCGTGCGACTGAACATTCAGTCGTACCACACAACACCCATTCGCACGACTTAACAGTCATTCACACAATTCAACCTTTACTCGTACGAATCAGCTCCATTCGTACGACTGAACCTTCATTCTTGCGATTGGACCTTCAGTCGTGCGATACACAAAGTCGCACACATTCATCCGCATTGACTTAATTCGCATGCAAAACTCATTAGCATGCATTCATTCGCACGACACGCACACACACATGGACTCAGTCGCACGACTCGCCCCAGTTGCACCACTCAGTCGCACGATGGACTCAAACGCATATACTCAGTCGCATGACTCACCCAGTCGCATGACTCAGTCGCACGATGGACTCAGACGCATGGACTCACTCGCACGACTCATCCAGTCGCATGACTCAGTCACATGACTGGCCCAGTCACGAACTGCAGCAGATCACGACTGCTGGACGGGCTGAACAGCCTTTGGCTGTTCCGTGCTCGGTTTTCACACAATCAAGACTTCCAGAAACACTTTCCTAACATGTCTAAGTAAAATGCACAAGCAGATGGACATCACACACACCCACACGACCACATGCATTCGGGATGAAATCGAACACCCGAAACCCCAAAATCGTAGATGTGAATGAGCAATAAAATGGACGACCAAGGTCGCCTACCTACTGGAATCGTGATTTCTCAGCTGTTGTGTGGTCTAATCCGACGAAAAACAAGCTCAACGAGGTGGTTTTTGGTGCTAGGAGGAAGAAATGGAGAAGAAGAAAGCGTAGATGAAGATGAAGAGCAGAGGGTGAAATGTTAGGCTGGTGGATGGGTATTTATACCCAGCCCCAGTTTGGCAATTGTCAACTTTAGGCCCTGCACTTGGGTCCCGTGTCCCCAATTTCGTTCAGGTTGATAACGACGTGTAGGAGCGAGTTATATTTAATTAAGAGGATTCCTTCAGTAACCATGTTTATCCTAATCCTCTACAAACACTATTTTGGTGTCCTAAAAACGGGTCATTCGTGATGTTAGTATTATATAACACAATATGTTTAACGATGACGGTGGCAATGCTTGTAAATGTTTTGGGTGATAACATTTGCAAGAAGTGTTAACGACAAAAGTCGAAGTGGTGTTAACCTGAAATTATGGTGTGTCACAGTATCCCCATGTTGAAGGAATTTTCATCTTGAAAATTAGAGCATCATGTTACATGGTTCGACGGGGAATACAAGGCTCGGCGATTCGCCACGTGTGCTAAGCGGGGTTCCTGCCTGTCTCAAGAAGTAGATGTCTGTAGAAGTAGATGCCTGGTTATGGAACAGTTGTGGATACTTCTTCTTCATCTGATCCTCGCGTTCCCAGGTAAACTCTGGTACACGCTTTGAGTTCCAACGGACCTTGACGACAGGGATACGACTATGTTTGAGGGTCTTGAGCTCTCGGTCCATAATTTCCACTGGTTCCTCGATGAAGTGTAGTTGTTTATCAACCTGTATCTCATCCAATAGAACGACGAGAGTCTCGTCTACAAGGCATTTTCTCAGGATTGACACGTGGAACACATCGTGTACTCCACGGAGTTCTTCGGGTAGGTTCAGCTGATAGGCCACGGGGCCAACCCGTTTGACAATCTCAAACGGTCCCACGTATCTAGGGCTTAGTTTCCCACGTTTTCCGAAATGTACCACACCCTTCCAAGGTGACACCTTCAAAAGCACTTTGTCGCCTATTTGGAATTCCAACGGTCAGCGACGCTTATCAGCGTAACTCTTCTGTCGGTCACGTGCTGCCGCCATACGGTTACGGATCTGGACGATCTTCTCGGTCGTCTCGTGCACAAGTTCGGGGCCGATGAGTTGACTTTCTCCAACTTCCGCACAGCAAATAGGTGATCGACACTTGCGCCCATACAGTGCCTCGAATGGAGCAGCTTTGATCGAGGTGTGGTAGCTGTTATTATAAGAAAACTCAACAAGCGGTAAGTGAGTTTCCCAACTGCCGCCGAAGTCTATCACGCAGGCATGCAGCATGTCTTCCAAGGTCTGGATCGTACTCTCACTCTGGCCATCGGTTTGTGGGTGATAAGCGGTGCTCATATCCAACCGCGTTCCCAATGCCCGTTGTAAAGATTGCCAGAAGTGTGACGGAATCGAGCGTCACGATCAGAGATAATGGAAGTCGGAACTCCATGCCGAGAGACTAATTCCCTTAGGTAGATACGAGTTAACTTTTCCATGCGGTCAGTCTCCCGGATTGCCAGGAAGTGTGCGGATTTCGTCAGACGATCCACGATCACCCAAATGGTATCGCATCCGCTGGGAGTTCTCGGCAGTTTTGTGATGAAATCCATTGATATCTGCTCCCACTTCCTTACTTGAATTTCCGGTTGTTGAAGTAATCCAGAGGGTCGTTGATACTCCACCTTAACTTTAGAACAGGTCAAACATCTGCTTACATAGATGGCGATATCGGCATTCATGTTTGACCACCAGTAAAGAACCTTCAGGTCGTGGTACATCTTGTCTGAACCTGGGTGGATTGAGCACCGGGATTTGTGAGCTTCGTCCATTACTAGATCTTGTAGGTCTCCATACGAGGGAACCCACGTTCGATCCATGAAGTAGTGGATTCCGTCAGACTTGGTTTCCAGTTGCTTCTCCATGCCTCGTGGCGATTCGGCTTTCAGGTTCTCGTCTTTTAACGCCTCATGTTGAGCATTGCGGATCTGATCGGGTAAACCGGTGTGAATGGTGAGTTGCAATGCTCGAACTCGTCTTGGCTTGGGTGTTTCCTTCCGACTTAGGGCATCTAGTACTACATTGGCCTTGCCCGGATGATACTTGATCATACAATCATAGTCGTTTAAAAACTCGACCCAACGACGTTGTCTCATATTCAGCTCCTTCTGTTCAAAGATGTGCTGGGGACTCTTATGATCGGTGTAAATGGTGCACTTGGTACCGTACATGTAGTGTATGCATATCTTGCGTGCGAACACAACTGCTCCCAGCTCTAAGTCATGTGTCGTGTAGTTTTTCTCATGAGCCTTCAATTGTCGGGAAGCATAGGCAATCACCTTCTGGCGTTGCATTAGCACACAAACGAGGCCTTGAATAGAAGCATCACAGTAAACTACAAAATCATCCGTTCCCTCAGGCCGGGACAGATTCGGTGCCGTACAGAGCTTCTGCTTCAGAACCTGGAATGTTGCTTCTTGTTTGTCACCCCAATTGTACGTGGTGCCTTTATGAGTTAACGCGGTGAGAGGTTGAGCAATCTTTGAAAACCCTTCGATGAACCGTCGATAATAGCCAGCCAACCTGAGGAACTGTCATACCTCAGTTGGAGTCTTAGGCGTAGCCCAGTTCTTGATGGCTTCTATTTTTTGCCGGGTCAACATGTATCCCATCCTCATTGACCACATGACCCAAGAAGTGGACCTCTCGTATCCAGAAGTCACACTTTGAAAATTTCGCATACAGTTGCTCTCGTTTCAGCAGCTCCAGAATCAATCTAAGGTGCTCATCGTGTTCTTCATTATACTTTGAATAAATAAGGATGTCGTCAATGAAGACAATGACGAACTTGTCCAAATAGGGTTAGCACACTCAGTTCATGAGATCCATGAAAACCGCTGGCGCATTGGTCAACCCGAATGGCATAACCAAAAACTCGTAATGGCCATACCATGTTCTGAATGCATTCTTTGAAATGTCTTCATCTCGAATCCTTAGTTGATGATAACCCGATCTCAGATCTATCTTGGAGTAGAAACTCGACCCTTGAAGTTGATCGAAAAAATCATCGATGCGCGGGAGGGGATAACGATTCTTAACCGTTGCTTTGTTCAATTCCCTGTAATCGATACACATACGAAAAGTTCCGTCCTTCTTCTTGACAAACAGGACTGGGGCTCTCCATGGTGATGAGCTAGGTCTGATAAACCCTTTTTCCAATAATTCCTGCAATTGCGTAGACAGCTCTTGCGGTTCTTTTGGAGCTAATCTGTATGGTGCTTTCACGATAGGGATGGCTCCAGGTACCAAATCAATCTGGAACTCGACTTGGTGATGCGGTGGGAGACCAGGTAGGTCTTCAGGGAAAACCTGAGGATAATCACGTACAACAGGGATATCTTCAATCTTCTTTTCCTCGGTTCCCTTTTCAGTGATCAGAGCAAGGAAAGCTGTATGCCCCTTACGTAAGCACTTCTGGGCCTTCATGTAAGAGTTAATTCCGGAGACTGTACCACTCCTTTCGCCCTGAACAGACAAAACCTCACCACTAGGAAGGGATACACGAACGACTTTCTCACCACAGATGATCTCGGCTTGATTCTTAGATAGCCAGTCCATACCCACAACTACATCGAAGCTACCAAGTGTGACAGGCATCAAATCTATATCTATCTCATGACCACATAATCCTAGTTTGCATCCCTTAATGATGTGAGTTGCCTCAATTAGTTTCCCGTCAGCTAATTCTACAACGTAACTAGGCTCCACAACAGCTAAGGTTACATCTAAGAACTTAATGAACTTGTTGGAAACAAAACTCCTGTCAGCGCCGGTATCAAATAGTATAGAAGCAAAACAACCATTCAGGGGAAACGTACCAGTAACCACATTCTGATCATCCCTTGCCTCGCCAGAACCAATCACGAATGCATGACCCTTAGCATTGCCCCCATTATTACCCTTGTTTCCACCCTTCAGCTGTGGGCAATCCTTCCTGTAGTGGCCCTCCTTACCACACTCATAACAGCCCCTAGTCGCTCCGCCCTGGCGTTGCTGTTGAGGTTGTTGCTGAGGCAACAGCTCACCCCTGTAGAGTTTAGCAGCATGACCCATCTTTCCACACCTTTGGCAACGGATGCGGTCACACTGGCCATGGTGGTGGAAGTTGCACCGGTTATACTTTGGATACTTGCCCGCATAGCTGCTCGATCCCTGGCCATTGTTGTTGTTGTTGCTGTTCTGGTTGTTGTTGGTAAAGCTTCTTGATGAATCAAACTTTCTGATCTGTTGTTGCTGGGTGTTATTGGAGCTTGAAGACTTACTGTTGTTACCATCCCACTTCTTTTTGTGCTCGATTGATCCAGAGGTGGCGCCACGTTTATGTACGATACCCTGTGCCACTGCCTGATCAGTGAGCTTGTGAGCCAGTCGAATAGCCTGTTGAATAGTGAAAGGATCAGCAGCCATAACACTAGCCTGGATCTGAGGAGCTAGGCCATCAATGTACTTCTCAATCCGTTTGTAGGCCGGGGTCACCATATGAGGACATAGAGCAGCCAACTCGTGTGAACGAGTCGTATATTCCTCAATCTCAGAGCCAGTCATTTTGAGATTCCAAAACTCTGCTTCTAGCTTCTAGACCTTGTTTCTGGGGCAATACTCTTCTTTCATCAAAGTCTTGAAGTCTTCCTACGGTAAACCATTAGCAGCCTCAAGTCCTAGGGTCTGGACTTGTGAGTTCCACCACGTTAGAGCTGGTCCTTCTAGTGTGTCGGAGGCGTACATGACGCGGCTTCCCACCGGGCAGTTACACATAGCGAAAACTAACTCGAGTTTCTCCAGCCAGCGAAGTAAGGTGACAGCACCCTTAGAACCACTGAAGGAGTGAGGCTTACAATCCATGAACATCTTGAAGGTACTGGCTGTTGGGCCTCCTTGATTCTGATTCTGGTTGTTCTGGTTCTGGTTGCGGGTCTGTTCATAGGCTGCGAGCGTATCAGCAACACACTTGTTGATGATGGCATCCAACTCAGCTTGAGTCAGGTTGATGTTTCCGCGTCGACCCGAGCATCCAGCTCTTCTTCCAGACATGATTCTTCAAATCACAATACACAATAGTCACTAACCAAATAATAATTATTGATAAAAATAAGTTGTAAAAATACAACGTATTTAAATCGAACAACCATGATTCAATGTATCTATGTGTTGGAAGGAAAATAATCTGGCGATCCGAGTTAAAATAATTCCCTTTGAAGTTCCAAGCGTCTCACATTTATTGTTCAGATTAGTGAAGGAGATAGAATATGTTGGAATTAGGAACAAGTGTGAATGAATTGGAAGGGTATGGTGTTGTTCTTTGTTTGTTATCGTTAGGCTAGTTGTGCGTGTTGGAAAGGCTTCCGTGTTCCAAAGTGGTAATGTTGGGTTCAATTTGTCGTTGCTTCAACTCCGGGAGTGAAGAAACGAGCGTAGTTGTTGGAAGTGAGCAAGCGGGTCTCTCCGCCCCTCTGTTAGGCGATGATGTTACAAGTGACATGGACAGCACAGATAATGTTATGATCGTTCAGTTATGTCATGTTGGTATGCTAGGAGGATGTTCGTACAACGGTTGTAATCATGTAAAAGTGTCCGTGCAGTACTAGTGTTGTGTCTAAGGCTATAGTCTAGATGCAAATGCAATCCTAGTTCTCTATAACCTGTGGCTCTGATACCAATCTGTCACACCCTCAATTTCCATAAACGGGGTTTTACCGTTAGGCGTGTGACATACCAGGATCTCAGACACAGTCATATCGAACGACACTATACGAATTTGAAAATACACGTTTAACTTCAATCAGAGTAACATAAACAAATTAACATTATGCGGAAGCGTATACATGGAATGGAAATCCATTACAAAAGGCTTACAAGTGCCAAATCTAAACCAATGTACAATGCAAGAAAACATGATTAATGAATGCATGTCATGAGTGCATTCCTGGACCGTGCATCATGAGCTTATGCGTTCCTGTGACCTGAGAAAACTTGCTAAAGTGTGTCAACATAAAGTTGGTGAGTTCATAGGTTTAAATCACAGATAAAATGTTGGCAAGTGTTCAAATGGTAAAGTAATTAAATCATATCGATAGGTAGCTAGCCTATAGTCAAGTTACTCAGCGTTTCGAACCGAAGCTGACTGTTTGCATGTCCTATATGTTTGTTGTTTCCCCGTCACGTCTCACCAGACAGTGACAAATGTTTGGTCAATAATGCACCCGTTTGACCTCCAATCAAGCTAGCTCGACTAGCCCCGGCAGGGTTTGTCAGACCCAGTAGTACTACTCAGAATTACCTCGCTACACACTACTAATGGTTCGAGAATGTCAGGACTGTTATGTATGTTTGCACTAACGTAACAAGCAATATCAATAATACTAAAACCATTTTTGTAAAATGTTTGCATGTCTTCTCCCCCAAAAGGAAAGAGAGTAAAAGAGGGGCCGTGAATACTCACACATGATGTAGTAGGTACGTAGGATGGAAGCCTCCCAAATGTTGGTTATAGTGAACGGTCAAATACCTATTGATAGTCATGTTAAGCATTAATGTTGTGTCTAGTGTTAATAGCAATGTCTAGTCGGGTCGGGTTGCATGGGTTCGGTCGTGGGTGACACACACAAGTAGGCAGACACACATCAGACCTTGTATAGAGCTTAGTATCAGGAGTAGTCCCAAATGGATTTGTCGATAATTGTAAAAGGTTAGGTTATTTCAATTGGAAATAGTATGTGCTTATTGATAGCGTTGACTTTAATCTTTGTGGTCAAGAAATGACACTTTATTAATGTTACTTTATCATCGTAAGACTAGACGCACGACTGGACACTCCATCCGCACGAATGGGCCTTCAATTGTACGAATCAGCTTCACTCGTACGATTGAACCCTCATTCGTGCGACTGAACATTCAGTCGTACCACACAGCACCTATTCGCATGACTCAACAGTCATTCGCACGATTCAACCTTCACTCGTACGAATCAGCTCCATTCGTACGACTGAACCTTCATTCTTGCGATTGGACCTTCAT
Source organism: Flaveria linearis (assembly GCA_024085815.1). Classification (NCBI taxonomy): domain Eukaryota; kingdom Viridiplantae; phylum Streptophyta; class Magnoliopsida; order Asterales; family Asteraceae; genus Flaveria; species Flaveria linearis. The sequence continues at coordinate 40,279,203 of CM044003.1, read as the reverse complement.
TCGTGCGATACACACAGTCGCACACATTCATCCGCATTGACTCAATTCGCATGCAAAACTCATTTGCATGCATTCATTCGCACAACACGAACACACACATGGACTCAGTCACACGACTCACCCTAGTCACACCACTCAGTCGCATGATGGACTCAAACGCATGGACTCAGTCGCACGACTCACCCAGTCACATGACTCAGTCGCACGATGGACTCAGACGCATGGACTCAGTCGCACAACTCACCCAGTCGCATGACTCAGTCGCATGACTGGCCCAGTCGCGAACTGCAGCAGATCGCGACTGCTAGACGGGCTGAACAGCCTTCGGCTGTTCCGTGCTCGGTTTTCACACAATCAGGACTTCCAGAAACACTTTCCTAACATGTCTAAGTAAAATGCACAAGCAGATGGACATCACACACACCCACACAACCACATGCATTCGGGTTGAACCCGAACACCCAAAACCCCAAAATCACAGATGTCAATGAGCAATAAAATGGACGACCAAGGTCACCTACCTACTGGAATCGTGATTTCTCAGCTGTTGCGTGGTGTAATCCGACGAAAAACGAGCTCAACGAGGTGATTTTGGTGCTAGGAGGAAGAAATGGAGAAGAAGAAAGCGTAGATGAAGATGAAGAGCAGAGGGTGAAATGTTAGGCTGGTGGATGGGTATTTATACCCAGCCCCAGTTTGGCAATTGTGAACTTTAGCCCCTGGGTCCCGTGTCCCCAGTTTCGTTCAGGTTGATAACGACGTGTATGAGCGAGTTATATTTAATTAAGAGGATTCCTTCAGTAACCACGTTTATCCTAATCCTCTACAAACACTATTTTGGTGTCCTAAAAATGGGTCATTCGTGATGTTAGTATTATATAACACAATATGTATAACGATGACGGTGGCGATGCTTGTAAATGTTTTGGGTGATAACGTTTGCAAGAAGTGTTAACGACAAAAGTCGAAATGGTGTTAACCTGAAATTATGGTGTGTCACATGAACTTTGAGATGGTGATAAGCTGATCTTAGGTCAATTTTAGAAAAGTAGCACGCTCCCTGAAGTTGATCAAATAGATCATCGATTTGAGGAAGTAGATACCGATTTTTGATGGTTACCTAGCTCAACTCACGATAATCAATACACATACGCATTGACCTATCCTTCATCTTAACAAATAGAATTGGAGCGCCCCAAGGCGAAGAACTCGGTCGAATAAATCCATTCTCTAATAGTTCATCTAACTGTTGCTTTAATTCTTTCATTTCAGTTGGAGCTAATCTGTACGGGCTTTTGCTATTGGTGGTGTACCCGGTACCAGATCCATTCTAAATTCAACTCCACGATCAGGTAGAATCCCTAGCTATTCATCTGGAAAGAGGTCGGTAAATTCGGCTACAACTGGCACGTCTTCAATCTTTTTCTTCATTTTGTCATCTGATACAGTTATCATATATGCCAAGCATCCTTTCCTTAAGCATTTGGTTGCTTTTAGCATTGAGATTATTTTCATGATTTGTTGGTTTGTCACCTTGACAATAATCTCTTCTCCGGTAGGCGTACAGAGTTTAATGAGCTTTTTATTACAGATGATATGGGCTTGGTTCAAGGCTAACTAGTCCATACCAAGTACCACGTCAAATCTCTCTAATGTCATAGGCAAAAGTTTCACAGGGATGACATGATTAGAAAGAGTAATCCTACCGTTATCTAAGGATTCTACGATTTTAACTAGATCTTCGTTTGCGGTTTCAACTTCATAGGATTTGTCTAACCTTACTAGAGGTTCATTTAATAAAGTACTAAACTTATAGTCTATGAAGCTTTGGTTTGCACCGGAATCAAATAAAAATTCTAGCATAACATTATTGATAAGATGTGTACCGGTAATGACGTCCGGCAAGTCAGCAGCCTCACGAGCATTCATCATAAATGCTTGTACTGTGTTCTTCACACCAGGATCTGTCTTGGTTCCAGATCCTCTAGCACCACCTTCTTATTAAGCCTCAGGCATTCAGACTTATAGTGCCCTTGTTTATTGCAGTTGAAACAAGTAATCACCTTTTTCTTATAGCAAGCCTTAGAAGTGTGTCCTGAAGTCTTATAAAAGTTTCAAAATAGAGTGGATTTGCATCTTCGTGTGTGTCTCTTCCCGTACGTTTTGCATCTGGGGAGAGAGTATGAATCTTCTTTCTTTCCTTGCCCTTTATCAAGTTTCTTTGTCACTATATTTGGTTTATGGGCCACCTCTTTCTTCTTATTCTCTTCCTGGGTTCTAACCATTCCATCTGTCAAGTCCAGCTAACTCTACCACAGACTCTATTGTCTATGGCATAACCGCCTTCACCATATCACAAATTTCATTGACCAGTCCCCAAATATAGCGACTGATCATGTTGCATTCGGGTGTCACAATATGTGGCACGAGTCAGGCATATGCAAAGAATTTGGTATTATACCCTTGTTATCTAAACCAACCATTCGAAGATTTAGAAATTCATTGGTGATTTTCTCCTTTTCGTTCATTGGGCAGAACTTTCAAGTTACCAATGCACGAAATGCATCTCAAATCATTACATAAGTCTTATTTCGTCCCTTTGACTGAATAATAGTGTTCCACTATTCCAATGCCTTATCTTTGAAAGATTGTGAGGCGAACAAAACCATGTCCTCATTAGCACACTTGCTAATAGCTAAGACTGCTTTGTTCTTTTCTAGCCATTGGATGGCTGTAATTACGCCTTCGTTTCCTGAAAACTCAGTAGGTTTGCACGCTTGAAATGTTTGATATGAACATCCATCCTGTTTCTTCCTTTTCTTAGGCATTTCATCTTTGAAATTTTCACCAATCGAGCTAAGACGATCATCATCTTTCTTTCTAGATCTTGAAACTTCTTTAGTTTGACGGGGAGGTTCGTTTTATTTTAATGCCGCGATTATGGTAGGAATTATATCTTTAATTCCCTCGGCAATCATCCTTTGTATTTCAGCTTTCTGGGTCGCACGATCTTCATCTTCGTTAACTATCTTACGGTTCCCTCTGGTACACACCGCGGGTTTATTATCATTGTTGTTTGACATTCTATAACGAGAATAAGAAGCAGTATCTTAATACTAAGATTTGAAACTTTTGTAAATAGTATCATTGGATACTTCGATATGTATTTCCATCGTTTACGATAAATAAGGTTTGTTTATTACGTCAGTATAATACTTTTTCCGATATCATGCATATCAATATAACAAGGCATGTAGCTACTTTTTCTTAGTAGGCAATATTTCTAATATTGGTTAAAGTCTAGATACTAAGGCAAGTATCTAATTTGCTAAAACCTGTGGCTCTGATACCAACCTGTCACACCCCGGTCTCAGGGCACCCGGGAGTGCGACCGATTGGTATGCATCATTGTTCACTTTTTATTTGTTTGTTGTGAAAGATGTTTAAGCAGCGGAAAACCATTTCACAATTCATTTGATAAAATAAAATAATTCTGATGATTTATAAAAAAACAAGCTTTCATATATTCGTTGGGAATTAAATGCCAAAAATTTTACATAACATTGTTCAATGCAATGTTTACAAAACTTTCTCTCTACTATCAGATATTCAAAACTTGTCACAAGGTCTATGCCTAGGAAACTTTAATCCTTCCAGCACTATTCTTGCTAATATGTTCATCACAGGGTTTTCATGCCTAGGATTCTTAGTCCATCCAGCACTAACACCTGACTAGACATATTTAATCATGTTTACCTGTAAGTGTTGGAAAATAGTACATCAGCGAAAAGCTGGGTAATACATTTAATTTGACACAAAATATTTTGCCATGAATAACGATAATCAGTTAATCATAAATTAATGGTAAACCACATATTTAGCAGTCTATTTCAACTAGAAGTCCCCCTCCATATATACTTGTATTGGTGCTCATGCAGTCTTACTACGGGACTCTCCGGATCTGCACTGAGTCTGAACCAGCCCTAGTATGGGATTTCACCAATCCCCAGGATATAATTTGATCAAACATACATATAATTCTAGTATAAATGTTTTAGTAGAATACCTCTATGCATTAAGATGGTTAACATACAAATGCCATTTTCATAAAATAAAATCATTTGAATGTTTTAAAAGTATTAAACATATTCACCTTGTAAGTTGAACAGAGCCTTTAAACTTGATAAGCTTTTGAGAAATAGAGAGGATTTCTTAATGATTTCTTCACCCTTGAGTTAGATTTTTGCAAGAACTTTCCCCAAAGTCACAAAGGGTCCTTAAAATCAGGTGTTGAAGCTTTAAAAATTCTTGGATGATCAAAGTGTCAAAGTGGTGGGGGTGTGGAGATGGGGTTTTGGCTGAGGTAGAGGAGAGGGGGAGAAGAGAGAAAATTTAGTGAGAGAAAGGGTCTGTGTAGGTGAAGGTGAATTGATGAAATGGTTGAGTGTGGCGTTGGGTTAAATAAGAAATGATTAAGTGGTTTATATAGCCCAAATAATTATTTATTGGCTAGATATTTGGCTGGTGGGTCCCCAAAAGGGATGCCACTTGGCGTAAGGGGGTGCCTGTCTCGTTAAATTTTCATTAAAATTTTTAAATGTTCTTGTTTTATGAGAAAATTTTTGTAAAATCAAAATACTAGTTGTAGACTTTCCATAGGTTGAAAACATGAATAAAAATGATTACCAGCCTAAATAAATATTTAACAGGTTAATACAGCATGCAAATACTGTATGTAAGAACACTGCTATCTGAATTAAAAAATGTACCATGTAAATTTTAAGAACATGAATAAATTAATTAACAATAATTTGGTAATTTGAATGCCAAATAAAGAGTTTACAAGTGATGACCATTATGTTGCATGTGTGAAAGGAAAGCAACACAAAGTGTCACACAAGCTAAAGGAAATGAACTCTATCACTACTCCCCTACACTTATATGTATGGATATCTTTGACCCTACTAGTGTAATGAGTTTAGGAAGAACTTCATATTATCTTATGATCACAAATGATTTCATAAGATATACTTGGGTCTTCTTTACTGGAAGTAACGATAAGACCCCTTAAATCTTTTAATCTATCATTATGCAAATTGAGAATTAATGTGATCACAATGTTAAGATCATAAGATATGATATGGAACTGAATTCAATAACCAAATCTTTGATACATTTTATGATTAAAAGGGTATTTCAAGACAATATAATGCTCCTAGATCTTCTCAAAAAAATGGTGTTGCTAAGGAGAAAAAGGAAACTTATTAAGGCTATAAGAACACTGCTATCTGAATTAAAACAACCCATCACCTTCTGCATAGAGGTAGTCAACACTGTCTTCTATGTGTAGAATAGAGTTTTATTATTCAAAAGTTATGGTAAGACTTATTATGAACCATGGCACAAAAGGGAACCATTTATTAGTTTCCTCAGGTCATTTGGATGTCCATGCACCATCTGAATACCAAAGATCATATAGCCAAGTTTGTTGAGAGAGCAGATGATGGAAATTCCATTGGATACTCTTCCTAAGCTAAGGTTTATAGAGTATACAATCTTAGAACTAGAGTAATTGAGGAATTAGCCAATGTGACCTTCGATGAACACATTCCTAGTGTGAAAGGTTCTAGTCCTGATAGGCTATTTGATCTTGCTTTAGTTACCAATTCTTTTAGCAAATCTTATAAAGATGTTAAAGGAACAACATGTAATACATTTGTTTGTAGATCCTGATCCAAGATTTTAGCTGAGAAGACCAAATGATAGAATTCCTTCAACACCAGTAGTAACAAACCCTGTAGAGGAAATTCTGTCAGACAACCATGATAAATTCTTCAGTTGATACATCTTTGGTGCCAACCAATTCTAGCAATAAGACACAAAACTCAAATAAAGGGATTTCAAATGTACGAGGAGATGGAGATGGTGAAAGTGACAATAATATCATGTTGACAACCACTCCTTTTATGAAAACATAAATAATGTCACAAACTCTCTAGATCAAGTCACACTTGATGGTATGCTGATGTGGTAAGTGATACTCATTCACTAGGTCTAATTTTCTCCAATATAGATCTGTCAAATCAACTTGCTATGATTCCTCTACTGAAAATCCACCAATTCATGATCAAAACTTTTTGTGCACTCTTACTTCTTGTCCTAGATTGAGCCAAAGAAAGTTGATAAGGCTTTAAGAGATGGAAACTGGATTGAAGCAATGCAGGAGGAACTACATCAATTTAAAAGACAAGGTGTTTGGAACCTATGTTCTCTTCCACCTGGGAAGATGCCAATAGGTACCAAGTGGGTTTTAAGAAACAAGAATGATAATAGAGGGCTTGTCATTATTGGACTCAACAAAGTGTATTAAGAATTAATGCAAGAAAGTATGACGCTTGTCATTATCAAACAAACTAACAAATGTGTTTCAATATACAAATCATATATTAGAAACACATTAACATCATTAACATTCATTATTATCATTAACAATCTTGTAAATTTTCTTTTTCAGATTTGTAGATAAAAGAAAATTTTGCTATGTCATCCACAGCGGATGACTTAAGTCACAGTGGATGAGAACAAGTATACACTGCGGATGAACAAGTATTCACTCCGGATAAACAACATCCACAGCAGATGAGTTAAGCCACTGCGGATGCGCAACACCCACAGCAGATGAACTATGTCCACAGCAGATGAGTTAAGCTACTACGGATGAGCAACACCCACATCGGATGAACTATGTCCACAGCGGATGAACAAAAGTTCACAATGGATGACATGTTCTCACAGCGGATAAAGACATGTTCACACAGCGGATGGCTTATTCCCACAGCGGATGACTTAGATACTTAGGATTTATTTTATGTAATTTTCATTTACATAAGGGTAGATTAGTAATTGTACATAGCTTTTGTGTATAGGCTATAAATAGCACTCTAACCTAATCCTTTGTAAGCTTTTGAACAAATATCAATCAAACAAACATATTATTCATCTGTTCTTGCGTTCAAACATACACACACAAACACACAAACATACACTGTAATCATACACACTAATCATGGGTTTTCGCACCATGGTTATTGTTTGTTGATCATTGACAGATATTCAAAGGTCCTTGGGGAAACCAACTAGTTTATCTTGAATCTTGTTCTTACAAAGTTCTTGTTCAAGATGCTACACTAAGAGATTATTCTCTTCATAGCACTTGGTTTCATCAGGTGGTATCAGAGCCTTGGCTCAATCAAACAGTGATTTCGATCCTCTCAATCATCAAAAACAACTATTTCAGTTGTTCATTAGCTTCATAACACTCATTTTTAGCTTGAAATCATCTCATTTTCTTCTTCAAATATCATACATTCGATATGTACGAAAAACTAGAGTTTATCTTCTGTTTTTTCTCATTTTGAAGAAGAATTTGGGTTTTTACAAACATCAAGCTCAGAAAATCATTCCAAAATCATACATCCATTGTTTTGAAACGATAAACACAACAAAAATCATAGAAACATTGTCGATTTCTAAGAATTTTTGATACAACAATACATGGGTATTGTTCTATCACTTTTTAGCCGCCAACAAACCCTAGAAAACCCTAGTTTTATTCAGACACTGACATTTACATTTTGTGTTTATTGGGTTGTTGATCAGGAAATTCAAAGAAGGACAGCATTCGTCTTTTGAACTTTTAACAAAAAGTTACTTTTTGATCCAAAAAGTAAAGTTTTAAAATTAAAACTTTTTTTGTTTAAGGGTTTTGACTTTTTTCTTAGGGTTTTGACCAAAAGTCACGGTGCATCACTTATTAACAGAATATTCAATTATGTTAGCGAGGAGAAACATCCTCGTACTCACATTAAATTGAATTTAATTAATTACCTTTATTCAGTAATTCAATTAACATTTAATTTTTAACAAACAAACATAGTGACTTTAGGTTAAATCAAATTTAGCATCAAGCTAAATATTTTAACTAATTCTAACTTAAACCATTAAGTTAAAAATTAGAACAAACATGTCTGATGAATTGTCTGGAACAAAAAGTGGTCTCAAAACACCGAGACTGAAAACAAGGCTGATTTCAAACAGTGGAAAATAATATTTAGAAATTGGATCATTTTTCATGACCCAGACTTGTGGACCTCCATAACAGAAGGACCGTATATCCCTGTGAACTTGGGTCCAGATTACAACACACAAAAACCAGTTAGCTTAAAGAACGTAGCTGGTGATGAACTCAAAAAGGTCAAAACAGACATGAAAGCATACAGTATATTGGCAACGACCTTGCCAATTGAAATTCTAACACGGGTTGAGAATTTCAAAACAGCCAATGAATTATGGAAAGTTCTTCACACAATGTGCGAAGGTAGTGAAGAAATTAGAGAAATCAAAAAGGAAAAGTTGAGGACCCAATATGAAACTTTCCATCACATTCAGGGAAAATCTATTCCCTAGCAACTTCATAGATTTGTACAGTTGGTTAATGAGATGATTATCTATGGTCTCAAGTACGAATCTGTTGAAATCAACAAGAAGATGTTGCACACATTGCCTGAGAGTTGGACTCAGTCAGTGTCTCTGATGAAAGCAACACTACGTTTGGAGGCATTATCCTTGGACTATCTAGTCGCTAAGGTAGAAGCACTAGAACTAGATGAAAAAATCAAGAAACATCAACACTATCAAACATGTGGAAGCATACAAGTTCAAGGAAATTCAACATACAGACAATGCTTTTCTAACAAGCACAGGTGAGGATGAAGATGAAGAATTCCTAGGCTCCAGTGAGACATCTTTCTTCTCCGCACCAGAGACTCCTAATAATAAACACAAGTCTAAGAAGACTGGAGATCATGCTACTCATGAAACAACCCCTCAAAGCAAACATAACCAACATCATCATGCTTCAAGTTCAAGCAAACAACAACAGATAAGGTCATAAAACATACATAAGTTTGATAAACCAATGGATGCTCTCACTATCATTCTTTAAAGTGAAGAGCAAAAGGCAGCTTATGCAGCCTTTTCAACAAGTTTTGAGGCTTATCTTGGTGCCAACCTCACACCTTGTCAAATCATTCAACAAGACTTGGATGAACTTCGTTCAGACATGGTTGAAGAAATGGATCTATAATGGTCTATGGCTATGATTGCATATAGATCAAAGAGATTTTTGTAAAGAAATAGAGGGTTAAGCATGGATAAGAAGACCATGATTGGTTTTGACAAAACCAAAGTGAGATGTTACAACTGTTAACTATATGGACATTTTTCAAGAGAATGCTAACAACCAAGAGTTGACAGACACATCAATCAATCACTAGCTTCAAGCAGCTACCATACAAACAGACAGATACCACCACTAATCAGTATCCCTACTGTACCAACTCCACCTTAAATCACACAATACAGTCCAAGTCAACCTTCAAAATCATCTACAATGATCATCAAGAAGGATGGAGAATGTGACTGGAGCATGTATGAAGCTGAAATTCAATCTCCAGATCATGCTCTCATGGCTGATGTTGAAGATAAAGTTTCAGAAATCCCGAAGGAGGTAAAGGAGAACTTGTGCATACAAGCTTGCATAGATGAAGTCAATAGATATAGAGAACATGCAAACAAACTTTCAAAGAAAGTAATTGAAACAAACATTTTAAATGAAAGTCTTAATTCAGAACAAAAACAATATGGCATTAAAATACTTTCATTACAAAATGATTTGGACAAATTAATGTCTGAAAAATTAACATTTGCAGCTCAAGTTGAGCAACACTCTGTATCATTGACTGAATCCAAAACAGTCCAAGCTGAAACTGAAGTGAAACTTCAGAAGTTTCAGGTAAGCAACAAGAAGTTTAAAGAACTTCTTGCACAATAAAGGGCTTTTAAAGACCTTCAGGTTTGGGATACAACAAAGTTAATCCACCATATAATGATAATTATATACCTTTGTCTGATTCAATGACAACCAAATAGGGTGAGTCACTTGACCCACATGATAGAACAGATGATTCGAAACCATCAACACCATCATCAAAATCATCATTAAATGTGAGATCACCTTTGATAAAATTTGTTAAAAGTCAAGATTCACCATAAATTAAATCAATAGATTTTTATCAAGGAGAAAATAATGAATATGATGAACAAACATCTGATGAAGATGATGATGACTTACTAGATTATGAGTCTAACAACCAATTACTAAAACTCACAACGTTTCAAGTGTGGTTGATTCTCCAACTAAACAAACAAAACAGACTCAAGGTTTTGACATCTGCTCTGGTGGAAGGAATGTTGAAGCTTCCACTGCTTCACTTAAACAAATAAACAAATGAAAAGGAAAAGTTCCTATTTTTCAAAAACAATCAACTGTGACTTTTCAAAAACAAACAAAGTTCCTATATTCCTCTCAAATTAAACTTAAAGTTAAAAGTTGCAAACAAATAGAACAACACTGATTTACCGTATTATGAATGGTGTGATCAATACACTCATAGTACTGAAAAATGCAAATATTTTAAATATTACAAGTATTGTCATATGAACAACCACAATACTAAAAGTTGTCATTTTCATAATTATTGTTCTACTTGCAAAAGGAACAATCAAAGTACTGATACTTGCTTTTTCAATAAGAAAAACAAAAAGCAAAACACAGTCTCAAGTCGTTAAAACTGCTGAGAAACAAACAGTTCGGTCTAAACGGAACAAAACAGGAGTACCAAGACAAACTCCTCATCAAATGGTTGTTTTAAACAATGACAAGACATTTTATGACACCTTTTCACAAACACCAAGGAGACATAAGTCTCAAACCAGACAAACTTTTGACATTGGTTCTAGCAGAAAAACAGCTCAAAGTACTTCTCCTGACAGAGCTAAAATCAATCAGATGAAATCTAGTGTACCTAGAGTTCCTAAACCTCTAGGAAATACAATCTTAGCAGAAATCTGCATTATGGGAAAAGACGGAAAACCCAAGACCATCATGGCTTGGGTTGCACCCTCTAACTGATTTTTGTTTTTCTTAGGGACATCAAAGAAGGCCTGACAACATGTGGTATGTTGACAGTGGATGCTTTCGACATATGACAGGAAATTGTTCCCTACTTCGGGATTTTAAGAGCAAACATGGAGGCAATGTAGCCTTTGGAGGAGACAAAACTGGTGGGAAGATAACTGGAGAAGGAACAGTCTCTAATGGATTGATCAGCTTTGAAAATGTCAACTACTACTCTAATCTTCAGTTTAATCTTCTCAGTGCTCAGATCCGTGATAAAGGATACATCATCTTATTTGACTCCAACAACTGCTACATTCTCAAGACAAGTTTTCAAATACCTGAAGATTGTAACCTTTTGAAAACTCCATGTTATAACAACACATACATTGTTAATATGAACACTATTTTTGCAACCACTCCTGAAACATGTTTATTATCAAAAGCATCAGAAGATGTTTCCCAATTATGGCATAGATGATTAGGACATTCTAATTATAACAAAATGAATCAATTAGTAAAAGGTGACTTAGTAATAGGTTTATCACAAAAAGAAATCTTCTGTACTGACCACTGCACTGCATGTCTAAAAGGTAAACAACATAGTGTGTCCCATAAGTCAAAATTGGTAAACTCTAATAACACACCACTCAAATTGCTTCACATGGATCTTTTTGGTCCAACAAACATCCTAAGCATAGGAAAGAAGCAATATTGTCTTGTTATAGTAGATGATTACTCTAGATTTACTTGGGTCTTCTTTCTATTACACAAGTCAGAAACATCAGAATACTCAAGCCATTTATCACTAAGATTGAGAATTAATTGGATCTTAAAGTTAAATCTTTCAGAAGTGATAATGGTACTAAATTCAAGAATGACACTATCCTTTCTTTCTTTGCAGAAAAAGGCATAAGTCATCAATTCAGTGTAGCAAGAACTCCTCAGCAAAATGGAGTAGCTAAACGGAGAAACAGAACATTAATAGAAGCAGCAAGATCTAAGCTTGCAGACTCTCTGTTGCCTATCTCCTTTTGGGCAGAAGCAATCAACATAGCTTGCTACATACAGAACAGAACATTAATAATAAAAGAACATTCAAAAACTCCATATGAACTAATGTTTAAAAGAAGACCTTTTATATTATTCCTTAAATCATTTGGATGTTCCGTATCAATATTAAATAGCAGAGAACAATTATCCAAACTTGCTCCAAAAGCAGATAATGGATTTTTTGTTGGATACTCTGCAAGCTCAAAAGCATACAGAGTATACAATCCAAGACTTAATAGTATGGAAGAAACTACTGATGTGATCTTTAATGTACACACTTTCACAAAGAAAGTTACTGGATCTGACTGGTCGTTTGATATTGATTCATTAACCAAGTCATTTGACACATCTTATTTTGATGTTTCAGGCACCAAAGAAGACATTGAATATCCAATGGTATGTCCACCAACAACAATAGATGTTCCTCTAACTACTAATCCTCCAAGGAGACCCACAACATCTCCTTCAAGTACAACAGTTACACCTCCTACAGAACAAACAAAGACATCCAATGAAACAACCACATACACACCATCTTCCTCAACACATGTGCCAAACCAACCATCCAATCACCCAACATCAGACCATCCACACACTGTTGAAGAAGATGATGATTATCATTCCCTACCAGATACATATCATGATGAAGAAATCCTAGATTTCTTTCATGATTCCCCTCAAACATTCAATGATGCAACACAGCAAGAATGTCACATAACCACAAATACCCTTACAAATCCTACCACACCAGAACACACCTTAAACAATCTTGATTCAACAATTCCTGTTGATCAGACTGAAACAACAAGGATACACAAAGATCACCCTTTAGAAAACATCATAGGTGACCTTAATACACGTCTGAAAAGAAGTCAATCAGACACCGTAAATATTTGCTTGTTTTCCTGTTTCTTATCACTCACTGTAGCCAAAAACATCAGTGAACCACTTAAAGACAACATTTGGATAGAAGCAATGCAGCATGAACTATAGCAATTCGGGAAGCAAGAGGTATGGTCATTGGTTGATCTACCTGAACGACAGTATGCCATAGGAACAAGATGGCTCTTTCAAAACAAAGCAGATGACAAAGGAATTGTCATTAGGAACAAAGCAAGGCTTATTGCTCAAGGATATATCAAGAGGAAGGCATTGATTATGATGACGTCTTTGCTCCTGTAGCTAGACTAGAAGCCATCCGTATATTCCTTGCATATGGATCATACAAAACCTTCACTGTCTTCCAAATGGATGAAATGCGCATTCCTTTATGGAAAGATAGATGAAGAGGTATATGTTGCTCAACCACCAGGATTTGATGACCCAGAATTCCCTCATAGATTCTATAAACTAGACAAGGCTCCATATGGTCTTCATCATACACCTAGGAAGTGTTATGAAACTTTATCAAAGTTTCTACTACTGAATGGGTATACCTAAGGGAAAATAGATCAGACACTGTTCTTAAAGAAGAAAGAACAAGACTTGCTAGTGGTTTAAGTCTATATGGATGACATCATCTTTGGATCCACAAATATACAGCTTTGCAACGAATTTGAATGTCTTATGCAATCAAAATTCCAAATGAGTTCAATGGGAGAGCTAACCTTCTTTTTAGGACCGTGTACGTACGGAGTACTAACTGATTCCACGTGAAACCTAATCAAATAGCGCGTAATTCTATTTGATTGGCGATCCAATCAGGGAGAACGTTATCCAGATCAAAGCTAACGATTAGAAAACGTTAAGAATGAAGTAGGAATGATCTGAAACGCTCTATGAAGTTGGAAGAAACTCTCTGTGCGATCTGGGACGGATAGGGTTGATAATTCTCGAAGTGTTACGTTTTTTCAAGAATTAAGCGGTATTTATAGGTTACAGCTTTCGTTTATACGACTGAGCCAAGCGACTGGCTCAGTCGTGCGACTGAGTCATACGACTGAACCATTCGTGCGACTGAGTCAGTCTTATGACACAATCGTGAGATTGATTCAATCACCTGGTTCAGTCGTGCGATTGGCCCATTCGCATGGTCCAGTCATGCGACTGAGTCAGATTACTTAGTTAAACACATTCTTGAACCTTAAATGATTCAGAACATGTCTAACAACTCTATAACCTATATAACATGTTCATATATGTATGTAACAATAAACACTATTAATAGATATGACATTAAACAATCAATCAACCATTCACTAAAGGTTTTTCATTACATTGAATTGCCATTACATATGTGTTACAGAATGAAAGTCTATTACATTTAAGATCACTAGACTAGAACTGGGGACATGTGTACCAACAAACTCCCCCTTGGACCTAGTTCTATCTAAACTTTGACTTCCTTCTTGAACTCTTCATATCTCTTTACTCTTTCTTCTCGGGAAACCCCAGCATGAATATCAAGCGCGAAGCATAAACGTATAACATGATGAAACTGAACTGCTTGCATGATATCCTGAGTGTCAAAAAATAGTGGCCACTTGTAGAAGATGTGGACATCTGAAGCAGACAAGTTGGTTAGCCACATAGGGTCGTATACCCTAATCATCGTCTCTATCGTCCCTTCTTTATCCAAAACTATGACGGCCTCACCAGTGCGCCAGTCATAATACCACCATTTAAAATGGGGTGCAAAATCTTGTGGCATTTCCCTCAGTGGAATATGCGACATTGTGCGCGGAGGGTGCCATCTCAAAATCACCTTTGGTCTTCCGGAGGTGGGGTCAACCTCGGTCTTATGAATCAACCTTTTGGGCTGTTGAGGTTTAAAATTGACCTACCTCGTAAGGTACTCCTTCTTTAGAGCCTTCTCGAACCATCCCGATATCTTCCTGGGGATAGCATATAGGAGGCTCAAGTTGGCTAGACGATTTAGCTCAAAACCAGGGAGAGTTTTCAGATCGTGTGGGAATCTGAAATACTCTATTCCCTTCTCTCTCTTCACGGCATATACTTTGAGGTCCTTAAAGTATGCCCAGCTGATAATCTTGCCTGACACCTTCTGATGTTTCTTTATCTTGTAAAGCTTGGTGTAGGCATTTGACTTGTTCGACGCACGCTGTTTCTTCATCTCCTCCAGGCAGGCTACCCACTCAGCCTTTTTGGATGCTAAATCAGCACCATCTTCCTGAGGAGCTTCTGATGTTGCTGCCTTAGCTGCTGTCATCTCTTCAACTTTATCGAAGATATTGCTGTCAAAGGTTTCCCCAGATCTGGTAGCACTTCGCCTTCGGTGTTAGTGTACTGGGGATAATGATCAGCAGTCACATCCTCTATCTCCACCTTGTCGACATCCTGTAGTTCTTCATCACTGACCACGTGAACTTAGGGCGCATCCTTTACCTGCTCATCAGGGTTTAGACTGAATAATTCAGCAATCTGCTAATCAGTTAGATTATGTATGATGTCTCCCTCTTTAGGTGTGTAACTAATAGAGCGATGTACTATTCCTTGCAAATCAGAATCATTGTCAATTGAGTCTTGATTTGTCGAAGCGGTACCACAACGTACTTGTCAGCCTGTTTGGATGAACCTGTATAACAATTTACCAAACACAGTGCAAGTTAGTATACATTAAGCACATAACCGATGTCAATTTAACTTTTCATTCATTTAATTTTAACACATATTAAATACATGATTACAATGACAATAGTTTAATAATAAATAAACATCTAATCCTAAACTTTGCCTTGAATCATCGCTGGATCTTCGGTAGAAGTAGAGGTAGGCGAGGCAGCAGCTGATGCTCCCTGGTCTTGTCTTTTCTTAGTTCGTTGCTCTTGACCAGGAGCAGAGGCAGATGCAGCTGCATCCCCTTAATCATCATCATCATCCTTTTCTTGATCCTTTCCATCACCCTCTCATCATCATCATTACTTTCCTCTTCTTCGTCATCCTCCTCCTCATCATCACCGTCTTCATCTCCTTCATCGATCTTTAATGGCTCATCCTGCGACCCTTTCAGTTTCAGCACGATCTTCTTATTCACAGACTCCAACTCCTCAATCTTCTGAGTAGACACGACATGTTGTTCCTGGAGTTGTGAGATATGCTCAGCTTGAGAAGCATTTTGCTCCTCAAGCTGATGAAGTCGAGCTATCTTCTATTCATCTGCAGCCAACAGTTTTAGCACCATTCTATTTAGTGTTGCGAGCTATTCCTCCACTCCAATAGGAGGGAGGGATGAAGCTGTTGGGAAGGAGGATTGGCCGGCTTGGTGACTGGTGGAGGTAGGTGGTGTAGTGGTGAAGATTGGGGGTGGTAATGTTATGGTGGGTGGTGTAGTGGTGAAGATTGGGGGTGGTAATGTGGTGGTAGGTGGTGTAGTGGTAGTGGATGGAGAAGTGGTAGTGGTGGGAGGAGTGGTAGTGATGGTGGGTGGTGTAGTAGTAGTGGTGGTAGCTGAGGAGGTAGTGATAAGAGTAATCCTCCTACGGTTGGGCTTTAGCCCATATGGCTATGCCATACGTTTCCTCCGTGTCCCCTTGGACACATAGGCTCCCCCTCGACTGCTGGGAGAGGCTGGGGTATAAGATGGATCAACAGTAGAGCTCCCAGACTCTCCCGAGCGTCCACCAACCGCCCTGATTCCTCGCTCCGTAGCCACTTCCCGACTTCCCACAGTCCGGGTGAGCGGCTATTCATCTGACTCCTCCTCCTCTGAAATCAGGGTGGATTGGAGCTAGTTCGGGTCCTCCCTGACCATCCCCTCCCTGATCAGAATCATGATCATCATCAGAGTCATCGGAGGGTAGAGCAATCTGCTCTACATCCGAGTCACTGCCCTCGTGGCGCCACTTCCTCTTTGCTGGCGCCATATAATCATCACGGGCCAGATGCCCAAATAGTCACCTGACAGGGGGTTTCACCTGCTTCCCCCTGTACACCTTCATCCTACCTAGAGTCATGTCATCCATCACTTCAAGCACGACTGCATCATCTTGAGCTTTGGGCAGTTGGGGAAGTTTCTAGTCAATCATCAGCTGAAGGTATCGAGGGTACATGCAAAATCCCTCTTTCCCCTTAGCCTCTAAGTTTCTGGTCAATCATCAGTTAAGATCATCCTGGAGAAACCAAAAATGTGGTTCAAAAATAGAGCAACATATGCATTTCGCATCTGGTCTGAAAGCTCGTCAAATCCACCGTTTCTGGAGACTATGCAGCGCAGAAGTACGTGAGCCAAGTATTTAAACTGGGGGCACAAGTTGCTCTTGTTGAGCATGCTCGTGTTGATATCCCCAAAATACTTGGCCCTCATGAAGCAACCACGGACAGTCAGGGGATGTAGTAGAATAGGGCAGTCTGCGTCATCCCCAAACTCAAGGGCCGTCCGTATGTCCTCCTCGGTAATCTGTATGGGCTCCCCAAATATAGAGCTCCTGATGGAGTGGTGATCAATCGACCTATCTACCACAACGTTCTCCCAGAATGACTACTGTATCGATCGATAAGGTGTACACTGAGTGGAGATCGCTCGGTATATCCTCGAGCGTCTTAGAAAGTTGATGATCCCTGTGAAATCTGCCGCATTGCGTGAAGTCAGATCGAGATAAGCACAGATGTTGTGCTTAGAACTCATGGGCAATCTGCTTGTCATGTGTTCACACAAAACAAATAAACGTTAGCACATGTTGAAGATAACGAACTTCAATTAATGAACTTTAAACTTTGATTTAGTCGTGCGACTGAACAAACGACTGAGTTCCAGTCTTGCGTTTGAACTGTGCGACTGAGATCCAGTCGTACGATTGAGTTCATTCGTATGATTGAGTCAAACGATTGGACTTATTCGCATGACTTCTCATGCGTCTACCCCAGTCGTGCGCCTGAACTCATATGCACGGTTCAGTCGTACGATTGAGTCATTCGTCCATCTCAGTCGTACGATTGAGCCAATCGGACAGCTCAGTCATACGATTGAAGTTCATCAGCATGTCCAGTCGTTCATTCAACTGTTCATCCATTCAAATTTTTGTTTTGAGCTATGCTTGATGTTAAACGTCGAAATTAGGCTCATTACACTCAGAAACCGCCGACTAAACCTATTGTACCATTAATTTGATCATTAAGTTTAGTTTTGATGATGTTTTGATTCTTTTAAGTCCCAGTTACTGTTAGGTCAGAATTTAAAGGATCCTTGATGATTATGTCCAGTTTAAATGATGATGCACCTTGATAGTTACCTGTAAAATCTATATCAAACATCAGAGAGCAACAATCGAAGGTAAATGTGGATTTTAGAAAATTTTGGCAGAGTAACGACGTGTCGTGCGAGTGAAAGGGCAATTTGGGTGAATGGGCGACTGAGAACGTCTCAACTCATATTTGTACTAGGTCAATATCTAGTCGTACGACTGAGCCTAGTCTCCTGACTTAGTCGTGCGACTGAACCTAGTCGCCTAATTGAGTCGTACGACTGAGCTTGAGTCGTACGGTTCACCCAATCGTCCATTTCCAATCGTACGATTGACCTTCATTCGCACGTCTGACATAGTCGGTCACTTTCAATCGGGCGATTAGGTTCATTCGCATGGTCCAATCGTACGATTGTACTCATTCGTACGCTCCATTCGTACGACTGGTTCATACTGATGATTCAATCATGCGACTGGGCCATACTTGTGACATTTTGACCATTTTACCAACCGACACTTAGCTTCACTTAACAATAGATAAAACATTAAGAATAATTTATCATCTCAGTCATAATCACTTTTAGATTAAACTCTGCTGATCACCTCAGACGTGATCCATTTATCCACCCAATCATCTCAGACATGATCCATTTATCCACCCGATCATCTCAGACATGATCCATTCATCCACCCGATCATCTCAGACATGATCCATTTATCCACCCGATCATCTCAGACATGATCCATTTATATTTTCAGTAACAATTTGTTTAGAATAGACATTAAGCTCATTTTGTGACGTTCACAGAGAACAATACGCACAGTTCGACACTGACACACTATACATATAACTTGACAATTTTAAACTACGAACAAAATAAACATCTTTTTGTGATTTTTGTTAGGGCAGGTTAGTGTAGCCTATTAGCATTGACATCATATCAAGGACAGACTCATATGGAATCAGACAGGCATAAACACCAATACTTGGTACCTTTTATCTGTATTTAACTTTAAACACTTGCATAGATTACATATCACAGTTTTTCACTCATCTAAGACTTCTAAGTTCTAACTGGGAATCATGCTTGATATGATATGTAACATCCATTGATTTTGAGCATCAGATGAAGCAGGCATGATGATTGTCAGTATACTCGTCCACTTAAATCCATACACAGACTTTTGACACGTATCAGTGATTAATTAGATGAATTAGGTCAACAAGTATTTGTGTGTTCCACTGGAATATGGTAATCAATCTTCCTCAGGAGATTTTTGAGCGGTCTTGGGACTTAGAAGATTTGGTTCTAAGAATTTTCAAAGAGATGCTAAGCCTCAGGTCAGTGCCATCGCACAGCAGAGAGGCGCAAACAGCAATGAATTCTTAGAACGGATAGGTTATACTAAACCTCAGGTCAGTGCCATCGCACAGCAGAGAGGTGCAATACCTATCTTCTTCTTAGAGCAGTATTTTTCAATATACATTGTTTTCAGTGACATTTGTCATCTTTTGCTCTGTTTTTCAGGTCTTTGCTCATATTTGTGGCATTTGCTTGCTCCTCACCCCTTATTGGAAATCGATTGATTGTGCAGACTAGAGATACCATGAAGACCCACAACTTGTTGAATTATTTAAGTTTAAGCCAAATCACAGATGATGTCTACTGATCTATTGTGTTGAATCTACCAACACATCGTCTAATGCACTGGCACCACCCTAGATCTACTTTCTCCGGGTAGTACAGTACCAACCAAGCGTACTATCATTTTCCCAATATGTTAGACCTAGACTTCTCTGATTTATAATTTTCTGTGATTTAATTAACCTTGCAAAACATAAAATCTTTTTGGTGTTCCAAGTAACGCGACGCCTGTGTACTATCACTTTCCATTTTGCTGAATCACATTTCCAGTCTATCTGTCTTTGCCTTTTCAGCTTAACTAACCTTCCCCCTTTTTTTAAGTAAATAATTACTGAACATAACCTAATCTCCCCTAAAATTCTAAAACAGAAAATCTTTTTGTGTTTTTGGATTTTTATTCGACAAGGAAATTAAATGAAATAAAACTAGAAAATTGAAAAAATTAAACATGTGTCGGACTACGCGTCTGTGTCTTCTGAGATAACGTCACTTTTCTTTTTAACACCGTTGACCTCTAACAGATAGAAAAATCTGGGTTTATCAAATGGTTTAGTGTAGAGGTCAGCGCGTTGAAAATCCGTGTTTATTTTAACCACATCAATTAATTGTTTTTAATAGTAGTCGCGTATGAAATGATACTTTATGCCGATGTGTTTCGTTTTAGGGTGTTGAACCGGATTTTTAGTTACAGCTATGGCAGCAGAGTTATCAACATAAATAGGAGTGTTGGAAAATTTCAAACCGTAGTCCCGCATTTGCTGTTGGATCCAGATGATCTGAGAGCAGCAACTTGCAGCAGCAACATATTCAGCTTCACAGGTTGATAATGCAACCGAAGTCTGCTTCTTGCATTGCCACGTGACTAACCGCCTACCAAAGAACTGACACCCTGCTGATGTTGACTTGAAGTTCATCTTGCAACCACCATAGTCTGAACAGCTGTACGCAGTTAGCTCAAAGTCATCATCATGAGGATACCACAACCCTAGAGTTGGAGTACCCTTCAGATAACGAAAGATCCTCTTCACCCCAATCAAATGATTTACTTTGGGTTTCACTTGATATCTGGAATATAAACATGTGGCATACATGATATCTGGATGCGAGGCAGTGAGATACATGAGTGATCCGATCATCCCACGATACATAGTGGCATCCACCAAATCCCCATTCTCATCAGGAGCCATATCATGATTTGTGGCGAGAGGGGTACCGGCAACAGTGATGTTTTCCATGTCAAACGGACTCAGAATGTCACCGACATACTTAGTCTGATGTAGGAAAATACCGGTTGGTGTTTGATCCACCTGTAATCCCAAGAAGAACTTCATTTCTCCCATGGCACTCATTTCAAACTCCGCCTTCATCACAAATTCGAATTCTTTGCACAACTCCTCGTTTTTGGAGCCGAAGATGATGTCATCCACATAGATCTGCACCATAATCAAATCACCATCCTTTTCTTTAATGAACAACGTGCAGTCAATCACTCCCCTGCGAAAGCCGTGTTTCACCATATGGGTGGAGAGCTTCTCATACCAGGCTCGAGGAGCCTGATGTAGTCCATACAGAGCCTTGTCTAACTTGTAGACTCTGTCCCGATGATAAGGATCCTCAAATCCCTCAGGTTGACTGACGTATACTTCCTCACGGATTTCCCCATAAAGGAATGCACTCTTCACATCCAGTTGATAAACTTTGATCTTCATGTATGATGCGTAGGCAATGAATATCTGAATTGCTTCCAATCGTGCCACTGGTGCAAACACTTCATCGTAGTCGATGCCCTCGACTTGTCTGAATCCATGAACGACCAATCGTGCTTT
The DNA here is from genome assembly GCA_024085815.1 of Flaveria linearis. Taxonomy (NCBI): domain Eukaryota; kingdom Viridiplantae; phylum Streptophyta; class Magnoliopsida; order Asterales; family Asteraceae; genus Flaveria; species Flaveria linearis. The sequence continues at coordinate 40,257,521 of CM044003.1, read as the reverse complement.
ATTTCTGATAACAACACCTTGGTCGTCTTTCTTGCACTTCAGTACCCATTTGGTACCAATAACTTTCACGCCTTTTGGCCTGTCAACAAGCGTCCACACTCCAAGTTTCTTGAACTGCAGCAGCTCTTCTTGCATAGCATTGACCCAGGCCTCATCTTTCAGTGCGTCACTGACGTACTTAGGCTCGATTTGTGAAACAAAACATGAGAAAGCCCCGTCATTGGCGTATCCCTTTTCCATAACAGCAGCATAGTCAGCAGAATATAGCTGATTTCGTGTCTGTAATCCGGATTGAATATCCCAAATGATAGACGTGGGGGGATTATTGACACTGTTCCTAGTCACTGGTGTCGTGGGAACGACAGCTTCGGAATCAAGATTAGTGACTGCAGGTTCAGTAGCCGGATTTCCCGATGCTGGTTCAGCAGCTGATGATCTAACTTCTTGATTTACGTTATGCTCGATGTCAGTCTCAGCTGCTTCTTCATCGTTTGATGAGTCATCACTCTCTTCCTGAGCAGGAGTTGAAGTTCCTGAGGTAGCATTGGCAAGTGTTGTGTTGCTTGAATCCAGATTTAGTGTATTTAGAACATCGTACATCATTTGAGTAGCAATCTCTTCATCTGAATCAAGCTAAGTAAGGTTAAAGGATTTGAAAAAGCCATCGTAATCGAAGAATGATGATGGACCTTTTCCAGCAGGAGGAGTGGTGTATCTTTGTACATCTACATTGCACCACACTTCTACCTGACCTGTCGAGTTGTTGTAAACCCGTTTGTCTGGTATGCTGTATCCTAGAAAGATCCCTTGATCGGCTTTCTCACTGAACTTGCCCTCCTGAGTCTTCTTTAACAATGTACATGGAGCTCCAAAAGGTTCTAGATACTCCAGGTTCGGTTTGCGCTTCTGAAGTAACTCATAGCAAGTCTTTCCATGCCTCTTGACTACTAGCACACGATTAAGTGTGTAGCAGGCATTGGCAACCGCTTCATTCCAAAACTGTATTGGTAGCTTAGAATCCGCCAACATTGTCCGTGCAGTCTCGATCAAGCTCCGATTCTTTCGTTCAGCAACTCCATTCATCTGTGGTGTGTATGCTGAGGTGAACTGATGAACAATTCCCTTCTCTTTGCAGAAGGCATCCATCCTTTGATTCTTAAACTCTGTTCCATTGTCTGAACGAATTTTCCTTACCTTCAGCTTGTAGAGAGACTCCAATGTTGTGACAAGCACCTTGAATGACTCACACGTTTCTGACTTAGCTTTCAGAAACATCACTCAGGAGAAGCGTGAGTAGTCATCTGTGCTACAAAGCAGTACCAGTCTCCGGCGATACTCTTTGTGCTTACAGGACCAAATAGACCCATGTGCAGTAACTCCAGGGGCATCTTTATAGAATTGATGTGTTTGGTCTTGTGAGATTTCTTGGTCTGCTTTCCTTTCATGCATGAGACATAGAAATCAGGAAGTTTGAAGTTCTTGACAGTAACTCCCTCAACTAAGTTGTTATGAATCAGATGATTCATCTTCCTGTGATTAATATGTCCCATTCTTCTATGCCATGAGATGGATTCCTTCTCTGTTGCTTTGGACAAGAAACACTAAACCGTAGACTCAGAAGTAGAAGCATTAGACATATCCAATACATATAAATCATTGTACCTGGATGTTGACATTAATACCTGCTCCTCTAGTATCTCCATCTCTTTCTTCAGAATGTAACACTTGCGATAGTCAAACATCACTTTAAAGCCCTTGTCACATATCTGAGACACTGAAAGCAAATTGTTTTCTAATTGTTGAACGAAATTGACTTTATCAAATCTTACCTTTACATTACCTACTTCTCCTTGAGCGGTAATGTATCCTCCTTTGTTACCAGCAAAGGAAACGTGTCCCCCTATAATTTGTTTGACATTGAAAAGGAGAGACTTATTTCCCGTCATGTGCCTGGAAGCTCCACTATCTACAATCCATGTATTGGTAGATGCCCTATAGCGGACAACATGCACATAATAGAAAACAATTAGTTAAGGAGGGGGACCCAAGCCTTGATTGGCTTGGGTTTCGCAGAGGCATCACACATGATGAACTCAACCCACTGTCCTTTATCAGAAGATGGTATATCAACCTTCAATTTGTCACTGCTTTCAGACACATCAGACGTTTTTGCTTTCCATAAACCATCCTTATGAAAGGATTGTTTGTGATAAATAGTTGACAGATTGACAGTTTGAAGCTTTGGTTTAGTTTCCAAAACAGGTTTTACCTCAGGCATCACAGATTTGCTAGTGACTTGTCTGTGTTGTCTGCGGTGTTGAGGAGATATATAAGACCTAGCAGGTGTGTTAGACCTAACAGGAGTCTTAGCTCTCTGTTTTGGAAACTGTTTAACTTCTTTTTCCAGTTCAATCTTAATCCTAGGTGTCTGATAGCGTGGACAATTTGAAGAGATGTGACCTCGTTGACCACAAGTGTAACAAGATCTCCTTTCAAAAGGACTAGAAGATCTCTTGTGGGGTGGGGAGTAAACCTCAGGTAAGGATTTTTTGGTCTCATTCGTTTGATGTTCACCTTCCTTGACAAATGTTACTTGTTTAACATTATGATTAGCTTGTCTTTAAAGATGAGTGTTATCTTTCTTAACCGGTTTAGTTTGAGTGGTTTTGGAAATCTTAGGTTGTGTAATAGTGCACTTTGAATCTAACCCAAGAGATGCTTGAACATACTCTTCCACCCGGTTTTCAGTGATGTTATTACCAGTTGTGCCTGATGTTGATGTTGTCTGATCAGCAACCGGAGGAACAGGTTTAATTGCTGTGTTCGGATCACTGACTAGAGGAGTTGTCACCACATGGTCCTTTATTGGATTATTATTAATTGGACGTTGTTTGGTGTTCAGAAGAATCTCATATGGTGGAGGCACAACCTTATAACCCAAACCGTCCCCGTTGTTACGTTCCCTAACCAAGTTTTTCAAAATATGTGAAGAACTAGCAAGACTGTGAAGTTTTTGTTTTAAAGACTCAATTTCAACTTGTAAAATTGCTTTGTCCTTTTTAGTTTCTTCAATAGTGTTTAAATAGAACTTAATGTCATTTTCTTGGTTGAAAGCAACAACTTCAATTTCTTTTAACTGTTTCTTTAAAGCCTTAATCTTTTCCTTATAGCTACTTTCATTTTGTTTTAAAACTCTGTTTGCCTCTATGCACAATTTTAAGTCATTTACTAAGTTATCATTGTGATCTAATAACCTAGCAAATTTTAGATCAATGCTTTCCCTAATTTATCACATTCAACACAAGCATGTTTAGTAAAAAGTTCATCTTTTGTTTCTACATGTGCTGATGTAGACGTTCTGGCCATGAAAGCATTTTAAGGTTCAGATTGTGCTTTAGATTCAGCATTCAGCTCACTTTCATCAAGTTGATCAACAACAGCTATGTCTTCATCCAAATCAGCAGTGTCAGGTTCAACTGAGTTCTCTCCCTCACTCGCTGAGTCTTCATTCAATTCTTCAACAGATGCAATGTTGGCTTCACTATAAGATAAAATCGGAAGGACCAGTCCTGCCTTTCATCACCTTGAGCCACCATTGCTTTTGAAACACTGCTTGTTGACGCTGGCGTTTTCTCTTTCTCTTGTTTTGGGAAGGACGAAAACAGGTTCCCATTTCCAGTTTTCTTTGGTTTGACACATTCCCGCTTGGAGTGTCCTTTCTCACCACAATTGAAGCAGGTGACTTTAGACTTGTCGAAGCCAAAAGTAGTATCTTTGGTAGCCACCAGATTCTGACCAGTCTTCTTCACAAAGTTATTAGCTCGTCACACAGCACTAGCGAGAGCCCACATTATATCCATTCTCTCCAACTCATTTTCATCCACCTGCTCATAGTCTTCATCAGCCAAGTGGCAGTTCCCTATCTTTCCTGCTACCAAGCCATCATAGGAATGAACAACAACAGCCAGTAGATCCATTTGTTCTTTAGCCACTTCCACAGTTACTTTTCCCAAGTTTTATGTTACTAACTTTGTCGATTGAATTTTAGGAACACTGTGTTGAACCCCTGATGAGATAGTTGACTCACTGCCAGACGATGAGCTTTGACCTGTTGCTGGTGTATTAGAAACAAAAGTAGTCTACAGAGGAGCATTGGAATATTTTATAGTTGGAGTGGAAGTCACATTGTAGAGAGCCGGATCCTGAGAAAATGAACCCTTCTTTGCCTTGTACTTGTGTCTCACTTCTTCTTCTCTCAGTTTCAGAATGAAATCATTTATATCCAAGGTCTCAAGTACTGAGTTGTATCTTAAGGTGGAAATAAACAAATCCCACTTCTCTGGAAGCCCGTCAGCCAAGCTGGTCACCTTTTCTTCCTTAGATGTTGTAACACCATGAGTGTGAAGTTCACTCATCAGATGATAGAAGCGGTCAATGATGTCGTCGAAACTCTCATTCCTGATGGTAGAAAAATATCAAACTGTTTCTTTAGTGCTTTTGCCTTTAAGGACTTAAGAGTTGTGCACCCTTCATACCTTTTCTCAAGAGGCTTCCAGAACTTTTTACTTTGCTTGTGCTCAGAATACTGATGGAAGATTTCTTTAGGAATGGACTGTGTTAACATGGCACAAGCTTTCTTCTCTGCATTATAAGCAACCTTTTGAGCATCTCTCAGACCACTCAAAGTCAGGGGTATTCCATCAGCACCAACTAGCATATTATAGCCAGTTTCGATGGCGTTCCAGAGATTGGTATCCACACCATTTAGATGAATTTCAAATCTTTGCTTCCACTGAGGAAATTCATCAATAGACAGTAACTTCGGAGGTTTATTATGGTTCCCAATCTCATTTTCCAGTAGCAAGAGGTTCTAAATCCTTGAGTCCTTTCCTGCTGAGAATGTGAAGTTCTCTGAGTCCATAGTGTCTTAGTCTTTAACTTGGAAAGAAATTGTTAGGCGACTGGGTTGGACGACTGGGGGACAACTGAAACACAATCGTGCGATTGAGCTTAGTCGTACGACTGGACAGGCGATTAAGGCTGCTGTGCGACTGGACAAACCGACTGAGTCAATCGTGAGATTGAACGAGCGATTGAGTTCAGTCGTACATGCGATGGAGATAATCGTGCGACTGAGACTGCTGAAATCGAGATTTTTCACACAATTTGACCTAAAAACGCAATCTTTTACACCCTAGAAGGCTGCAACTCGAAAAAGACTAAATTTTCAGAACATGCACACGTAAAAACTTGATTTTGAGCAGAAAGAAAGGATCTTTTCGCTTAAAAACGTTGACTTTTTCAAAAACAAGATTGAATCCACGAAGAATCAAGAGCCAAAGCTCCGATGCCACTTGTTAGGACCGGTACGTACGGAGTACTAACTGATTCTACGTGAAACCTAATCAAATAGCGCGGAATTCTATTTGATTGGCGATCCAATCAGGGAGAACGTTATCCGAATCAAACCTAACGATTAGAAAACGTTAAGAATGAAGTAGGAATGATCTGAAACGCTCTGTGAAGTTGGAAGGGACTCTCTGTGCGATCTGGGACGGCTAGGGTTGATAATTCTCGAAGTGTTACGTTTTTCCACGAATTAAGTGGTATTTATAGGTTACAGCTTTCATTCGTACGACTGAGCCAAGCGACTGGCTCAGTCGTGCGACTGAGTCATACGACTGAACCATTCGTGCGACTGAGTCAGTCTTATGATACAATCGTGCGATTGATTCAATCACCTGGTTCAGTCGTGCAATTGGCCCATTCGCATGGTCCAGTCGTGCGACTGAATCAGATTACTTAGTTAAACACATTCTTGAACCTTAAATGATTCAGAACATGTCTAACAACTCTATAACCTATATAACATGTTCATATATGTGTGTAACAACAATCACTATTAATAGATATGACATTAAACAATCAATCAACCATTGACTGAAGAGTTTTTCATTACATTGAATTGATATTACATATGTGTTACAAAATGAAAGTCTATTACATTTAAGATCACTAAACTAGAACTGGGGACATGTGTACCAACACTTAAAGAAGAAAGAACAAGACTTGCTAGTGGTTTAAGTCTATGTGGATGACATCATCTTTGGATCCACAAATATACAGCTTTGCAAAGAATTTGAATGTCTTATGCAATCAAAATTCTAAATGAGTTCAATGGGAGAGCTAGCCTTCTTTTTAGGTTTACAAGTTCACCAATCACCTAAAGGAATTTTTACCATCCAATGCAAGTATGTTAATCAGATATTGAAGAAATACAACATGTCTGACTGCACATCAAGCAAAACACCATTTGCAGCTAGCTTGAAGATTGGACCAGACACAAAAGGAGTATCAGTTGATTAGAAAGTTTACAGATCAATGATAGGTTCCTTAAGGTTTCTAACTGCAAGTAGATCAGACATCATGTATGCAGTTTGCATATGTGCAAGATATTAGGAAGATCTAAAAGAATCACACATAAATGCTGTAAAGAGAATCTTTAGATACTTGAAAGGCAAACCATCACTTGGTTTGTGGTATCCCAAAGATGGAGACTTCTCTTTATATGCATACAATGACAGTGATTATGGTGGATGCAACCATAACAGAAAATCCACTTCAGGAGGTTGTCAGTTTGTTGGATCAAGATGATCTCCTGGCAGTGCAAGAAACAAACAAACGTATCTGTGTGAACATCTAAAGAATAATACATAGCTACTTCTGCTTGTTGTTCTCAAGTGCTTTGGATTCAAAACCAAATGCTTGACTATGGATTTAACTTTCTTAAACCACAAATACACATAGACAATACTGCTGCCATGTTCATTAGTGACAATCCAGTTCAACATTCAAAAACTAAACACATAGATATCAAATATCACCTTCTGAGGGACTGCTCAGAAAAGGGTCTGATACAGTTGATCAAAGTCCATACAGACAACCAGTTCGCTGATCTGTTTACCAAATAATTTGATTCCACAAGATTTGACTTTTTAGTTCAGTCACTTGGTATGATCAACTATGAATCAAACAAGTAATGTTTTCAAAACATTAACTCATACAAGCTTGATTTTTATCACAATCCTAACTTTCAAACAGGCTAGTGCCTTACAAAATCAAGTTATCAAACATCAAATCATGTTCTTCAAATAACAAACATTTTGGGATCTCACATAACCATACATGAGAAATGATAGTACACTAGATTATTTCTTCTCTAGAGTCATTTTACACTAATAAAGACTAACAATACCTTGTTTGATATGTGGATAGGCTCAGCATGGAACACATAACATCACACACAACAGTGATGAACTAAATGATCATGATTGTGTGGTCAACAACACATCTTGATTTCTGGTAAGTATTTGTCTATCCAATAAGGATTACTGGTAAAGTAACTTCAATGCACCAAGTGAAACAGTTTATAAACTGCTCAATCATACAATTGTCTCCTCTGTTATGATTATCATAGACCTGGAGTACATTATGGCATTCTTTGTTGTGCTAAGCATAGACCTGAATGACCAACAATTGATCCAAAACGATTCCCAATAAGGAATACATCCATCAAGGATGAACAATCAAAAGAATCCCAAAGAGGATCACCTTCCAAAGTGAAGTGAAAAAGAATCCCAATGAGGATCAATCAAAATGATCAAATTGAGCATTTATACTCCTAAGTAACTAGGTCCTAAGTATTGAAAGTGCTTACTAGTACATCTTGAGGAGGACTGATTTTAACATACAATCAGATGTGGGGTACATACATGTCATCTAAATATACCCAAAACATGATAATCACTCACTGTTTCAATCAATCATTAACACCATGCATGAGTTTAAGTGGATCCAAATATCTACAATCAACATTGTATTAGTCTATGTCTATTCTTAAACTATATCAAACAACTCAATGAGGACTTAAGACTAGTATGATATCATGGTATGTGCATTGATTCATGCAAGATTCTGAGAATCACACATCTTTAGTTAGTTAAATAATTATCTTTCTAAAAGTTCATGTCATACAAGCAATCAAATTGGACTTTGATGAATTTACATTGACACATGTCTTAAATTTTTGATACTTTATAAAGTTTTTATAAATATGCAAAAATTTAGGGCGAGAATTTGAACATGGAAATAACAAGTCAGAAGAACATGTGCATTCTTCATAACAGCTTAAAAGTGTAAAGTTTGAAATTTTACATAAAGACAAGTCAAGCCAACACTCAACTACAGCAGTTTGTCACACATACATATGCACAATATTGCTTGTGAGTGATATCTTTATCATCCATATATTGAAGTGTTAAAATTTCAATATTTTAACATACATTTTAAAATTATGTTGAAAAACATTTTTTTAAGGATTTTAAACAATCAGAACATTCAAAAGTTTTCTTAAAATTTTTAAAATTTTTACAACTGTTCATACAGCAGATGGATAAGATTTCATCCGCTGTGAACAAATTTTGAAAATCAGACAAGTGTTGACAGCGCATGAACAAAATAGTTCATCCGCTGTGAACATCATTCAGGAATTCACCATGTTGACAGCGCATGAACAAAATAGTTCATCCACTGTGTAAACAGTAACAGCGCATGAACAAAATAGTTTATCCGCTATGTAAACAGTAACAGCGCATGAACAAAGTGTTCATCCGCGGTGAATTTATCAAACAAAATATACAAGTGTCTATAGCGCATGAACAAAATAGTTCATCCGCTTTGGAAACAGTCACAGCGAATGAATGTTTTGTTCATCTGCTATATGAACAGTACACACTGAGGGTCCACAGTACAGCGATAGGCCACAGCGGACACTGTGCCTACAGCGGACACTGTGCCCACAGCGGACACTGTGCCCACAGCGGACACTTAAATTTGAAATTTAAGTCGTCTTCAGAACACACTGTATACACAGCGGACAAAACAAAATGTCCGTTGTATATATAGTAAACACTTGTAAGTTTTTCATTTCATCACGAGTGAAAGTGAGAAATCAGTAAGTTTTTTAAAACCCTTCTTAAAACCCTCATACCCCTGTTCATCCATCACTCAAATCTGATCGATTAAACAACAAATTCAACTTCAATTAGGTGAAACAACATGATTTATAACAACAATCATTCATAAAATCATGTTGTTAAGGGTTTGAGATTCACACATTGTTTAACCTAAATCAAAATCGGTCTAAAATCAAAATTTGAATCATTTGATGTTTTAAATCTAAATCAGACACTAGATTAGTGATAAATCATCATTGTCGACTGTGTTTGGATTGATTATTTGATGAATTTTGATTAAGTGTTCATCGGGTTCATACTCAAACAGAACATTCATGTCAAAAATTCTTACAAAACTGAATTTTGATCTTTGAAAATTTTGAATGTTGTTCAAAATGTGTTATAACTTAATAAACATGTTCAAACTAATGAAACAAACATTAAAATTCAGTTAAATTGTGACAACAACCATCATACAACATTAAATGCATTTGGGTTGAATATGCATTAAATGGTATTGTTTGACTTTTCATAGTCAAACTGAAATTTGCAATTTGATATGATATGAGATCAATCACATGAATATGGGATGTTTAACTCAATTTGTTGATTATAAACTTACTCAAATTCGCAAACTTTGATTGAAATCAAGTTAAAACAATCAAAGATTTCTTGATTTGAATTTGACAAAACAGTTGACTTTTAATAAGGTCAAAATGACTAAATTGGCAAATTGAATAGATGATACACACACACATGAATGAATATATCACTCATCATCCCATAACACATACAATGATCATGATTACATCATTACATTTAATGTCCATACACAATACTAACACTTAATATCTTTACTGCAGATATGGTTGACTTAGTATTTGTGAGGGAACACAACATATGTGCATTCCTTGATCCTGACTCACCAAGGTCATTGAATTACAGAGATATGATCCAAGCCATCAGACAAACAAGGCTTGTACATGCAATGACATCTGGACCAGACATCTAGGAAGATCATATTGTCCAGTTTTGGACCAATGCACACTTGGAAGAGATTGATGGTCAGCAAGTAGTCATATCTACTGTGCACAATCAAGAAGTCATCATCTCTTATTAAGTCATTAGAAGAGTATAACAATTGGGTGAAGATGATGGTTTAGGCCCAGTTAAGTTTGATGAACTCTATGTATTACATGTGTTCAGACAAATTGGATACACTGGAAACATTGAAAGAATGCAAATCAAAAATCACATATGAGTTCACAATTTAGGTTTTTGATGCACACATATCAGAAAACAATGACAAACAGAAAGACAGGATGGGATACTACATCCTTAAGAGCTTCATGTGCACTAGCTAGCATCATTGCTAGAGGACCATTCAACTTTGCTGCTCAAATTCTAAATGTTCTAGTGTACAACATCACTATGGTGAGGAACAAGTTTTTGATGTATCCAAGATTCATACAAAAGATCTTAGATGACTTGTTACCAAACATTCTAAGAGAAGGAGCAATTCTACATCCTATTCACTTGAATGACCTAGTATTCAACAGGATTAGGTCCAGCATTTATCAAGGAGATAAGATTCCTGTACCTCCTCACATGATTGATCACAACATCCCTGTTCCTGAGGAATTTCTTAGAATTCCAGGACAAGAGGAACCATTCATGTTATTCTAACAAGCAAATCCACTAGCTCCTATCATTTAACCTCAACCCATAATTCCTCCACAACCAATCATCCAACCTAAACCAATCACATAGCCTGAGCCTATCATTCAACAACAACCAGATATGCCTGAACCAATCATTGAGCAAGCACCATTCATTCAAGCCCTAGACATACATCAAGAACAACTAATTTCACCACAACAAACCTTCAGCCCTATATCATTCAGCCCTAAACAAGCCTTTGCCCAACAATTAGTAGAGCAAGAAGATGTTGGAACTTCAGCTCTTGAACCTGAGCCTGAACCTGAGCCTGAACAAACTGCTCCTGCTTCTGAGTTTGTTGAACAAAGCAGTGAGATGCTCACAGAAGATGATATTGAGCACTGTAAGGTCTTTCTATTCACTGAGTATAATAAACTCATTGAAAGATCAAATCAAAGAACAAAGAAGCTCAAAGAAAGAATCAAAGAGAAAGACAAGGAGATTGAAAAGCTCAGTTCAGATCATAAAGCTCAAAAGCTTATTATAAAGGTAGTCGAACATCAACTTAGCCAAACAAAGAAGAAATTTAAGGAGAAAGATAATGACTCCTTATTGCAAATGCTGAGATTGATTACTAGGGATATCAGGCAATTATTAAAGAACAAGAAAATGATGAGCTAAAGAAGATTATAGAAGCCCAATCTGAAGAAATCAAAAGTCTTAACAGAGAGCTTGAATTTAATGACTTGCAGCAGATTGAGGAAGAATATTCTGCAGATCTTGATGAAGATCTGAGTAGTCCTGAGAAGTTGACAAGTGAAACTAAAGCAAGCCAACTTCAAGCTGAACAAACAAGCCAAACACTGATCATTCCTGAAGAAACATACTCAATGGATCAGTTATTTAGTGAGGCTAGCCCTTTTGAGAATATTCACTACTCACCCATCTTGAGACAACATTTTCATACTACTGATCCACTTTCTCAAGAATTTGGTGATATTCCTTATGAGCCACTATCAGACAAGCAAAAAGAGTTGATCAGACAGTTTGGTGAAGCTTTCAAATAATCATCAGAAGGTCAAGAATCATCATCATCTGAACCTCCTTTCAGAACCTATGAAAGGAAAAGGAAGAGAACATATCTCTAGTCCTCACTCAAAGGAAAACAAGTAATGAGTGAACAAGAAAAACCATGCTCACCTCCTCTAAAACTTCTAAAGGTTAAGGCTAAACCAATTAAGTTAGATGCTCCTCAATCATCATCCGAAGCATCTATACTAGAAGAGGGGGAGATAGATCAATCAGATGAACAACAAATTCCCATTATCATCCTCACTAATTCTGATGAGGAAGAAGAAGAAAAGGATGAGCAGGCCATAATGCAAAACATTCAAGAGCTCTTTACTGATGATCCAGAAACATTAATAGGAATAGAGCTGACCATAAGATGATTTCCTTATGATTCGTTCATTCATCTTAACCTGTCTGAGGTTAAAGACTTGCTCAAAGACTTTCAAGAAGTCATGCAAAATGAACAAGAGCAAACATACACAATGTACAAGGAGATCAAAGACAGACAAGAACTTGAGAAGAACTTACCAAAAGATCCTCAAATAGAGAAGATGACCTACTCCTAGGTGAAAAGCTGGTTGAGTCACACAAGAGTTCCGTACAGGTCATATGCAGGAAGAACAATAACACAAATGAAAGAAATGGCTAAGGAGATATACAAGAACATGTTAGCAAATGCCCTTAAGCCATAAGTCTTCAAATCATATCCTGCTTCTTCTTTATCTACATATCATCAAGCTCCTCCTGAACTTCATAAGATAGAAGACCAAGACAATTCATGCCTCATAGGCTATGGCCTGAAGGCAATGAGGTTTGGGAGATGATCTCTGAGAAGACAAACTTTGTCAAGTTATATGACAAAATAACTCTCATAGCTGATGCCAATGAAAGAAAGATTGTGGCATGGAAATATGATGAAGTCTAGGATGCTGTGCTCATCAAAAGAGTACTGGACTTGTTCAGTACTTGTCATACATATCCCAACTGGGAACACTGAGCTATGAAGACAGATTAGACTTAATGCAGTTAAGGACGGTAAATTATACACTCAATCCCAGGGGAGAAGACTTCTATCATATTCTGAGAGCATACATGAACAAAAATTATTCTGAAATGAAATCAAAAGCTAATAGAGAAGACAAACTTCACATAGCTAAACTGAGAAAAGAACAAGCATCAACAAGCAAACAAAAGGGAGTCAGGGAACAATCTACTACTGAGACTGACCCTGATATTCTTGAGAGGGTTGGTTACCCTCTTAGGCCATCTGATTTGAGGCTGATCATGAAGAAAATAGATGGCAACCAATACCAGCATCCCATCACCAAATGGTATTATTATGAGACACACTTTGAAGTAGTGCTGGAGAGAAAGCTTGAAGGAAAAGAAGCAGCTGACATTAGATTATTTGATCCTGTTGAGATCAAGCTGCTTCATCCATCATATGTATCATTCATGAAAACCAAGACATTCCCAGCAATACAAGATGAGCTATGTAAGGGTGATTGCTGCTATTTCATACACATGTTGAGAATTCTGGGAAATGTGTATGTAAATGCTGCATTAAAGCACAGACTTGGAACAAATCAGCAACCCTTGACTCACATAGAAAGGATTTCAGGAATGAGAATTTCGGAGAACAACAACCTAGAAATTTTGAAGGGTAATCATGTTGTAACCACACTGGTTAGCAACATTGATGTACAAAGCCTTGATCAATCAACCCTTGAACAGTTGGTGCATCTGAAGATAAACTTCAAATATGATGATCAAAAGAGTGCAATTGACTACTTTGTGGAACACATAGTCAATGCTAGAAATGCATACAAGATGACTACACTCAAAGAAAAGTTGAAGGAAGCTGAAGCTGACCAAGCCATTGAGAAAGACATTGATGATACTATTAAGGCTATGGAAGAGGTTAAGAAGCAGACAAAAGAAGCCGGACCATCTCACTCCTGAGGTTTCTTATGATAACTGGGAGAACAAACGACCAAATACATATCCTTCTCTATAATTCATGTTTCATCATTCAATCATATTATCATGCATTCATATGTTACTATACATGTGATAGTCAAACAATCATTCAATCATGAATATAAGAGATCTTATGCACTTATGAACAAACACTAATAATGTCACATGATGTTAATTATGATTAACAAACAAGACAAGAATACATATGTTTTATAACATGTACAATTTATTCAAACACATATTCATGTGTTGTTGATATAAACACATGTCATTGATCCAAATATATATTCATACATCAATACATACATTATAACACACAATCATTAACATCGCTTTTGATAGTTAACACTTGCAATCATACAACTAAAATCAATCATTTCAAACATGGGTTGAAATAAACTCATGTAATCATGCACAAACAAACATTCAAAATTAATCACTTTAATTACTCAAATGTAATTATAATGACAAGCAATCAAAAACCAATCATACATTGTAAATAAACAAGTGAACAACCAATTATATATTGTAAACAAACAATCTAAACAACCAATCATACATTGTAGACAAACCAACAAAACAATCATACAGGCAAGATTACACTTGTGCAATCTTATAAACAATCAATTAATCAACACAGACAAGTAATACTCTTGTAATCAATCAATATACACAAGAACAATCAATCATTCATAACAAACAATCAATCATGCATAACAAACATAAGTAACACATATCAACATAATTAACATAGAACAGAAAACAAAATGTACATGATGTTTAAGGAATACTGTTGGGCTCCTTATATTAAACAAACAAACTCAACACACACAGAATTAACAAACAAAACAAGGAATCAATCAATGACAACATCATACTTAGGGGGAGTACTGTTGGACTCAACAAAGTGTATTAAGAATTAATGCAAGAAAGTATGATGCTTGTCATTATCAAACAAACCAACAAATGTGTTTCAACATAAAAATCATACATTAGAAACACATTAACATCATTAACATTCATTATTATCACTAACAATCTTGTAAATTTTCTTTTTTAGATTTGTAGATAAAAGAAAATTTTGCTAAGTCATCCACAGCGGATGAGTTAAGTCACAGTGGATGAGAACAAGTATACACTGCGGATGAACAAGTATTCACTACGGATGAACAACATCCACAGCGGATGAGTTAAGCCACTGTGGATGAGCAACACCCATAGCGGATGAACTATGTCCACAATGGATGAGTTAAGCTACTGCGGATGAGCAACACCCACAGGGGATGAGCTATGTCCACGGCGGATGAACAAAAGTTCACAACGGATGACATGTTCTCACAGCGGATGAAGACATGTTCACACAGCGGATGGCTTATTCCCACAGTGGATGACTTAGATACTTAGGATTTATTTTATGTAATTTTCCTTTACATAAGGGTAGATTAATAATTGTACATAGCTTTTGTGTATAGGCTATAAATAGCACTCTACCCTAATCCTTTGAAAGCTTTTGAATGAATATCAATCAAACAAACATATTATTCATCTGTTCTTGCATTCAAACATACACACACACAAACACACAAACATACACTGTAATCATACACACTAATCATGGGTTTCCGCACCATGGTTATTGTTTGTTGATCATTGAGAGATATACAAAGATCCTTGGGGAAACCAACTAGTTTATCTTGAATCTTTTTCTTACAAAGTTCTTGTTCAAGATTCTAGACTAATAGATTATTCTCTTCATAGCACTTGATTTCATCAGTCATCAAGAACAAGGCAAGACGAGTAGTCCATGGGTACGCATAAGAAGAAGGGATTGACTACGTAGATCTCTTTGCTCGTGTAGCAAAACTTGAAGCTGTAAGGATATTCCTTGATTTTGTTGCATCTAAGTATTTCAAGGTCTACTAACTTGATGTCAAGTATGCATTTTTTATATGGGGTAATAGATGAAGAAATGTATGTCCAACAATCTTGACAAAGCTCTTTATAGGCTGCATCAAGCTCCAAGGAAGTGGTAGGAGACATTGTCACAGTACCTAGTTCAACATGTTTACAAAAGATGTAATATTGATAGCACACTCTTTACCAAAAGAACAGGGAATGACTTGATGTTTGTTCAACTTTATGTCGATGATATTATCTTTAGGACAACTAATGAAAGGCTCTGTAAATTTGAAATCAGTGCTGTGGGGGAACTCAAGTTCTTTCTAGGAATTCAAGGGAAACAAGTTGACAATGGCATCTTATAAACCAATCAAAGTATGTACAAGACATACTAACTAGATTCCATCTGAGTTATTGTAAAGCTCTTAAGACTCCCATATCAAGAAACCACTCCCTAGGACATGATCTTAAGCAGAGTGTGTGGACGAACACTTTTACAGGGCTATGATCAGGTCTCTTATGTACCCAATAACAAGTAGGCTAGACATCATGTTTGCCACATGTATATGTGCAAGATATCAAGCCAACCTAAGGTGGCACATCTAGTTATTGTCAAGAGTAATCTTAGATACCTTAAAGGAGCTCCCAAATTATGACTTTTGTATCCAAATAATTCTTACTTCAATCTTTATACATATAAAGATAGTGATATGGCGGCTGCAATATTACTATAAAGTTTGCATCAGGGGGCTGTTAATTCCTTGATGGAAGGATAGTCTCTTGGTAATGCAAGAAGCAATCCTGTGTATCTGTATCAACTGCTGTAGCTGAATACATTGCTGTTGCAAGCTGATGTGCTGAGGTGCTTTGAATTCAGAATCAGATGCTAGATTATCGATTCAACTTCAAGAAGACTCCTTAACATACAGACAACAACAACAGTGATATCTCAATCGTAGAGAATCCAGGGCAGCACTCAAAGACAAAGCATATCAATATCAAGTATCATTTGATCATAGATATTTTTGAAAAGAGATTGATAAAAATTGTCAAGGTTAACAAAAATGAACATTATGCTGATCTGTTCATAAAAGCTTTTGATAAACAAGGATTTCAATATCTTGTATCATCTGTTGGGATGATTAACTTTCAGTAGATTTTCTAAAATTAATTTCCAAATTGTTTTTCAAATAATGTGTTTTTTTAAGTTTTCTAAATAATCACTTATATAAGCCCTGTTTATCTTGAAGGAAAATTTTCAAAGTAAATATTGCTTAGAATTTTAAGAATTATGGGCTGATTTTCTTTTGGAAGACATTAATTTGACTTCAGAAGAAAGTTAAGTCTTTAAAAATAATAACTACTTACTAAGAGATTTAGCCTTGGAAGAAACTCTAATATATCTTCCGAAGCTTAAATCTACTTCCAAGTACTTATATATTTTGAAGGACAATTTTCTTCTGAAAGCAATTAAGTTTTGAAAGTTTTATTCTCCTTTTGAGTAAAACTTCTGAATTCTAATATCTTCTAAAACCAAAACTTTCCTAGAAGAAAAATTATTCTAAGTCCATTTTCTTCCAAAGCAATTCTTCTGAAACTAAGGAATATCTTCTGAATTTAGTTTTCCTTCAGAAGCTTTCTTTAAAACTTTCAAAGCCAAATTACCATCGGAAGATTTTCAACTTCCAAGATAACTACCTTTTTGGGCACTTTTTCAGAGGTGAGACTGACATCCGGATGTCAAAGTTTATCTTTTGCAACAACTTTGTCTTACATCCAAGCAAATAAATAGCCTTTATACAGATCTAACTCTTTCTTCTTTCTCTCCATCTATAATATTCTAGCCCTAAATTATCCACAAACCCTTGTTGTTCTTCTCATCTTTCTCACAAAAGCTTCCAAAAATGGCCAATCCTAAACCTTAAAACCAGCCAGCCTTGTCATATATCTTCATAAGCAATATAACCAGGTTGCTCTGTTATCGGCTGAGTAATACCCTGATTTCTCAAACATCTACAACTTTCTTTTCCGCTTCTCTTACTCACCGCCCTCACCATAGACCCTCCACTCTATGAAGATCATCCCTTGAGTTCTTGAGGACCTGCCAAGAGGTGATTATGGATAGTGAGAAGGCGCTATCTGCCAGAGTGCAAGGGAGCACACTATTCATCAATTCAGCCACCGTCAACCATCATCTAAGGCTGGATGATGAAAAAAGTGACTTGTCCTTTCCTAAAGAGGCAGTTCATAGGTCATTCCTCAAGACGGGATATGAAGATGACTTCTCTGTTAAGACCTTCAGGAAAAGGAAGGTCTCCTGTCAGTGGAAGTACATCCTCCATATTATAATCCACTCATTATCAAACAAGCATGGAGGATGGGATCAAGTTCCTAAAGACCTTTCCTACATAGTCTATGGAATCAAGTTTAGGTATTCACAATTTGTCTATACAAATTTACTTGCTAACTTAGATTCCATAGAATCTTACACGTTCCCTAGATATGTCAAGCACAGTCTCAACTATGAACCGGGTCCACAGTTGAGAGAAATAGGTAATATTTAACAATTAGGACAAATAAATCTAAACATCTTTAAGATAATGAGGAAAATCACTATTGGTTTCTCCACGGTAGAAATAGCCCTTGTCCTGAAAATGTTAGAGCTCCCTCCTCAAGGTGACAACTTGGTAGTCGCACCTAATATTGAAGCCACACCTTATTCATCTTCAACACCCCTATAGCCACAAATAACCATCACCTACCAAAGAAAATCCAAACACACCTCTGCTCAGTCTATTCAGATTGAGCAGGTCCCCATATACGCACCCATGCAGGAGGAAGTGGAACCAAGCGCTCCAACTTTCCTAAGGATCAAACCAATCCCATTCCTTCTATGATAAATGCTGAGGATCCTCATCCTTAGCTTAATGAGCTCATAAGCCTAGCCTCAAGCTTTCATTCTAAGTCTTAAAACTCAGATAAACAACCTTCAGGGGAAAGCTAATATCCCAAGCCGCTACATCTCAACCAACCAATCCCCAACCTAAAATTCTATGATGATGAGGATATAGGATTTAATGAGTATCATCAATCTCTCTTCTCCTCCCCTACTCAAGACGAGATGAATGCTCCTACTGCTCCCATATCTAGCCAACATCATCCACCCATAATTATGATGGACCTCTATGAACAAGTTGAAGAGGTCCATATGGGAGATACTTTCACTTCTATAAGTGATTACATATTTAAGACCTCAACCACGGCAACCCACCTCTTATCACTTCTTATAAAGCTGTCATTGAGTAGGGGAGATCGAGAGACCAAGAAACAATATTTATAGTGAGGGGGATGACTTCAGTCATGTACTCCCATCTCCCTATGATTCTTCTGATGAAGATGAAAGGAGTATGCAACTAAGGGTGCACAAAGTGAAAACACCCTGCACCTATCTAGTCTATGAGGTTAGTCACCTAGAATCTCAGGTGGTTACCTTACAAAGGCAGGTGCTTAACCAGTAACTTAAGATCACCGACCTAAAGGGCAAGTTAGTTGAGAGGCCTGCCAGGCATGCTCATCTAAGTTAACAAGAACCCGTGGTGGATTTAATCTCCAACTCACTTGTGCAAGTAGGTGATGCTACCGAAAAGGGGGAGAAAGTCACCAAAGCTATAGAACTTGGGAGCATTTCCCAAAGTATGGGCATTAAGGATTCACCTCCCTCACTTGTAATTTTCTAGACTTAACAACCTCCTTTGTCCCATATTAATATGGATGACATAGTTCAAAGTTTATTTGAGGTGGGTATTATTGTACCAAGGGCTATGTCACCTCAATCCCACCCTACTTGGCAATCCAATAGTAGGATTGAGGTATGACCATTGATAGAAGAGCCCTGGTGCTTTTTAGATATCAGGGTCAATAACAAGTTTGCAAATTAAATACCCCTGAGATTCTATGAAAGCTATCCTCTTATTGACCTTACACTGGTCAATCTAAACCAAAACATACAGGCTGACAGATTAGCTGAGAGGATACAGATGAGGGTGTCTGAGGAGTTCAAGAGAAGAACCATCCTATATAGAAAGAGGCTAGCAGGGAAAATAGTTAGTCAACTGGATATTGAGGCAGACCCTAAGATTAGCTTCAAATGGGAAACCTCAGTTTAAGTCCCACCTGTAACATATATGAACCTTGAGATTCATACTCTTCAGCACCTATTACCCTCAACGAGACACAAATTGATGAAGGTCTCTCATAACCTCTCCCTGGCCGGACCTCAAGTGTAGAACAAGCATAAGAAGAACAAAGCTCTCCCCTCCCTGAGTCACACAGGCTAGTGCTTGACAAAGGAAAGAAGGTTCTTACTTCTTGTAAGGCCTCGTTCCCGGGCACCTCACAGTTGAAAAATCATTGCATCATTACATATATAATATATAATTCATAAAATAAGCAGTGGAAATAGATTATCAAAAACCATTCATTTCATTGACAAATACTGTTGTTAAGCAATACAATATTGTTAAATTACAAAAGCCTCATTCATTTGTATTACAAAACAACAATATTATTATGCGTGAATGGATGCCAGTCTTGCCTTGCTGAGTAGCCTCCCCGTGTGCCATCCTCAGCAAATTACCTGCCAACTGAAAATGCATAAAAGTCAGCGTTGCTGAGTGAGTTCTAGTTTAAAGTATTAAAATACTCAATATGGTTCAAAATAATTTCTTTACTTTCACACATACAACAAGGCATAACCTTATTCTTTATTCCTTATCTCACTTATTTGTTCGTTTCATACTTTATCATTATCTTTTGTTATCGTTCGTTTCGTACTTTATCACTTCGTTCGTTTCATACTTTATCTCTTCGTTCGTTTTGTACTTTATCTTTTTGTTTGTTTCGTACTTTATCTTTTCGTTCGTTTCGTACTTTATGTTTTTGCTTATTTCGTACTGATTCTAGATCCTGTCAGGCTTTTTCCCCATCGTGGCCCGCAGCCACCATTCCGGGCACAGAGCCACTTTACTAATTGGCACAAAGCCATGGCCCGAAATCCACCATTCCAAGCACAAAGCCTCATTTCAATCTGGCACAAAGCCGTAACATATCTTGGCACAAAGCTTGGGGTCGAATGATAAGGATCCCGTTTCGTACTGTGGATTCAGTCACCAAGACTGATCCCCCTATGTGTTCACCCTTATGGGTTAGCCAAAATCGCACGCTATAATACACACAGTTGAGCTAACAACTCTCAAAGAGTTGTGAACCTTCTTTCTTTCTGCTTGCAAGCCTTTTCTTTCTTTATTACGTTTCACTTTTCACCTTTGTTATCTTTTACTTTGTTGTGTTATACTTTACGTTCATTCATTCATTCATCATACTACGTAAATTCATAACATAATACTTAAAAGTATATTATAGCATAAAGTATAACACAACAAAGTAAAACTAGGGTCCCTAGGGCCATATATACGTTTTGAAAATCACTAAAAGATAACACATCATGCACATATGCATAAAATACATTCATCATCACATCATAAATGTTCTGTGCATAAACCCTCAGATATTCATGCTTAGAATAGTCCAAAACAGTCCATAAGTCAAACTAGGGTCAAACCCTAAAATTCTATTTTCCCTTAAAATTTCATAAAATTTTTCAAGTGTTGGGCGCATGGGAACGATGCAGGCGCATGAGCCCTGCTTAGGCGTATTAACACTATCCGGGCGCATGTCCCTATACTTAACTGTTTTTCAACTAATTTTGGGTGAATGAACTTATCAGGTGCATGAGCACAATTTGGGCGCATAACCCTGCACTTAGGCATTTCATCCAAAACTTAGGCGCATGATGCACTGTTTAGGCGCATGATGCACTGTTTAGGCGCATTAACCTTTAGAAATTTCTAACGCATTTCTAGGCGCAGGAGCTACTGTTTGGGCGCATCATCATGCACTTAATTTTCTAAGTTACATTTTTCAGGCGCATGGGCCCTATTTGGGCGCACCACCTTACTTAAAACCTTTCTAAGGCAAAAATCTAGGCGCATGGGCCTTGTTTGGGTGCATAGGCCCTGTTTGGGAGCATAAACACCAACATACACATTTCTAATATATTGTTTAGTCCCAAACTCCTCCTTAACATGTTCTAAGCCTCATACTACCATTCTAAGCTTTAACACATCATTCACAACCATAAAATATCCATATACAAGCAAATATATATATATACGGTCACACATGCACAAGTTTTAGAAATGGTTTACATGCAGATAAGCCCTAAAAATCTTTAAAAACATGTAAAATGTGAGGTATAGAAACTCACCTTAGCTACTTTCAAGTTCAAACTCTTCAACTTGAACTTTTCAAAAGCTTCTAACACCTATACATGTCCAGGACACATAACCGAATGCATTTAAACACATACGATTATGTATAACTCGGTTACATGGTCAAAAATCCTTAAAACTGAACTCAGTTATGCTAAAACTTACTTACCTTTGAAATTTAAGTTTCTTCTTCTTGAACAACCGAGAGAAACTTCAGTTTCTTCTTTTTCTTCTTCTTTTTTTTGTCGAAAAGCAGATGCGATATGGTGATATGGGTGGCCATATCTCAAATATTATTATAATATTTAACTTTTGTACATTTTACACCTAACCCCTTCCTCTTTGTTCCCTTTTCTTTTCTTTCTAGATACTTCTATTTCCTTTCTTCTTATTTATTTTCTTTATCCTAGACAAAATTTTCCAGGTGTTACAAGGCCGCCCCCTTAAAGAGGTTTTGTCCCCAAAACCCATTACTCTTAGACTAACTGTGGGTAATGTTGTCTCATCTCTTCTTCAGTCTCCCACGTAGACACCGAACCTTTTCAGTGTTTCCACTGCACATTCACCAGTGGAACCACTTTATTCCTCAACCTCCTTTCCTTTCAATCAATGATTGCCACGGGTTGCTTAATGTAATTGAGGCATTCTTCCACTCCGATATCATCTAGTGGTACAATCATATCTTCATCAGCTAAGCACTTTCTCATATGGCATGCATTGAGTGCCGGATGAATTCCACTTAACTCATCTGGCAATTCTAACCGATAGGCCACCTCTCCTACTCGTGTGATGATTTGGAAAGGCCTATGTATCTTGGGCTTACGTTGCCCCTCTTCCGGAACCGAATGATTCGTTTCCAAGGTGAGACCTTCAACATAACTCGGACGCCCACCTTGAATTCGATTGGTCTATGCCTCTTGTCGGCGTATGACTTTTGTCTATCCTTTGCCACCTTCATGAAAGCCTTGATCTTCTCTAACTTTTCAGTTGTAGCCTCGATCACCTCAAGGCTTCCCAACTCTTTCTGCCCATGTCACCCCAACGCATGGGTATCCTACACCTCCTACCGTATAGCATCTCATATGGGGGCATACCAATACTGGTATGATAACTGTTGTTGTACGAGAACTCTGCTAACGGTAAATGACCATCCCAACTTCCTCCAAAATTAGTCACACATGCTTGAAGCATATCCTCGAGCATCTGAATCATCCTCTAAGACTGACCATCTTCCTAGGGGTGATAAGCCATACTAATGTGTAGACTTGTCCCCATTGCATCATGGAATCTCTTCCAAAACATCAATGTGAATCAGGTGTCACGATAGACACTGGCACATCGTGATGATCTACAATCTCCTTGACGAACAGATCCGCCAACCTCTCGGATGAATATGTCTCGTGGATCGGTAGGAAGTGGCACTTTTCGTCAGTCGATCAACTATAACCCAAATGGTATCGCACCCCCTCGTCGTACGGGATAGCTTAGTAATAAAATCCATGGTGATGTGCTACCACTTCCACTCGGGAATATCCAATGGTTGAATCTTCCCGTAAGGCTTTTGGTGTTCTGCCTTCACTTGCAAACAAGTAAGAGATACTCCACTATATCCCACTTTATACCCGGCGACCAAAAATCTTTCTTCATGTCCTGCTACATCTTCGTGGTGCCGGGATAAATCGAGTATCGAGTCTTATGAGCATCATCCATAATCCTCTCCCATAGGTCTCCGTAACGAGGGATCCATATCCGTTTATTTTAGGTCCTAACACCGAGAGTGTTTTCACCCAATTCTGTGACTAGACCACTCATTCGTTTGGAATTTAGGTGATCTTCTTTCAACGCCTCATCTTGGAACCCTTTCACCTGGGTCATCACGTTAGCGGTCATAACCAACTGATAAACCTTCACCCGAATCGGCTCGGGTCTCTCTTTTCGACTGAGGGCATCGGCCACAACGTTGGCCTTACCCGGATGGTAATGGATCTCACAATCGTAATCTTTGATGAGCTCTAACCATCTGCTCTGTCTCATGTTGAGATCCTTTTGCTCGAAGAAATACTTCAAGCTCTTGTGATCCGTGAAGATTGTGCACTTCGTCCCGTACAAGTAATGCCTCCAAATCTTTAATGCGAAGACCACAGCCGCTAATTCCGAATCATGGGTAGGGTAGTTGACTTCATGGGTTTTCAACTGTCAGGATGCGTAGGCTATTACTCTTTCTCGTGCATCAGCACGTAACCTAGTCCCGAATAAGAAGCCTTTGGATATACCACTAAGTCCTCACTCCCTTCGGGTAACGTCAAGATAGGACCTTGAGTCAACCTCGTATTTAAATCCTTGAAAGCACCCTCTTGTGTTTAACCCCACTTAAACATCACATCCTTATTAGTCAACTTAGTCAAAGGTAAGGCTATCTTGGAAAAGTCTTGGATGAAAGTCCTGTAATAACCTGCCAAACCCAAGAAACTACGGATCTCGAACGGCGTCTTTGGAGACTTCCATTGCATCACTGCCTTAACCTTTGTTGGGTCTACCATAATTGCTTCAGCATTTACCATGTGACCTAAAAATTGCACCTCGTGTAACCAAAAAGCACACTTAGAGAATTTAGCATACAAATTTTTTCTCCTAAGTGTCTCCAACACCTCGCATATGTGGTCGGCATGTCCTTCCTCACTTCTCGAATAAATCAGGATATCATCAGTAAACACAATCACCGATCTATCTAAAATTGGCCGACGCACTCGGTTCATTAAATCCATAAAGGCTGCTGCGCGTTAGTCAAACCGAAAGACTTAATGAGGAACTCGTATTATCCATAACGTGTGCGATAAGCTATCTTAGGAATGTCCCGCTCCTTCACCTTCAACTGTTGCTAACCAGATCGAAGATCTATCCTCGAGAACCAACTGGCACCATAGAGCTGGTCAAACAAGTCATCAATCCTCGGTAGCGGATATCGATTCTTCACCGTCAGCCTATTCAGCTTTCCGTAGTCGATGCATATCCATATACTACCATCCTTCTTCTTCACAACAATACCGGAGCACCCCAAGGAGAGATGCTTTGTTGGATAAACCCTTTATCCATCAACTCCTGCAGTTGATCCATTAGTTCCTTCATCTTTGTAGGAGCTAATCGATTCAATGCTTTGGCAACGGGTTGACCACCATGTATCAGATCAATCTGAAACTCAATCTCGCGATCTAGTGGCACACCTGGCAAGTCTTCTAGGAACACGTCCGGAAAGTCACATACCACTGGCACATTGGACAGTTGTGGTACCGATGCATCCACATCTTTCACGTAGGCCAGGTAGGAACTGCATCCTCGTCTCATGTATTTCTCTGCCACCGCCATTGAAATCACCTTCAGAACTGTAGTAACGCGATCGCCATAAATCGTCATTGAACTTTCATCGGGCGCAACTAATCGAATCGTCTTCTTGCAGCCCACGATGTTTGCCTCATAGGCTGCTAACCAATCCATCCCTAGTACTACATCGAATCCGCCTAGGGGCATCACATGTAATTTAGAAGAAAACCTATGACCTTCAAGTTCTATGACACAGTCGTCTATCATATCAGTAATTCTAGTGGAATTACCAATAGCAGTTTCTATGTCGAATGGCTTATCAATACTTCTGCTACTAATAGGCAACTTAGCACAGAAAGTAGCAAAAACAAAACTCCTACTAGCATCAGAATCAAATAATACAGAGGCATAAATTTGGTTTACTAGAAACATACCTGACACAACATCAGGATCCTCTCTGGCCTCCTCCCGCGTCATCATGAAAGCTATAGCAGTTTCCCTCAATCCTCCTTTCTCTGGCTTCTTCTTCATCCTAAAACTTTCATCCCATGGCTTCTTACAGCCCCTGCTCACATGGCTTTCCTTACCGTAGTTATAACACTGTATAAGTCCACACATCTTTGCCACATGACAGGGCTTCCCACACTTGAAGCACGTGCTTAATTCCCATTTACACTCACCGGAGTGCTCCCTCCCATATTTACTACACTTCTTTATCCCCAAACTAGATGATACCACCCTACAGTTTTCCATTTTCCTCCTTTTGTTATTTGGAGTGAAACCACCACATCCAAACCTTTTCCTATACCAGCTTTTGTCACCATCACCCGTTCTCTTCACCGCGACTACTTCCACCTCCCTCTCATCATACAACCTACCCACCAGGTCTACCACTGATCGAAAGGTACCTGGCCGGGTAGTGATCAAATGTCTGCGGATTTCAGTTGGCAATCCCTAGATGTACTTCTTGATCTTCCTCAACACCGGTGTCACCTGATCCGACACCAACCTTGCCATCTCATTAAATTTGGTGGTGTATTGCCAGTGTGTCATGGTGCCTGCTTCCAGCTATTGGAACTCCCTCTCTATTTTCTCGAGTTCCCGATGAGGACAAAACTCCTTGATCACCAGCTTCTTCAACGCTGGCCACCTCATCCGTCCAATGGCTCTGCTAACCTCGGCCTGGACAATATTGTCCCACCAGCATAAGGTCGTGCCCACAAACGAGTGGGTAGCAAACTTCACCTTCTGATCTTCTCGACACTCGCTGATATCAAGTGCCGCCTCCATCTCCCTCACCCATCGGTGAGAAGCAGCACTCGAATGTTGGGGCCTTGCACCTCTGAAATGCCCCATAGTTGCAACCACGTGCAGTTTTCTGCACAGCTTCTTCCTCCTCCTCCTCACTCGAGACAATGGTCTCGGTCTCCGATCGCTCCCTTTCCTACCTTTTGGTGGTCCTTCTCCTCTCTTTCTTCTCGTCCTCTCTTACCGCCTTAATAACTTCAGTCACCATAGACGGCAGTATGTCTGCATGACTTGGTGCACTTCCTCTACCACTGCCTCTTTCACTGGTGCCCTTAAGTTCGCACTTTTATCACCACCTTCCTAGTGATGCATCTCAGGCTCTTCACGGGCCCTCTGAGCAGTCTTAGTTTTATTCCTAGTAACACGTGTTTCAGCACCAGTTTTATTCCTAGTAACACGTGTTTCAGCACCACATCCTCCCTGTACTCCACCCTAGAGGCCTTAGATGATCCACCTCCAGCCATTCTCTATTTTCTATAAGATTCAAACACTAACACGGTCATTCAAAGAATAGCTCAGTTTATGTTAAGTATAGTAAGTACCTAATTACAGTGGCCAGTTGTGATTAGCCACTTACTTTATTCTTCATACCCCAAGCATTTCCTATCCTGACTATATCAGTATCAAAATCTACTAAGAGCACATAGGCAAATAGCAAACACACATAACTCAATTAACTTCAAGAAAAGAATTACCTGATGGCACATAGCTACTCGTGCTAGTATCCCTTTCCTTTAGTCCCTTTCTCAGTTAACATTAGGTTTTTTTTAAGTAATTTACCTAATTCACTTAAACTTTGGCTCTGATACCAACTTGTAAGGCTCCGTTCTTGGGCACCTCAGAGTTAAACAATCATTGCATCATTTCATATATAATATATAATTCATAAAATAAGCAGCGGAAATAGATTATCAAAAACTATTCATTTCATTGACAAGTACTATTGTTAGGCAATACAATATTGTTAAATTACAAAAGCCACAATCATTTGTATTACAAAACAACAATATTATTATGCGTTAATGGATGCCAGTCTTGCCCTGCCGAGTAGCCTCCCCATGTGCCATCCTCAACAAATTACCTGCCATCTAGTTTTAAAGTATTAAAATACTCAATTCGGTGCAAAATACATTCTTTACTTCCATACACACAACAAGGCATAACCTTATTATTTATTCCTTATCTCACTTATTCGTTCGTTTCAAACTTTATCATTGTTCGTTTCAAACTTTATCATTATCTTTCATTATCGTTCATTTCATACTTTATCACTTCGTTCGTTTCGTACTTTATCTCTTTGTTCGTTTCGTACTTTATCTTTTCATCCATTTCGTACTTTACCTTTTCATTTGTTTCGTACTTCATCTTTTCGCTCTTTTCGTACTAATTCTAGATCCTGTCAGGCTTTTCCCTCATAATGGCCCGCAACCACCATTCCAGGCACAGAGCCTCTTTTCTAATTTGCACAAAGCCCGTGGCCCAAAACCACCATTCCGGGCACAAAGCCTCATTTAAATCGGTCATAAAGCCGTAACATAACTTGGCACAAAGCCCCGGGTCGAATGACAAAAATCCCGTTTTGTACTGTGGATTCAGTCACCAAGACTGATCCCCCTGTGTGTGCACCCTCACGGCTTAGCCAAAATCGCACGCTATAATACACACAGTTGAGCTAACAACTCTCAAAGAGTTGAGATCCTTATTTCTTTCTGCTTGCATGCCTTTTCTTTCTTTTATTACCTTTCACTTTTCATCTTTGCTATCTTTTACTTCATTACGTTATACTTTACCTTCATTCATTCATTCATCATACTACGTAAAGTCATAACATAATACTTAAAGTATATTATAATATAATTTATACGTTTTGAAAATCATTAAAAGATAACACATCATGCACATATGCATAAAATACATTCATCATCACATCATAAATGTTCTATGCATAAACCCTCACATATTCATGCTTAGAATTGTCCAAAACAGTCCATAAGTCAAACTAGGGTCAAACCCTAAAATTTTGTTTTTCCTCAAAATTTCATAAAATTTTCTAAGGTTTGGGCGCATGGGAACTATGCAGACGCATGAGCCCTGCTTAGGCGCATTAACACTATGCGGGCGCAGGTCCCTACACATAACTATTTTTCCACTAATTTTGGGCGCATGAACTGTTCAGGCGCATGAGCACTATTTAGGCGTATGACCCTGCACTTACGCGTTTCAGCCAAAACTTAGGCGCTTGATGCACTGTTTAGGTGCATCAAGCTACTATTAAAAATTTCTAAGGCATTTCTAGGCGCATGAGCTACTGTTTAGGCGCATCATCATACACATAACTTTTTAAGTTAGATTTTTCAAGCGAATGGACCCTGTTTGCGCGCACCACCTTACTTAAAACCTTTCTAAGTCAAAAATCTAGGCACATGGGCCCTGTTTGGGCGCATGAACACCAACATACATATTTCTAATATATTTTTCAGTCCCAAACTCATCCTTAACATGTTCTAAGCCTCATACTACCATTCTAAGCATCAACACATCATGCACAACCATAAAATATCCATATACAAGCAAATATATATATATGGTCACAGATGCACAAGTTTTAAAAATGGTTTACATGCATTTTAGCCCCAAAAATCTTTAAAAACATGTAAAATATGGGGTCTAGAAACTCACCTTAGCTGCTTTCAAGTTCAAACTCTTCAACTTGAACTTTTCAAAAGCTTCTAACACCTATACATATGCAAAGACACATAACCGAATGCATTTAAACATATACGGACATGTATGACTCGGTTACATGGTCAAAACTCCTTGAAAGAGAACCCAATTATTCTAAAACTTACTTACCTTTGAAGATTTCAGCTTCTTTTTCTTGAACAACCGAGACAAACTTCAGTTTCTTCTTTCTTTTCTTCTTTTTTTTTGTCAAAAAGTAGATGGGATAGGGTGATATGGGCGGCCATATCTCAAATATTATTATAATATTTAGCTTTTGTACATTTTACACCTAACCTCCTTCCTCTTTGTTCCCTTTTCTTTTATTTCTAGATACTTTTATTTCCTTTCTTCTTATTTTATTTCTTTAATCCTTGACAAAATTTTATGGGTGTTACACTTCTGAGGAGATAGAGGAGGGAAGAGGGGGAGGATGAGGAAGGCAAGGGAAGAGAGGCTGGGAGAAGCTCTTAGTTTCATGCAGGCTACAATAAGGGCTTCCCATAGGCCAAACACTCAGGAAGACAAGTTAAGAGCAGCCATATTGAGCTACTTGGCGACTAGGAACTACAATATAGATGAGCTAATCTCTCTTCCATTGGAAGAAATAAATGAACTAGATGACACTGAGGTGTCAAGAGAGAGGAAGGAGGATGAGGTTACTACTTTTCTCCTCAAGACCAAAGAAGAAAATTGTATAAAGCTCCTATCCTCTCACTAGTTACAAGAAAGGCATGAAGTAGAGTATGTGGATGTTAAGGATGAAACTCAAGTAGGAAGGGAACGATACAGACGAAAGATGATTACCTATTTGAGTGCCAAAAGGTCTCTATCAGGCAATAGCTTTAATCCCTCTATATTATAAATACATGGAGTTTGATTATCTTAAGCAGCTTGAACAAGAAGTCATCAAAGAAGAAAAACTGTAAAAGAAAGATAAGGGAGAAAGAACCAAAATCAATAGCCACCATTAAAGCCAACTAGAAGAAGTATGAGGATAGACAAAAGATGGTGAGCTTCTTAAAACTGTATGGGTTCTCCGGAAGGAGGCTGTGTCCCATGTCTCTATCCACAATGGATGAGCATATTAGGGTGATCAAGTAGAAGATCAAGAGGGGTGAGCTTCTTGACTTGTATTCTCCACCAAGTCAAGCTGCACCTGAAGCTAAAGTTAAGGTTGAACCCAAGAGACAACAAAACCTAGACCTAGTACTGATCCCTAGTCAGCTTCATCTTCTTACCCATAGTAGGATCCTGAAACTTCTTTTGAACCTTTGAAGGGGAAGGGCCAAACTAAAGTTAAGGTTGAACCCAAGAGCAATATACATTATCATTGAAAACCAATACTCGTGTTCTTGAGTACTTTACTTGTTAGTTCTTTGTTTCTTTGCATGGTTCCCTATTTGATCCAGTAAATATGATATTCACGAACTATGAAACTGTTACATAACCATTACCGGTCCTACAATATGTGAACCAATCGATAGGTATAATCGCACACATTACTCATTTACATAATTATAACTCGCATATGTGTTATTTTTGTTGAGCTCTAATTATAAAATACATGAAAATTATCAAATGAAAACGAGCGACAATGGTTATAATAATTTGATTTAAAATGATTAGTTTTAAACATGACACTTGAATGACATTTAATAAGGCTTAAAAACTATCAATAATAGTATAGACAAGTTATAAAATGAGAAGAAATTATATATAAATGTAAGATCTAGTTTTCAACATGATAAATGTGTTTAAACTCATGTAATTAAGGTGACTGAGTTTCAGTGTAAAATATCTATAAGGATTAATAAATTACAACTAATAGATGTGATATTATGTTGGATCTTATATGCCCAAGGCACATACAAGATTGATGTGGTTAGTACGTCATGATCCAAGTCGGGTCATACCCAATAACAAGTTTACCAAACAACAATTAATATTTAATTGATGATATGATCATGCAATTAAATTTACACCAATTTAGAAAATGGGTTTTCTAAGTAAGTTGCATATGAGATAGAACAACTTATAGGGATATTTTGTTCATGGGAATTATTTCTAATGTTATATAAGTTAGTTAAATAACATCAAATAAAAATAGGTGTATTAGCTATACAATTAAGAGGTTAATTATATAACTAATAGGAGTGTTAGTTCAATAGAAGGGATGTTTTAAAATAGGTGGGAAACCCATTTAAACTCAAAAAAAAGGCAGCCTACTTCTGGGGCATTCTTGGTCATTTTGTGCCTTGGAAAAATACACTCTTTATTAGTGTATTGAACACTCCATCTCCCACATTTCATCTTATACATGCAAAAACCAAGAAACCCTTTTTCTCTCTAAATTTTGAAGAAAAACAAGGCTAAAAATCGTTTTTCAGCAGCTCCTTGGTTCGATCTTTGGTGTCCAAATCCTAGCAAAAGAGGTGTTTGCTTTACACTTGTGGGTATGCAAGCTTGAGGACATCCACCTTGGTGTTTTGGTCATTCAAGAACATCATCATCTTCATCCAAATCCATGATTTTGACAGCTTTTGGAAGGTAGTTCCATTGTGTTGTTTTGGTTGTTTGCTTCATTTTGATAGCTAGTCCAAACACATATATTCGATCCTATGTTCTTGGGTTTGTTCATATTAAGTTATAAACCTTAACTTCTAGATTATGAATCAATATATTAAGGCTTAAATCCTCTGCATTTTTCATGTTTAAATGGTTAAACAACTTTGATAAAGGTCCAACAAACCCAACATTGGTATCAGAGCCAGGTTATGTGGATGACTAGCTTCTTTTGTCCTTATAAAATAGGTTTTATGGGACTTTAACAACCTGTTAGGGGCTGTTTTGTGATGATATGATGATACCCTAACCTTTCAAGGTTATATCTTGCATGCTTATGATTAAATCTTGAAAGGATGACATCAAATGGTTGATTGTGTTGTTTGGACATAACCTAAATATTTTGGTTCATGTTGGCCAGAACTTTAAGGTTATAAAAGGGGTTCATTTTGTTCTTGAAATGATGTATATGGATACATATTTTAGTGCATAACATATCCTTGACCATGTGTGTTTTGGATTTGGTTGATTGTGATTTTGTCATGTTGGTTGTATTCATTCAAAGGGTTGTAATAATTTCTTTTGTGTTTGTATTTGGGTTGTAATTTATTTCATCATTTGGTTATGTAATAAATAGAATAGGTGCATTTCTTTTATTAGAAAATTGTATTAGGATATGATTTTGTAAAAGAAGATGCACAAGATGAAGACCTAAAAGGAAGGACACAAAAGACATGGGCACTTGAAGCATTTGGATGTGGAATCAAGTAGGAGTTCATGGACACATATGATGTGTCATTGTTAACCCTTAGGAAAGACCTTATGACAACACTTGTGATGGCAAACAAGTGTAGTCAACTTAGTGGCTATGGTTATGCACATATGTTTGTATGATTATGCTTGTTTGGTTGTTTTTGTATGATCGTTGTTTGATATTTGGATATGCATAAGAACCTCATTAGCAAACTTAACAAGATAAAAATTTATAGTTCCTAATCATTAAGTGATTAATAAGAGGTTATTAAAAGGATTAATGATTTTAATGAATGGGTTTTTATTAAAAAGGAGAACCATAGGGTACCATGTTTTTGAATGCATGCAAATACAAGGTGCATAGAGTTTTCAAAACTAGAATTAATGAAAACTAAAATCCCTTTGGAAACAAGTTTAACACCATCCTTTTACACGACACTCGAATCACTTGAGAACTATTTGTGGGATAAAGGTCACCTAACCACTTTTAGGGAACATGTGTTTTGAGGTGAGCTTAATGTATTTGTGGGATAAAGGTCACCTAACCACTTGTATGTTTAAACTCACACGTGTGTGTAAGTAGGACGACTTGAATTGGAAACCATGTGAATAGGGTCACCGAAGCATGGCGTACAATGGTGTTGATGGCATTAAACATGCCAACCTAACATAAGATGTTTAACCGATCCCATAAAGGCTAGAAGTTGCAAAAGGTTGCAATTGTCAAATGTTGACTACCTTGTTAATTTAAATAATGGGACAAAGGTCACCTAACCATTATTTGAATGTAACGTTGGATTCTAGATTTTAGTTATTAATTGTCTATGAGATATAAAAGTGTATTAATGATTAAATGTAATTTTTCAGAAATACTAATAAAAACTTTGTAAATTTTGTAGAATGGCCGAAACACTAATGCTACCACCCCGACCGTCCATACCTTATCACTGAGAACTATATTAGAAAAGGATCGTCTGAACCATAACAACTTTATGGACTGGTTTCGAAACTTGAGAATTGTTCTTAAGCAAGAGAAAAAGGCTTATGTCCTTGACGATCCTATTCCTGACCAACCCGACCCCAAGGATGTTGACGCCTATGTCGATTGGCTTCAGTATACTGTGGATTCCGTGCAGGTATCCTGCCTCATGTTAGGAACTATGATTCCCGAACTCCAAAAGGACTTAGAGCATCTTAGGGCATAAGATATGATTACCCAATTGAAGGAAATGTTCCTTCAACAAGCTAGGGTAGAACGCTTCGAAACGGTTCGAGCACTTCATGCGTGTCGCATGGAAGAAACCCAATCGGTATCATCTTATGTACTTAAGATGAAAAGCCACATTGATCGCCTCGAGAGGCTTAACTATCCCGTCTCAAAGGAGTTGGCCAGGATTTGATCCTTAATGGCCTAACTAAAAGGTTTGAGACGTTCAAAATGAATTACAATATGAACGGATGGGACAAGAGCACTGGTGAGCTTCACGCAATGCTCAAAACAGCTGAGGCGGGGATGGGTAGAAAGGTTCTACCTGTTCTCTCGATCATTGTGGAGGAAATAGGAAAAGGCCATTCCCTGATCCCAAGGCAAATGTTGCCAAAGGAAAAAGGCACATCAAAGGCAAAGGGAAAGGGAAGGTTAAAGCGGAACCTTCAAACCTAAGCTTATGAAGCCTAAGGTAACGGAAAACGATCCATGCTTTGACTGTGGTGAGATAGGACATTGGAAAGGAATTGCCCAACCTATCTAAAAGAGTTAAGAAACAAGAGGGATGCTGGGCAGACCTCAGGTACAACTTTCATGATCCATATTGACTTAAATGTTATTTCTTCAAATACATGGGTATTAGATACCGGATGTGGAACTCATATTTGCAATCTGTTGTAGGGGTTCAAAGAAATAAACACTTTAAGAAGGGAGACACAAGTCTCTACATGGGCAACGGAGCAAAAGTTGATGTCGAAGCCTAAGGAGACTATGTTTTGAAACTTTCAAGTGGGTTGGAAGTTGTTCTTAAAAACATTATGTATGCTCCTAGTTTGACTAGGAACATAATTTCAGTTTTCATTTTAAAACAATATGGTTATGATTTAAAAGTTGTAAACCATGGTAATTATGTTTATATGGATGATGTATTTTATTTCAAGGCTATGCCTTTTAATGGTATTTATGAATTGGTTCATGATGATTCATCCTATAATAACACATTATACCAATCAAGCACCAAGAAACTTAAAATGGGTTTAAGTGATTCTTATCTTTGGCATTGTCGTCTTGGTCACATAAATAAGAATCGGATTCAAACACTTCAAAAGAATGGTCTTTTGAAAACAAATGAAAATTGTTCATTTGATAAGTGTGAATCATGTTTACAAGGTAAGATGACCAAGTCGCCCTTTAGTGGTACTAACGAGAGGGCAAAAGACATGTTAGGAATCATACATTCGGATGTATGTGGTCCTTTTAAGACAATGACAAGGAATGGTGAAAGATACTTCATTACCTTTACCGACGATTATAGTCGCTATGGTTATGTGTACTTGATGACACATAAACATGAAGCTTTTGAAATGTTCAAAATGTTCAAGAATGAAGTAGAAAATCAACTCAATAGAACTATCAAAGTTCTTCGTTCAGATAGAGGAGGTGAATACCTCAGTGAGGCTTTTCAGGATCATCTAAGAAGTTGTGGGATTGTCTCATAACTTACTCCTCCCGGAACACCATAACATAATGGTCTGTCTGAAAGGAGAAACCGAACCCTATTGGATATGGTTTGATCTATGATGGCTATAAGCTCACTACCTCTATCATTTTGGGGTTTCGCACTACTCTCCGCGGCTCGTATTTTGAATATGGCCCCAACCAAGAAAGTGGATTCGACACCTTTTGAAATATGGCATGGCAGAGTTCCATCGCTATCATATTTAAAAGTATGGGGTTGTGAAGCTTATGTTAAGCTTAACACCCAAAACAAACTAGAAAGTCGATCCACTAAGTGTATATTTGTTGGATATCCAAAAGATTGTATAGGATACTACTTCTTTGATCCAACAGAGCAAAAGGTATTTATTGCTCGAAAGGCAGAGTTCTTGGAAGCCAAGTTCCTTATGAAAGGAATGACGTATAGAACAGTGGAATTTGATGAGGATCAAGATCTACAAGCCGATACACGTTTGGTTCACACTAGCAATCAACAGGAGGTTGTTGATGATGATCAAGAGGTTGATCGATACACACAAAACGTTCGCAGATCTTGTAGAGTTAGCATTCCACCTGAAAGATATGGATTTTTCATGGATGGATGCTACGTGGTTGACTCCGATGAGCCAACTACAAACCATGATGCAATGTCCAATTCGGATTGTGACAAGTGGCTGGAAGCCATGAATGTAGAGATGCAATCCATGTATGACAACCAAGTTTAGGAATTGGTTGACCCTCCACTTAACTCCAAACCGGTTGGATGCAATTGGGTTTTCAAGAAGAAAACATATATGCATGGAAACTTGGATACTTACAAGGCAAGACTTGTAGCAAAAGGTTTCACTCAAACTCAAAAGGTTGATTATGATGAAACCTTCTCGCATCTGGCAATGCGAAAGTCTATTAGGATATTTTTTGCCATTGCTGCTTATTATGATTATGAGATTTTGCTTTTCTTAATGGACATCTCGAAGAGACTATCCTTATGGTTCATCCTGAAGGTTTTGTCGATCCAAAGCATCATAATAAAGTATGCATGTTAAAGAGATCAATCTATGGATTGAAACAAGTATCGAGAAGTTGGAATCAACATTTTGATGAAGAGATCAAGAATTTGGTTTCATCAAGAACGCTGACGAGGCTTGTGTGTATAAAAAGGCTAGTGGGAGTGTAATTACATTCTTAGTATTGTATGTTGATGACATACTACTATTTGGAAATGATATTCCAACCATGGAAGGTGTTAAAACCTGGCTTGGAAATTGTTTTTCCATAAAGATCTCGGTGAAGCCGCCTATATTTTGGGAATAAAGATCTATAAGGATAGATCGAGGCGGTTGATAGGTCTAAACCAAAGTGCATCCATTGATAAAATCTTGAAAAGGTTCAAGATGGAAAACTCTAAGAAAGGTATGGTACCTATTTAAAGAGGGACAATATTGAGTGCATCTTAATGTCCAAGCTCAAAGGATGAGCAAGATCGTATGAAGGACATCCCATATGCGTCTGCTATAGGATCCATCATGTATGCGATGATATGCGCTAGACCGGACGTGTCATGCACGTTAAGCATGACAAGCAGATATCAGCAGAATCCAGGTAATAACCATTGGATGGCTGTTAAAAGTATATTGAAATACCTTAGGAGGACTAAGGATATGTTTCTAAGATACTGATCTGATGAAGAGGAACTCGTTGTAAAGGGTTACGCGGATGCGAGTTTCCAAACTGATCGAGATGATTCTTGATCACAATCGTGGTATGTCATCATTATGAATGGAGGAGCAGTGTCTTGGAAGAGTTCAAAGCAAGACGTGGTAGCATTTTCCACTACAGAATCTGAATACATAGCCGTCTCATTGGCAGCTCAGGAAGCTGCATGGATAAAGAATTTTATCGCTGATCTAGGGGTGGTCTCTTCCATTCAAACCCCCTAGAAATCTTTTGTGATAACGAGGGTGCGATTGCTCAAATCAAGGAACCCCGTGCACATCAAAAGACCATGACATTGAGCGGAGATTCAACTACATAAGGGATGAAGTTGAAAGGAAAGATATGTATTCGCAAAGTTCACACTGATCAAAACATTACGGATCCACTCACGAAGCTCCTTGAAAGGGCAAAGGATGAAAGTCATACTTGTGCCTTAGGACTTCGATATTCTAGTGATTGGAATTGATCTGTTTAGTATTAATATTGAAAATATGGAACAATTGTAATATTTAACTTATCTATATATTTACGATATTTTGAGTTATGTTCCTTTTATCATGTTTACATCCATGAATAATTTTATTATTCTAAATGTCCGTAGTCGGTCATATTTGTGGCAACAAATATGAATGTAAGACTATTATGAACTTGGATTGGTGGATATTAATAAGGCATGAATATAGAGCAATTGGTTGTTGCCAAGGTTCAAAGATATTCGTGGGATACGAATATTGGACTGACCCGCATCTCAAATCTTACTACATGGAATCTTATGAATTGATCATAAGTAAATTTGAGTAAAGGCGAATATCATTTTGTATCCTCCTACCTGAGATACATATTGGGTTTTGATATTCACCAAGTGTTATACCTTGGGCTAGTTCTTCGCTGATCTGAAATAATGGTCAGTACATAAGGCTATGTTCATGTATGACATAAGGTGATTGTGAGAAACGTATGTAGTCAAGATGGAATTTGTTCCTCTTATTCGTTGAGAGCATGATGTCTAAGGCCTGATTAAGTTAAATCAAGAAGGAATGATCATTTTGTGTCCTTGGATTAACATGACATCTGTAACAAAAGGATAAATGATTGATTCACCTAAGTTATTTCAAGTTGGATACATGAAGGGGATGATGTTATTGAATGGCTTTTAAGTCATGCGTATTAAGGGTAGGAAATCATTGTTAGGCGGTATTTACTGCTTGCATCAATCTTCTATGAACCTTGTGCAAGTGGGAGAATATTGGATCTTATATGCCCAAGGCACATACAAGATTGATGTGGTTAGTATGTCATGATCCAAGTCGGATCATACCCAATAACAAGTTTAGCAAACAACAATTAATATTTAATTGATGATGTGATCATGCAATTAAATAGTTACACCAATTTAGAAAATGGGTTTTCTAAATAAGTTGCATATGAGATAGAACAACTTATAGGGATATTTTGTTGATGGAAATTATTTGTAATGTTATTTAAGTTAGTTAAATAACATCAAATAAAAATGGGTGTATTAGTTATACAATTAAGAGATTAATTATATAACTATAGGAGTGTTAGTTCAATAGAAGGGGTGTTTTGAAAATGGGTGGGAAACCTATTTAAACTCAAAAAATAGCAGCCCACTTGTGGGGCATTCTTGGTCATTTTGTGCCTTGGAAAAATACACTCTTTATTAGTGTATTGAACACTCCAACTCCCACATTTCATCTCATACATGTAAAAACCAGGAAACCCTTTTTCTCTCTACATTTTGAAGAAAAACAAGGTTGAAAAATTGTTTTGCAGCAGCCCCTTGGTTCGATCTTTGGTGTCCAAATCCTAGCAAAAGAGGTGTTTGCTTTACACTTGTGGGTATGCAAGCTTGAGGACATCTACCTTGGTGTTTTGGACATTCAAGAACATCATCATCTTCATCCAAATCCACGATTTTGACAGCTTTTGGATGGTAGTTCCATTGTGTTGTTTTGGTTGTTTGTTTCATTTTAATAGCTAGTTCAAACACATATATTCGATCCTATGTTCTTGGGTTTGTTCATATTAAGTTATAAACCTTAATTTCCAGATTATGAAACAATATATTAAGGCTTAAATCCGCTGCAATTTTCATGTTTAAATGACTAAACAACTTTGATAAAGGTCCAACAAACCCAACATATTAATCTTATGTCCGCTATCAATCTGATTACTAATAATATTATTAATTTTACTATCACTAATATTATAATTATTATGATAATGTTAATTATGATGAAATAGTTATGTTTGTACACACATACACACAGACACACACACACACATATATATATATATATTCACATTAATAAAATTGCTAATGTTTATTATTAACAATATCATTTCATACCCAATATCATATGGTAGGTGACTCTATTGATATTAAGTTTATTAATAGTAACATCAACATCATTAACCTTGTCACTATCACTATTACTAATTTTATTAATAATAATTCTATTTTCCAAATGATAAATCTAATAAATTAGAATCCTAATTATATGAATAAATAGGTTTATGAATGAAGACAAAACAACTAATATTTTTTATAATGTATACGTATACATTGAGAGTTACTAATATACAAATCGCGTAAATGATGGAGACTTAAAACTAATAAGTATATGAATAAATAGGTATATGCATGAACCCAAAACAACTAATATTTTTTATAATGTATACGTATACGTTGAAAGTTAATAATATACAAATCACATACATGATCAGACTTAAAACTAATAAGTTATCGGGTCATGTAAGCTTAATAAGTTTATAGTTATACACTTTATATCAACGATCTAATAGCCACCTATATATACACGTTAACAAGTAAATAATTATACATGTACTCATATATGTGAATACTTAATGCATATCAAATAATTAACGTGAGGTACCCAAGTAGTTATAGAAATAACAACGATATTATTCAACAACATACTATACTAGTAAAAGATCATTTCACTTAAACTAATATAAATAGCTCAAACACACATGTGAAGAGATTACTTTATTATTAAGGACTAACGATACTGGTGAAATTAGGGTTACATTGATGAATCCCTACATGATGTTATGAATTTCAATATTGACACACAGAGACTTGCAATATCACTCAGGTGAGTTTTCACACCCCTTTTACTCACTTTTGAGATGAAAGCATGATTGTATCTTTTTACTAAACTTGCTATGATGTGCAATTATTTAATACTTTTTTTTCCTATTATCGACTTGCACCGACTGTCGGTATACACAATCATTAATTCTGTATGAACCAACAGATTGTATGGGTAGTACTACTTGCGGAAAACCTTCATGCACAGTGTGTCCTATTGATAGGAAAACAAAACACTGAAACATGAAGTGTCATTGGAGGTTGTAGCGTCGCTGCGACATATTATCTACACATGCTTATTCCTTGACAGTTTGAGTGCCCATATACAGGAGTCTAATCCATACTAAATTGGGTTTGGATGACCAGATATAGTTTGGTTGTGGACTTATATAGTTGGCATCAAACGTGATAAACTCTATTTTTATTAAACCTACAATCTCACTAACAATTTTTAGTATACACTTTTACTATGTTTTTTAGAACCAGAAACAACAGATAACTTGGCTAGCTATAGATTTTTAAGAACCTCACGTAGAAGTTGTATGAAGTTCTAGAAGGCCATATTATAAAGCATTTAAGAGCATATTCTATAGCTTTTAATATTCTATTATTAACAATGTTGTTCTTGATACAGTCTCATCACAATCCCATTGCATCCGTTGTGTGCTAAAAGTGGGGTTGTGACAAAACCAATCAAGGAGGGTGGAGTCAGGAAGCCTAATGCTAAGGGAAAGGACAAAGAAAATGGCAAGGTAGTTGTTTCAAATAAGAATCTTCTAAAGGATGCAAAGTGCTTTATTATGGTAAAAATGGGCACTAGAAGAGGAACTACCCTAAATATCTGGTTGAGCTGAAACATAAAAAATTTTCTAACGCATGATTGTCGGGTATATTCGTTGTTGTAGCTTTATCTTTCTTTAGTGAATCTTTTGTGTTTGAAACTGGATGTCTTTCTTATATTTGTAATGATTTATTGGAACTAAGAAGATCAGAATGCTGAAATAAGATGACCTCAAACTCTATGTTGGCAATGGATAAAAGGTTGTAGTGAAGACAATATGAGAATATGTTCTTTTACTTTACAATGGTTTAGGTCATGTTTTCAATAATGTATCTTACGTACTTAGTTTGACTAGGAATGTTTTTACAGTTTTTGGGTTGGGTTAACATGGTTTTAAAAATACTCTTATTGGTGATTATATATCTGCATATTTGAATGGTGTCCTCTAACGTAAAACCACAAAATGAAATCTATGAGATAGAAATTTATAAGAGTAATGATATATACAATATCTCAAATAAGCAGACAAACTTGTATTTCAATGATGCTTACCTCTGGCATTGTCAACTTGGACGCATAAATCTAACCCCACAACCCCATTTTCATCGCCAACTCTCCCCCCTTGACCTACTCTCGACCAAACATCACACACCACCAAAATTGTCGTCATCCACGCCATTTAACATCCTCGCCATCAATGGAACTTGCTTCAGGTTGCAAACGTTGCATAGCATTAAGCATTTCATGATTCAGATAAACTAGCGAGATCGTTGATCGCTTCAAGGTGTGAAGTTTTAAATTTTACCGTCAAGATTTAATCTTTATGCCAATCTA
Organism: Flaveria linearis; assembly: GCA_024085815.1. Taxonomy (NCBI): domain Eukaryota; kingdom Viridiplantae; phylum Streptophyta; class Magnoliopsida; order Asterales; family Asteraceae; genus Flaveria; species Flaveria linearis. The sequence goes on along the minus strand of CM044003.1, from coordinate 40,215,733 downwards.
TGGTTGTGTTTTGTTTTAACTAATGAATCTTTATACCTGATTTCGGTAAAGATTTAATCTTTATGCCAATCTATGGTTGTGTTTTGTTTTAACTAATAAATCTTTATACCTGATTTGGGTACTTAATTAATAAGATTAATTGATTAAATGTTTTTGCTCAATTTAATAGAAGTTTCTATTTTTAATAGCTTTAATGGTTCAAGTAAACGTAGGATGCAGAACACATTCAACAAACTATTGAGTAACTTGTTATGTTGTCATCATTGAGTTATATGAACCAGTTGTTGTGAGACAAGAGTGTTGTTATTGCAATCATTTAGTTTTCAAACTATGACGTGACATGTTATACTATTATACATGAGTTGTATTATACAAGGGAAAATTACCATATTGGCCATTTGACCAATCTGGTTTTGAATTCTAGCCTTTAACCCACGTACTTACTAAAATGGCCATGGTATCACCACATGGTGATACTAAATACATGTGCATCGCCCACATGGAATTTAGGGGAAAAAAATTATTACAAAAGTGGTGATATGCAGGTGATTTAGATGCTTAATGGTAACGCCACGCACCGGCAATACCCAATGGGCTGTATATCGACCGAAAAAAATTTTCAATGGGTTGTTTTGGACCTTAATGTTGTAACCAATACCCAGAAAGAGGCCCAGCCCGAACTATTTTTTTCTTAAAATTATAAAACAATCAAAACCCGAAACGAGGCCAGCCCAATGGGTTGTTTTGAACTTTAATATTTCAATCAAAACCCAAAAAAAGGCCCGGTTCGAATTAAATTTTATCTTAAAATTATAAATCAATCAAAACTAAAAAACGCCCAGCCCAGTGTGATGTTTTGACATATTATCCTATATATTTAAAACTAATGGAATGAGCAGTTGGTTTTGTGGTTTCTGATTTTGGCCACACATTTTTTCATTTTTGCGTTTTACCCCCTCTGGTCTCTACCTGTTTATAAGGATCTATCGAATTCCCTCAATCCCACAACCTACACATTGCAAAGCCCCAAACAAAACCACCAGATCTAAGAACCCTACCTTCGTTCTGATCATTCTCCGTGAACTCCTTCTCCAGAGTACGATCGATCATACCAGCGAAGCTCCTATCTCTATCCGTAGCAGAAGAGCCATTCACGTTGGCGTTATTAACAAAGTTGTCGGCGTTTTCCACCAGCTGCAGCTGATCTCCGCCGGCAACAACGACGGCGACAGTGGAAACAAATAATGAAATGAGGAGAGAGAGACGGCGGCGGTGGTGGTGGACGCAGGGTGTCCCCCTATTCATCGTAGGGGCGGCGACGGAGGATCCGGCAGCCGGCGTACGACGCGTGTGTGAGTGCGTGTGGTGTGTTGTTGGTCTGCTCCTCCCGATTACTCGCCGATAGTGGTGCTCTTTATGGACCAGAGGTTGAGAAACTGGTTGCTCAAATCCCAGAGGGGGGTGTTTTACTTCTTGTAAACATGAGGTTCTATAAAGAAGAAGAGAAGAATGACCCAGAATTTGCAAAGAAATTGGCATCACTTGCTGACCTGTATGTCAATGATGCATTTAGCACTGCGCATTTAGCACTGCGCATAGAGCCCATGCCTCAACTGAGGGTGTTGCAAAGCATTTGAAGCCTTCTGTTGTTGGTTTCCTTATGCAAAAGGTTTGGTCTTTTAGCTTTATAGATATCAGAAAGTATTTTGGTCTGTTTAACATGAAGTTTTCTGCAGTGAGGATTTGGGAGTGGAAATGGAAATGGAAATGATAGATGGTGTTCGTGTTTGGTTTGAAGGATTGAGTTCTTAAATTTCGGAATTAAATCATAATATATGATTTTCATTCCATTTCCATCTTCATCCACCATGCTATCATACTTGTCCATAGTGATTACTGATTTGTTAACTGATTGCAAACCAATGATTTGGCTCAATGTTCATCACTGGTTTCTTTGTTACTAACATGTTTCGAGGGCTGTGATGAGATTCAAGAGTGGTTTCAGTTGCTTAGGCGTGACTACCAATTATTGTTAGCAGCCGCAACTGAACACTGATTCTGAGCCCTAAGTTATACATTTTTAAAATTGTTTTCAAACCGGTTATCACTCGCGCAACGCGTGTTGATGTTAAACACTAGTTTAATTTATAATAGAAAACTATACAAATTTTATTTTGTTTAAAAAAAAAAGAAATTAAATTTAAACATAAATTTAATTAATAAATAGACATAGCATTATCTAAACTTATTCATTTTCCAAAAAAAACTCTTCCTTTCTTAAGAAATACATCTATGGATAAAAATTAATACACTTCTCAGTCCGCTCCAAAACTGTCATGCTGGATCATGAGTAAATGAAGGTGTCCAAAGAACCAAAATAAATCTTCAACTTCGAACGTTCAAAACCCGAAAGAAAACCCTCGTATACTTATCATTACATGCTCACCAAAATGTATGTATGTAAATGGGCCATTCAAGATGATGAATCAGAAAAATGGTAAACAAATGTTATGGATTTTTATAATAAGGGGATGCACCTTTTTGTTATTCTGCTATTTTTTTGACACCAACAAAACTTGACAAAAATTTTGAGGTATTTTACTTAGCTACCGACTTAACGGTTATTTAACCGTAGTGGTGAACTTTTGTACACATTATTATGAAATGTATTTGTATACTTGCACAAATAATGCATTTTTATACAGTGCATTGAAGGTTGGGTTTTAAGAATGATGATCTGTTGACGTAGAGAGCTATACGAAAATTGGTTTTCGAATATGCGTTAGAGTTACTACGTCCACAATTTTTTTATTTTTTAACCGACTCGTGTAGCAAGCATGCTGGTTCATTCGCTGATGGAAAGTTCAACCCCTATCCGTCCTTTTTAGATATTGATTATGTATATTTTCCTTTCGATATTCAGATTCAAGAATGGGTACTTATTCGTGTTAATCTGTGAACAATAATATTGGATATTTTTTGTGGTGAAAGTATATGGTGATAAATTTGGTCGGTTGCTTCACCTGATGTTGATGAAAATATTTGTGTATTTTGGAACTTTATTAGTAAACCTTCATTTTTCAAAAAAGACCAAACAACTAGAAAAACCATTCTGGGTTGAAATAAATGAAGACTCTATTACATCTCCCCAATACTTGAGAGGTAATGTAGGAGTTTACGTTTCAATATTGATGGAAAATTACTTACGGGCAAACCTGTAGATTGTGGTGAAACTTTAAGATGTGTAAGTTGCATAGCGTCTCATAGCTGATCATTTTATTTCTGGCGTAGCTTACCCGTCCCTAATAGAATTTTATTGTATTAGTTGTTATGATTTTATTATAATATTTATGTATGATGTTTTTATTATATATTATTGTTTTGCTAGGTAGACATTTTTAAAACATTCAACATAAATATAATAACCAAAACTAATAGTATCAAGAAGGTAATAGCTTTTGTCTTTATCAATTAATAGTCTTGTGTTGTTATTTTATGTCAACGTCCCGAGAATGTATCAATTCATTTTGATAGGTTATAAATTAACTATAAATTATATTAGAATATAAATTATTTTTAAAACCAAAATAATTTATAGATGCATTTGAGAATTAAATAACTATTTATTAAATAAGTTAAGTATTCGGTTGTTTGCTAGCTTCTATATTGGAATATAGTTAACTAACTATTTATAAAATAATCGTGGCTTCTATTTGTGTCTTATTACACATTGCTGGACTGTTGGACCAAAAGAACCAATGAGTCAAGATCAGGAAAACCTCTAAGTCCCACATGCCACTGCAACAACTGCTGAAGACTCCCATCAGCTATTGTGTTCTCTTGCTTGAATGTCAGACTCGAGAGCATCTTAGCTCCAACCATCAGCTGTTCTGACAAAGTCTGAAGAACAAAGTATGAAGATCAAAGAACTGAAGAACAACAGCTGAAGAAGACTCCAAAGTACTGAAGACCAAGTACTGAAGTCTAAAGTACTGATCTTACAAGTACTGAAGACTTCAAGTACTGAAGACAAGTACTGAAGAATCAAAAGCTGAAGAACTGAAGAACTGAAGACCTTCTACTGAAGCACAAAGTCTGAAGACAAAGACTGAAACAACAACTGATGATATCTACTGAAGTCATCAGTTGTTACATCATCTGAAGCCAAGTTTGAAGACCAAGTACTGAAGACTCAGAGTTTGTCACAACAGCTGAAGAAGTCTTCTTCAGTTGTTGTGATGGTTTTTCCTTCTCAGTAGTTTATTTTGTTTCAGTAGTTGTACAACAGCTGAAGAGCATGTTCTTCAGTCGTTATAGTATCAGTAGTTATAAACGACTGAAGAGTTTGTTCTTCAGTCGTTGTAGGATTTCAGTAGTTTTACTTTTGTCAGTACTTAGGAAACTTTTGTAAGAAGATGTCAGCTGTTGACATCTTCAGTAGTTTTATGTTTTGTCAGTTGTAATTTTAATATTCAGTTGATGTCAGAAAAAGGACATCAGCCCATCCTTTTGCCGCCTATAAAAGGATGGGGAACCATACTGTTTTAATTGCCGAAACGTGCTAAGCAATAGAACATTTATTATTTCGCAGAACTCTTTTCTCTCTCTATGCTTGTGCTTTTACATGCAATATCTTTTATGTTCTTGCATTAATCGCTAATTAATGTGCTAAATCCGCTGCAAACATAATCTGATTGATCAAACGAGAGGCTGAGATCCTGTCAAATGGTATCAGAGCAGGTTAATCATTGATCAATTTCACTATTGATCATTTGAAACTGCTCTTTTGATCTCTCTGTTTGATCGAATTAGCAATTTGCAAGAATTAGCCATAGAGAGTGAGTTTCTGCTGTTTCTGGCCAAAATCTTGAGGTCTTTTGGTGGTTTCGAGTTACGTTTGTCTTGTTTAAACTTGTTTTTGACTAAAACCTGAGATGACAACACCAAATAATGATCCACACAATACTGGTTCCTCAACCAAGCCTCCGATGCTGGTTAGGAACGAGTATAACATATGGCAAAGACGTTTGCTACACCACTTGGCTGTCAACAGTGCTGGTTGTTGGAAGTCAGTGGTGCATGGGCCATACAAGCCTATGGTGAGCGTCCCGGAATCTAATGAACAGGTTGCGAAGAAACCTGAACAATATTCGGACGAAGATCTAAAGCTGTTCGAAATTGATGCTAGAGCCCATGGAATTCTAGCCATGGCCATTCCTAATGAGATATATTCAGGGCTCTTGCATCATGAGTCTGCTCATGACCTATGGGTTGCTCTAAAGGAACAATTTGGAGGAACTGATTCGGTCTTAGCAAACAATAGGGAAATCCTCGCCCAACAATATGAGACATTCTCATATAGAAAGGGTGAGACTCTGACCCAGCAGTTTGAGCGGTTCTCTTGTTTGATCTCTGAGCTGAAGATGGTCAAACAAGAGTACTCCAACAGCCAGATGAACAACAGGTTCCTCAGGTCATTGCCTGAGAGATGGGACATATATACCATTGTCCTACGCTCCAGTGCTGACCTGGACACTCTATCTCTCACCCAACTTCATGGGAAATTGCTCACTTTTGAGAGAGAGATAGAGCAAAGAGGAAGTTGTCATCTTCTGGCAAACTTGCTGATGACTTTGTCCAAGGTAATGCTGCCTTGATAAGTCATGAGTCAGAATATGCTTCATCAGAAAGTTATTATGATGAGCATATTGATTTCTCTGCCAACTCAGAACAAGCTTTTGTTGGTGTTAGTAGTTCAGGAGGTGGTGTTGACAACTTGTGCTTTCTGATGGAGGACTTGAAGGGCATTCCAGATGATGATCTGGAAGAAATGGATATTTTGAACCAAATGGCAATGATAAATATCCGCTCTCAAAAGTTCAACAAGAGAACTGGTAGGAAATTCCCTGGACTCTCTGGCAAAACCAAATTTGGTTTTGACAAGAGCAAGTTGAGGTGTCACAAGTGCCAAAGGCTTGGACACTTTGCAAGAGAGTGTAGATCGTCTGGATCTAACTCCTCTGCACCCTTTGTGACTTTTCCCAGCAATAGCTCACAGCACAGAGGGCAACCTTCCTCCAGCTCTGGCCATCCATCACAAGCACAGGCACCACCTGCTTATTTTGTGCCACAGGGTCATATGCCATATCCTTACCCCTGTTACTACATGCCTCAGCCTAGTCAAACTCAAGCACCCCCGGCTCAACCACCTCATGCACTTCCAGAGCCTCAATCTTCCCAATCTCATCATCACACACAACCTCAACAACAAAGCTTTTTCACCCCAAGTGTTGTTGACTGGAGTAGTCTACCAGAAGAGCTATCTGGTCAGGATCAACTACTTCAAGGTGCTGGTCAACATGGTGGTGACCAACCTTTTGGAAATCTTGCTCTGATGGCCCTTGATTCTGCTGAAGGGTCATCATCCAATGCCTCATCTCAGGTATCCACTGAGGCAAAAGCCAAGCTTTGTTCAGAATCATGCATAGCAGCATTTGCTTCTATTAGAGAAGCAAATGTAGCTTTAATAGATAAAAATCTTGAGCTTGAGCAAACAATTTCCAAAAGAAAAGCTGATTTTGAGGTTGTTCTAAAAGATAAAAATGATGAGATTTACAAGCTTAAATGCCAAATCAAAGATGATAAAGCTAGGGAAGATGTACTTCTAGAGAAGTACAAAGACCTCAAGGAAACTCTTGCAACCACCCAAGTTGAGTGTGATCGATGGGTGCAATCATGCAAGGGTTTTGAAATGCTTCTTAGCAAGCAATCAACTTCCAATGTGAAGTTTGGCATTGGTTATAATCACACTGCTCCTCCTACAGATTTCACTTCAAGAGCAGAAGTTGAATCTGATGGAGAGAGCAATAACCAATCCTTCTCATCATGTGACCTACTATCCTCTGAATCAGCATCATCAGAGATAGAAGTCAGCATCAACTTCTGCCAAAACCAATCAGCTGATGCTACAACAGCTGATGGTTCAAATGCTGACTGTCATATGACCAAAAGGCTGATCAACTCAGGTGTTGTCACTAGAAGTACTGAAGGTACTAGAGAGCAAGTGACAACATCTGAAGTTCAAACCTCAAATACTGTTAGCATTGAAGAGAAGAAAACTAACAGTAGGAAAGGTTTGAAGACTAGAGAGGATACCAGGAAAGCAGGCACTAGGAAGAAAACTGCTAGTACTGATGACAAACAGCTGAAGAACAAGTCTTCAGCAGTTAAATCCTCTTCAGCTGATGATCAGCATAAGATGAAGAAAAAGCCATGTGAGATATGTGGCTTGTTCAATCATCTTACTGATGATTGCTGGTACAAAAGGGGTTCCAAACTCAAAAGAAGGAGAAAATTAATAAGAGCATCAATAAAATGAAGAATGAGTTTGAAACCAAGTTTGTACTAGCAACATCCATGCCTGAAATCCCTAAGCCCAAAGCTAAATCTAAAAGAAGGTAGGGATTACTCAGGCAACAGCTGAGGTTGCTCAGAAAAAGATGGTACAACATAGGAACTCATCATCAGCAAACTCTAATGTGTCTGAAGAGCTGAAGGCCTTATCACAGAATCGGACACAATTGGTGATGATGGTTCAGCACCTAGTGGGAAGAGTCAACCACTTAGATGCTCCTGTGTTGAAACCACAGAAAAGGAAGTCCAAGCCAAAGGGTTCCTCTTCTGTACCATCTTCTTCACCTCAAGCTGTGATACACAACACACCTGTTAGTGCTGCACCTGTAGCTGAGAACAGACCCAAAACCAAGCAGGTTTGGGTCTCCAAGACAAACTAACACATGGTTGTGTTTGCAGGGTTCTTCAACATGCCATAGAAGCATCTGGTATGTAGACAGTGGAGGATCCATGCACATGACAGGAAGCAGCTCCCTTCTTAATGACTACTCTTAAGGAAAGAAGGGATTTGTTTCCTTTGGCAATGATGCAAAGGGTTACATCATTGGTAAAGGCTTTGTTTCTAATGGGGAAATAAGGTTTGATGATGTTAACCATGTGGAGAATCTCAAGTACAGCCTCTTGAGTGTCAGTCAAATGTGTGACAAAGGCCATGTTGCCCTTTTCACAAGCCAGAACTGTCGGATTCTGTCATCCAAAGTTCTGAGTTTGATTGACAAGGCATTGGATGAACACGCTCTCCTGAAGGCCAACAGGACAGGAAGAGTGTATGCTTTAGATCTTTCAAAAAAGATGGATCTAAAAGGCCATCCTTGCCTATTCTCCAAGGCATCTCCTCAAGAGTCTACACTATGGCATAGAAGGCTGGGTCATGTTAATTTCAAGAACATGAATCAGCTTATAAGCCATGGTTTAGTAAGAGGATTGCCTCAGAAAGAGTTCAAGTGTGAAGATGACTGCACTGCTTGCTTGAAAGGAAAACAACACAAAGTTTCATTCCCTTCAATAGAAGAACCAAAGTCCACTGCCTGCTTGCAGCTCCTGCACATGGATCTCTTTGGTCCTGTCAGAGTGATGAGCATGGCAAAGAAGAAATACTGCCTGGTAATTGTGGATGATTATTCCAGGTTTGTATGGACTTTCTTCTTGCACTCCAAGGATGAAGCAGCCAAGACTATAATGAACTTTGTGTTTCTTGTAGAAAAGCAGTATTCCCTACAGGTCAAGTGTGTGAGAAGTGACAATGGAACAGAGTTTAGAAACCACACACTTGATGACTTCTACCTGTCCAAGGGAATTAGAAGGCAGTTTAGCATTCCTAGAACTCCTGAGCAGAATGGAGTGGTGGAGAGAAAGAACAGGACCCTCATTGAAGCAGCAAGGTCAATGTTGGCTGACTCAGGGTTGCCACTGACCTTTTGGGCTGAAGCTGTCAATATAGCTTGCTATGTGGAGAATAGAGCTTTAGTGAATAAGAGGTTGATGAAGACTCCTTATGAAGTTCTTCATCATTTGGCCCCTCTTATTTCATTCTTTAGAGCCTTTGGGTGTCCTTGTTTTATTCTCAACGCTAGCAACCCACTCCAGAAGTTTGCTAGTAAGGTGGATGCAGGGTATTCTGTTGGTTATTCATCAACTTGTAAGGCATACAGAGTCTTCAACTGTAGAACAAAGGGGGTTGAAGAAACTCTGCATGTTAAGTTCAATGAATCTCCAAAGGACAAGATTCCACAAAACCCTGTGGAGTTGTTTGATCTGGACATACTGCAATATGTTCCTTATCAACCTCCATCTATTGAGCCTATCAGCAGATCTCCACCTGGTGGTACTGATGATGATGTAGTCAGTACTCACCTCTTCAGGATCAGTGACAACCTGCCTGAGTCCACTGAACCTGATGCTCCTGTAGCCTCAGCAGCTCCATCCACTACAAATGCTGATGAGATTTCTGCTTGCTCTACTTCGTTTGAGCTGCCATCCTCTACATGGTTTCAGGAATCTCCATCACCATCTGTTGCTGCTGATGGATCTACAAACACTTGCACAGATATCATAGTCTATCAAGAGCTCAAGAATCACCCCACATCACAGATCATTGGTGATATCCATGCTAGAGTTTCAACCAGGAATCAATTGTCCAACTTCTGCTTCTATGCTCTCTTCATCAGTCCGCAAGAGCCAAAGAACTATCATATTGCTTTAAGAGACAATGGATGGGTGGAAGCTATGCAGCTTGAGCTTCTTCAATTCAAGAAACAGCAAGTGTGGGAGCTTGTTCCAATACCCAAAGATAAGTGTGCTATAGGCACCAAGTGGGTATTCAGGAACAAAACAGATGAGATGGGCCAAATTGTCAAGAACAAGGCCAGACTGGTTGTCCAAGGGTTTGCACAGGAGGAAGGCATCGATTATGATTAGACCTTTGCACCTGTGGCCAGACTGGAAGCAATAAGACTGTTCTTAGCTTATGCTGCCTTTCACAGTCTTAAGGTTTATCAAATGGATGTCAAAAGTGCCTTCCTATATGGAAAAATAAAAGAAGAGGTTTATGTGTGTCAACCACCAGGCTTTGAGGACAATAAACATCCTGATTGAGTGTACAAGCTTGATAAGGCTCTCTATGGGCTGAAGCAAGCACCTAGAGCCTGGTATGAGACACCCTCAACCTTTCTTCTAGAGAATAAGTTCACTAGAGGCACCATTGATAAAACCTTATACATAAGCTCCTTGTTCAGATTTATGTTGATGACATCATCTTTGCATCCTCTGATCCAAAGTTGTGTGATGAATTTACAAAGCTTATGAAGCTAAGATTTGAAATGAGTGCTATGGGAGAATTAAAGTACTTTCTGGGTTTGCAAATCAAACAACAGGATGATGGAATCTTCATCCATCAGTCCAAGTATACCAAAGAGTTGTTGAATAAGTTTGATTTACAAACCTGTAAGCCCTGTTCCACTCCCATGAGCAGCATCACACAACTAGATGTAGATCAGAAAGGTAAAGCTGTTGATGAAACCCTTTACAGATGTATGATTGGGTCCTTGATGTACCTTACAGCTTCTAGACCAGACATCATGTTTGCAACATGTGTTTGTGCTAGATTTCAGGCTGCACCTAAAGAATCCCATTTGATTGCAGTCAAAAGGATCTTTAGATATCTGCAAGGTACCCAATCACTAGGTCTTTGGTATTCAACCGGGCATTCTTGCAAATTAGTTGCTTTCTCTGATAGTGACTATGCAGGATGCAAAGTCACCAGAAAATCCACTTCTGGTGGTTGCCAATTCCTAGGCAATTGTTTAGTTTCTTGGCAGAGTAAGAAACAAACATCAATTGCTACATCCACTGCTGAAGCTGAGTACATTGCTGCTGCAAGTTGTACATCTCAGATACTCTGACTTCAGAACCAACTCTTGGATTATGGCATTATAGAGACTAAGACTTCATTATTAATGGATAGTGCTTCAGCTCTTTGCATTGTCAAAAATCCAGTCCAGCACTCTAGGACCAAACATATAGAGATCAGACATCATTTTATTAGGGATTGCTATGAAAAAGGTCTGATTGATCCAAAGTTTGTGCCTAGTGCTGATGAGCTTGCAGATATATTTACTAAGCCTTTAGATAGTGCCACATTTCAAAACTTGGTACTAAGGCTTGGTATGCTGCAGCTTGAATAATTTGACCAATACTGATGATCTCAGTTCACAAGTACTGATGAGCATTAGTATGCAAAGGTCAAATATAAGTACTGATGAGTAATTTAGTCTTCAGCATTTTCACAACTACTGTAGACTAAAAGACTTCAAAGTACTGATGTACATTATTTGTTGAAAACAACTGATGTGGTGAGGTGGATTATAACTACTGATGTATCATTTTCAAACAAATAAGTACTGAAGAACAAATTTTGTTCACAAGTACTGATGTGTAATTTACACAAGTACTGAAGACAAAATTTGTTCACCAGCTCTGGAGTATTTCGTCAGCACTTGTGAACATCTGATCACAAGAGCTGAAGGCATAAATACTCACAAGAGCTGAAGGGTCAATGAAACATCTGAAAGTCAGCCAAAGAGCTGATGAGTAAATGTGGAGGTCAGCATGAAACAACGGATTTGATGGAAACAGCTGATGAGTAATTTTACTCTTCAGCTGATGCCAACAGCTGTTGTTTCATACCCAAACAACTGAAGGACAAAACCATGTCTTCAGTAGTTTCACAACTACTGATATCAGTAGTTCACAACTACTGAAGGCTAACACCAAGTCTTCAGTTGTTACAACGTCAACGTCTGAAGATGAAAACTAGGTCTTCAGTAGTTTATAACTACTGAAGACTAATAATAAGTCTTCAGCTGTTTACAACATCTGAAGGACAAAACCAAGGTTTTAGTAGTTTCATCTACTGAAGACTAACACCAAGTCCTCAGATGTTACAACCACTGAAGGTTAAAACCACGTCATCAGTAGTTTCAACAACTGATAACTAACACCAAACCTTCAGTAGTTTTCTTTCAACCTTTGCCCTACCCTATAAATACCCCACCTTCAGAGCATTTACTCACTTGACCTAATCCTTCAAAACCTCTGAAATTCCCATACACCATTAATGGCGACCATGCAACTGAAACCTCGACACAACTGTGTCGCCCATCTCACCAAATCGCCATTATGGCCTAAGTTTCACCAAGTCGTTGATCGTATGAACGACTCACCCTACAAAACGGCTTTTCTCCTGAACCCCACTATATACACCGACTCCTTGGCGGAGTTTGGATGAACGTAACCGTCCAAATCGGAGAGCAGGATGGCGAGGTTTCTCTCCGGTCCTCCGTCAACGGCCACCCCGTGGTTATCACTCCAGCTACCCTACGCCAAACCCTAGAGCTGGAGGATGCCACCCACCCAACCTCCTACCCCAAAGGTGCCCTGGATCTCTCATTCACATCCCACGACTACCAGGGTAACCTCTCCGCCTCCACCTTGTTGAAGAAACACTTCCCTGACCCTCAACGACTGATCTTCCACATGGTGAACGTGTGTCTGGCTCCCAAAACCTCTTCGTGGGACCAGATGTCCAGAAGGTGGCAACAGGTATTGTTCTCTATCCTTGAAAAACAACCGTTAAACTTAACTGATATACTATTTTTGGAAATAAAGGATATGGCCACAAAACTAATTTCTAACCGATGGATCTTGTACCCTCGGTTCATTATGGCCATAATAGAGAACCAGCTTCAGGCTGAGGGACTAGTTGGCACTGGGGTCCCTGCCATGGCTGTTCAAGCCGAGGTATACTCGAGGCACAACACTGACCATACACTCAAACAGGCTGGCCGGCTGCGAAAACCCACACAGCAGGAACCCACAGCCTCCACCTCCAAATCCAAAGTCCCCACTAAACCAAAAGCCAAAAGAAGCCCAAAAAGGCTACTCAGGGAGTTGAGTCCCCTGAGGATGCCCCTGCAACACAAAGGCAGGATGTGCCTGCTGGTTCGATTCTCCCAGCAGGTACCACGACTCCACCCACCACAACCGCACAGGCTTCCTCTCAACAGGAGCCTGATGCAACCAATATTGGGGCAACCACATTACCGGGGTCTTTCTCACTTGAGAAGACTGCCATTGAAGAGCACAGTCCTCCCCATGTGCATACTGCTTCGAGCCCATCTCTTGATGAGACCGCCCCACAAAGCCCTACATTGGTTATCGCCAAAGTGCTGGCCCATCTGAGCACTCCACCCTCTCCCCAGAAACCTATTACAACTGGGGAGACTCCAACCGAAGAGGGGGTGGATACAACTGCCGGTGGGAGCCCACAGCACAGAGAATCAGTCCAATCTCCCAGTGTGGCTAGGGAGATAGGACAATCTGGTAAGGCTGCCACTTCCCCTGCATCAACATCTGAGCTGGGTGAAGCTGGTAACATCACTAACACCTCACCAGAGGCAACTGCCGATGATGGATCCAATCCGGAGGCTAGAAGTCCCCAGTACCATGAACAAGGGGCACATGCTATTACTGAGCCACACTCAGGGCATGTACATCCTGACATTGTCAGGAGGTCAGGTGATTCAGCTCATGCTGATGATGACCTGAGCTTCTTCTACGATGTAGTAGCTCAAAACACTATCCTAGAGGATGAGATAAGCAGACTCAAAGAGCTGCTTGCTCAAATGACTCAGGATAGAAGTCCATCTGCCACCACTACCCCACAGATGGCACCTTCACCCGAAGGTCTCATAAACACTGAGCCACTCCCACAAACTCGGCCACCAGCCCCTGCTTCTGGCACTAGCTCTCACGGTCAGAACCCCCCTGAGCAGCTGGATGCTATCCTCCAGAAATCCCTACCTCTCATCACACCCATGCTTAAAGACTTAGTCATTCAAACCCTTGATGAGAGGCTTCCCACATACATACAACCCATGGTGGAGGTTGCCATTTCTAAGGCACTTGCTGATAGTCAAACCCCAACCAATGCACCCAAAAAGGGGAGACATCAGTGCTAGTCAAGAGGAAGAGGGGTGAGGAGGAGGTAGAGGCAGAAAAAGAGGTGGTGGTTGAGAGGGAGTTGGTTGAGGAGACTAGGAAGGTGAGGGAGAAAGGGAAGAGGAAAGAGAGGGAGGTTGAGCAAATAGAAGTGGCTGACATCCAAAAGGATTTCAGTGTCACTTATAAAAAAAAGGGAGAGGAGGGAAAGAAGGTGGCTGACTCTGATCTAGCAGCCCTTGTCAAGGAGGCTGATGCTGAACACAACAAATCAATGGATTCTGCCATTGCTCAGCTGTTCAGGCAAGGCTTTGACAAGGACACTGCCTTGCTAGATCAGGAGCTCAGGAGGATGGAAACTAGGGAGATAGAATACCGATGGTCTACTTATAGCCAAGAGGATCAAAAGAGACTCGAGGCTATGAGTAGATTCATTTCGAAGTATCTGGGCAGGCCAGTCCTTGATGTCAAAGCAGGGACCAGGGACAGGATCTTGGCTATAGCCGCCAAGATCTGTACAGCTGGTGACTTCACAAAGGGACTGGTCGCTGAGGCCCTCTTCGAAGCCGGTGCTGGGAACAGGACACTTCTAGCAAAACAGACTAAGCCTTCTCTAATATCTAGATTGCTAGCAGTGCCTGCCAACATTCCCACACCAGCAACCCAACCACAACCCACTAAACCAACCCCTTCACCACCAAAACCCGCAGCCAATGATCCACACTTGAAGAAGAAGAGAAGGGTGTTGAGGCTGCAAGAAGAAGAAGAAGAGGGGGATGAGGAGGATAGACTGCCTCTTTCAGCAGTCATTCCTCTACCAAAGGCCAAATCCCAAACCATCACCCCCACCTCACAGATGGAAACTGTGAGGGTAAAGATAGAGGAAGAGGCACAGCAGCAGCTTCATGATGCTGAAATGCTTAAGTCAATTGACCAAGAATATGCTGCCTCTACCTCTATCATGAATATGAAGAAAGAAGCTCTGAGACTCTTCACTCTCAAACAAACCTTCCAATATAACAAGGAGAGAGTGAGGACTTGGCCTGATCCTAGGGTGGCTCACAGGATCACAAAGAAAGATATTCCTGTGAGATACAAGAGCCAGATGAAGAGGATTGTAGATGAAGTAATCACAGTGGCTCTTGTAGTAACACCCTGGGAAATTGTGGATGAGTTCGAGAAAGCTTATAAAGCTAAGCTACCTCCTGAAATGATGTTGGAGAACAGGATGGTGAGGAAAGGCTTAGTTTATAAAAAGCTTGAGAACTTCCGCAAAGATGAGCTCAACTTGTTGCTAGAAGGCAGACATCCAGATGAATTTGCATATAAGCAAATCACAACAGTTGAGCTCAAAAATGGGAAACAGGTCAAGTATGTCTCAGAGATGTATGGCCGTGAAGGATTGTTCGATGGTGGGGATGAGGGCATGACCAAAGAAGAACAAATGATCTTTGTCCAAGCCTACACCAGAAAATCCTACCGGCTTGTACATGGGAGGTAGATCTCATGGATGGGACAACAGCTCTGTGTCCAATTCCCCAAGACAGAGCTCCCATCCATACTTAGCCAAACAAACACTAGAGACTACCTCTCAGGACAGTGCTTATCTGGGTCAACTTCTAATCTGATCTAGAAGGAAATAGACTAATCATTATGCCACCAATAAGTGGGACAACCAATAATTAGAGGTTTTGGCTGCATTGGTTAAGGGGGAGTTTGTTGGACCAAAAGAACCAATGAGCCAAGATCAGGAAAACCTCTAAGTCCCACATGCCACTGCAACAACTGCTGAAGACTCCATCAGCTATTGTGTTCTCTTGCTTGAATGTCAGACTCGAGAGCATTTTAGCTCCAACCATCAGCTGTTCGACAAAGTCTGAAGAACAAAGTATGAAGATCAAAGAACTGAAGAACAACCGCTGAAGAAGACTCCAAAGTACTGAAGACCAAGTACTGAAGTCTGAAGTACTGATCTTACAAGTACTGAAGAATTCAAGTACTGAAGAGAAGTACTGAAGAATCAAAAGCTGAAGAACTGAAGAACTGAAGACCTTCTACTGAAGCACAAAGTCTGAAGACAAAGACTGAAGACAACAACTGATGATATCTACTGAAGTCATTAGTTGTTACATCATCTGAAGCCAAGTCTGAAGACCAAGTACTGAAGACTGAGAGTTTGTCACAACAGCTGAAGAAGTCTTCTTCAGTTGTTGTGATGGTTTTTCCTTCTCAGTAGTTTATTTTGTTTCAGTAGTTGTACAACAGCTGAAGAGCATGTTCTTCAGTTGTTATAGTATCAGTAGTTATAAATGACTGAAGAGTTTGTTCTTCAGTCATTGTAGGATTTCAGTAGTTTTACTTTTGTCAGTACTTAGGAAACTTTTGTAAGAAGATGTCAGCTGTTGACATCTTCAGTAGTTTTATGTTTTGTCAGTTGTAATTTTAATATTCAATTGATGTCAGAAAAAGGACATCAGCCCATCCTTTTTCCGCCTATAAAAGGATGGGGAACCATACTGTTTTAATTGCCGAAACGTGCTATGCAATAGAACATTTATTATTTCGCAGAACTCTTTTCTCTCTCTATGCTTGTGCTTTTACATGCAATATCTTTTATGTTCTTGCATTAATCGCTAATTAATGTGCTAAATCCGCTGCAAACATAATCTGATTGATCAAACGAGAGGCTGAGATCCAGTCATGGACCGTTTAAGGGATGGTCAATATAATCAGTCTTACAATTAGTAGAGTGTTAGAGCACTTAACAGATCAAATAAGGAATCGGGGTTTAAGAGCAAGATGCGAAGAACACAAGTAAGTAAAGAGACAAAACTTAAGAACAATATATATAAGGTTTTCAAGGATGATGTATATTAATCTCAAGTTCTCTTACAAGAGTTACAATGCATCAAAGATAAGTTACAAAACAATAAAATACTTTATACTACATCCTACAACTGGCCATACTTGGAAAGCCAGTTGAAACATTAAAAGACAATAAAATCAATATAGAGTCAAAAGACAAATTGCGTTTTGACTAGTGAATATGACATGCCACAGCTCATATCCTAATAAAATACGAAAAGGATAAAAGTACAAAGTTACAGACAAAGACCTTAATGTACAGTTGGTGAGTCTTCAGAGTTGCAGTAGAAAGTTGGTAAGCTTTAGGCAAAAGTGCATCAGAGAAAAGCACGTTCTTCTAAGTCTTCGGAAGAAATTAGTCTTCACTTCATTTGGTTTCGGAAGACTTTGTCTTTGAAGCTTCGGAAGACTTCATCTTTAGCTTTGGAAGATTTGGTCTTTAGCTTTGGAAGACTTTATACTTGGAATATTTCTTGTGCAGAGTATAAAGCTTCCACAAGAACTTTTAGCTTTGGAAGATTTTATACTTAGCATAATGCTCATGCAAAGTATAAAACTTCCGTAGCAGTTCTACTTGGTACTTGGTGCATGCATGCAGGAAGCCATTTGGTTGCTTTGGTTGCACCAGCCTCTATATAAACCTTACAAACTCCCTTTAGGTTGATGCTACCAAAACAGAGAAGATTTTTCTTAAGTTGATTATCCTCATTAGGATCAAGGCCATTCCTTTCTTCATTATCTGGTCAGGATCCCTCAGACTTTTATGATGACATGCCATCTTTCTGGATTAGTAGCAAAAGTCCATGACATGATAGGTCTTCTAGCTACAAGAGGCTGTATTATAGTAGGAGTTGGTTGATCAGCTTCTTGTTGCACCTCCTCAAGATGTTCTGACGCATCCTGAGGTCTGGAAGTTGATGCCGTTTTCTTCTTGGATACTTTCTTTGCGGCCATCCTTTTCTTCCTCTTCGGAGTGTTTAACTGAAAGGGCTGGTCCTGAGTACCATGTTGTTCTATTGTGCTTCTGTAGTTAGCTCCTCTTCCCTTACATGTTCAGAAGGAAAAGGAGTAGAACCCTGCTGTGGATCAGAAGATGAAGTTGGCTGTGAAGCAGCTGAAGGTCCAGGTTTTATTGTCTGTGGCTCAACCTTAACCTCAACCTTGGGAGGAGCTTGGCTTGGTGGAGAATGCAAGTCCACAAGCTCTCCCTTCTTAATCTTCTGCTTGATCACTCTAATATGCTCATCCATAGTGGATAGAGACATTGGACCAAGCCTTCTTCTGGGGAATCCATACAGCTTCAAGAAGCTCATCATCCTTTGTCTGTCAGCAGACTTCTTTTGGCTTTTTTGTCTTCTTTCTTCTTTGACTCTGAGGAGAAACTCTGCATCCTATGCCTCCTTTCTCTCTTTGGTCAGCTCTAGGTCTTCCAGTTCATTTAACTCTTCTAAGGGAAGAGCGATGAGTTCATCAATGTTATAGTTCCCGGTTCCTAAATAGTTCAATCTAGCAGCCCTTAACTCATCATTTTGAGTGTTTGGCATGGGGGTTGTCCTGATTACAGATTCCATGAAGCCTGAGAAACAAGCTGACTCTCTTCCCTTAGCTTCCTCTTCCTCTGTCTTTCCTCCTCCTCAATCTCCACAGGAGTCAATTTCCATTTCCCTTTGTCTCTCACAGGCCTTAATGACTCAGGGTGGAGAGACCTTTGGCCTTCATTACCTGATTCAGCAGTCAGGCTCTGGCTAGAGAGAGGTTGTGAAGCACCTTCACCAATTGTGGTTGTGTGGGTGGTCTATAAGTGGAAGGTGTGGGTTCAACACTAACTGGTACTGCTAGGTTATCACCTTGAGTAATGAGCTCTAAAATATTTAGGAGCGGGGCTGTTTCAACCCCTAAGAAGTCCACAGTAGACTTTCTTATTATTTTGAAGATGTCGGGCTTCATCTGTCTTAATTTAAGAATATTACCTATTCCCCTCAACTGTGAGCCTAATTCACAGTTGAGAACGTGCTGGACATATCTAGGAAACAAGTAATACGCTAAGGAGTCTAAGTTTGCAAGAAAATTAGTATATACAAACTGAGAATACCTGAACTTGACCCCATGAACCATTCCATGAAATATGAAAGAGAGATCCTCTAGAATTTGGTCTCATCCTCCATGTTTATTAGACAAATTATGAATAATAACATGTAGGAGGTGCTTCCATTGAGAGGAAACCTTTCCTTTCTTGAAGGTTCTAACTGAGAAGTACCCTTCATAGCCCATCTACTCAAAAAAATAATTTACAGTAGATTTTGGAAAGGACATCTCACCTTCATCATTATCCAGCTGCAAGTGTGAGTTAATGGAGGCTGGAGTGATGAACAGTGTCCTCCCCTACACTGTGGCAGATAGTGCCTTCTCCCTATCCATGGTGACCTCTTGGTAGGTCCTCTAAATATCCAAAAGATGATCCTCATAAAGTGGAGGATCAATGGTAACGGAGGTGAAGTAGTTTTAGAGAGAAAGAAAGCGACAAACCTTTGAGAAACTTGGATCATTCTCAGAGTTTAACATAGCAACCTGATTGTGTTGCCTGCGAAGATGTATGGAGAAATCTGGTTGGTTTTTACGGTCGAGGTTGGCTATTTGTGGTAGCTTTGAAGTGAAGAAAGATATGAACAAAGGCGGGAGTGGGATTTTTGGTTTAGAAAGATTGTAGATGAAGAAAAAAGTGAAAGAGGGGGGGAACCGTTGGATATATTTATATGAAATGGACTTGAGACAAAGTTAATGCAAAATGATAAAATTTGAAGTCCGAATGTCAGTCCCACCTCTGATAAAGTGCCCCAAAAGGTAGTTTTCTTGGATGTGGAGATTCTTTCGAAGGTAATTTGTCTTCAGAAGATATTGGATGTGGAGATTCTTTCGAAGGTAATTTGTCTTCAGAAGATATTCCTAAGTTAAGTAAAAAATGGCTTCGGAAGAAAATTTACTTAAGTAAATATTCTTCCAAAGAGTATTTGGTTTCGGAAGATATTGCTTTCAGAAGAAATTTATTCTTGAAATACACATAAGTACTTAGAAGCATATTTTGGCTTCGGAAGAAATATGAAATATCTTCCGAAGGTAAATCTCCTTTAAGCAGTTATGTGTTTTGAAGACTAAAAACTCTTCCGAAGGCAATGTTAATATCTTTCGTAAGAATATACACTTGATGATTTTTTCAAAATTCTAAGGAATATCATTTTTGAAAAAGATTTCTTCCAAGATAAATTGGGCTTATGTAGGTGATAAATTAGAAAATAATATATATTAAGTTTTAAGAAAATCTATTCAAGGTTAATTATCCTAATAGCTGATATAAGATATTTAAATCTCTGTTCATCAAAAGTTTTTGTGAACAAATCAACATATTGTTCATTTGTGTCAACCTTGATTAGTTTTATTAATCCTTTTTCATGATTATCTCTAATTAGATGATACATGATGTTAATATGCTTTGTCCTTGAGTGTTGCATAAGATTCTATGTGATAGATATAGCACTATTGTTGTCTATGTGGATTGGAGTGTCTTTAAAGTTGTATCCATAGTCCAGCATCTGATTTTGAATCCAAAGTACTTGAGCATAGCAGCTTGCAGCAGCATTGTATTCAGCTTCAGCAGTTGATGCACATACAAAGGATTGTTTCTTGCATTTACATGAGGCTATACTTCCATGACGAACTTAACATCCCCCCAGATATGGATTATGCAGTCATCTTGTAGCCACCATAGTCACTATCTGTATAAGCATACGGATTGAAGTTAGAATTCTTTGGATACCAAAGGCCTTGCTTAGCAGCACCTTTGAGATATCTAAGAATTCTTTTGATAGCAACCAGGTGTGACATATTGGGGTTGGCTTGATATCTTGCACATATGCACGTAGCAAACATATTAGCAGGCCTGCTGGCTGTAAGATACATAAGAGACCCAATCATACCTCTGTAAAGATGTTCATCTACACACTCCCCCTCAAGATCAAGTCCAAGGGAGTGGTTTCTTGCTATGGGTGTCTTTGCAATCTTACATTCAGCTATGTTGAATCTTGCAAGTATGTCTTGTACATACTTTGACTAACTTATGAAGATGCCATTGTCAACTTGCTTCACTTGAAGTCCTAAAAAGAAATTGAGTTTCCCCATGGCACTTATTTCAAATCTACTCTTCATCAGCTTCTTAAAGTCTTTGCAGAGCTTTAGATTAGTTGACCCAAGATAATGTCATCTACATATACTTTAACCAGCATCAAGTCATTCCCTGTTCCTTTGATGAAGAGATTTCCATCTATAGTACCCCTCTTGTATCCATGTTGATAGAGATACTAAGATAGTGTCTCATACCACTTCCTTGGAGCTTGGTGCAGCCTATAAAGAGCTTTATCAAGCTTGCAAACATAATCAGGATGATCTAGGTCTGCAAAGTCAGGTGGTTGTTTGACGTACACCTCTTCATCAATCACCACATATAAAAATGCGCACTTGACATCAAGTTTGTAGACCTTGAAGTCCTTGGATACAACAAAAGCCAGTAATA
The DNA here is from genome assembly GCA_024085815.1 of Flaveria linearis. Taxonomy (NCBI): domain Eukaryota; kingdom Viridiplantae; phylum Streptophyta; class Magnoliopsida; order Asterales; family Asteraceae; genus Flaveria; species Flaveria linearis. The sequence continues at coordinate 40,194,393 of CM044003.1, read as the reverse complement.
TCCTAACAGCTTCAAGTCTTGCTACAAGAGCAAAAACATCAGTGTCATCAATTCCTTCTTCTTGTGTTTACCCTTGAATAACCAGTCTTGCCTTATTCTTGATGACAAGTCCTCTATCATCCTTCTTATTTCTAAACACCCATTTGGTACCTCTGATTTTCTTCCTATGAGGAAGAGGACATAGGTTCCAAACCTTTTGTATTTTGAATTGAAGCAGCTCCTCATGCATTGCTTCAACCTAACTTCCATCCTTCAAAGCCTCATCAACTTTCTTTGGCTCTATCTAGGACAAGAAACAAGAGTGTAGACAAACATTTTTGTCATGGGTTTGTCCTCTTGTTCTCACCCCCTTTTCAACATTTCCAATGATGTTTGTGGTGGGGTGTGACTTGTGGATCCTGAGATGAGGGATCATAGCAAGTTGTTTAGACAGATCTAGATTTAAAAATTTTAGATCTGGTAATGAAGTGTCTTCCATCACATCAGCTCACTTATCAAGAGAAGCTTGATCTAATGAGTGTGTGACATCATTGACGTTATCATCAATGGAGTGGTTATCAGCATCAAGAAATTCTTAATCACTATCACCACCATTGCCTTCTACATTTAAAGTTTCTGCATTTGTGTTTTATGCCTCTGAGATGGAATTTTCAGGCACTTCAGATGTATTAGCTTGATTTGTCATTGTTATGCTGATAGGAACTTTGTTTGCAGGGTTAGTTACCTCTAGAACTGAAGATGTAGTCTGTCTTGGTCTTGTTAGCTTAAATCTTGGGTCAGGATCTTCTGTTGATATGTTACCTGTTGATCCTGAAACATCTTCATAAGATTTGTTAAAATAGTTGGTAACTAAATCAAGATCAAATAGTCAATCAGGACCAGAACCTTTCACTTAGGGTTGTGTGCTCATTGAAGATCACATTGGCTGACTCTTCAACTACACTAGTTTTGAGATTGTATACTCTATATGCCTTAGCTTGAGAAGAGTATCCAATGAAGTGTCCATCGTCTGATTTTTCTGCAAATTTGGCTGCTTGATCTTTGGTATTTATGATTATGCAGGGACATCCAAATGACCAGAGAAAACCAATGAAAGGTCTACTTTTGTGCCACTGTTCATAAGGAGTCTTACCATGAGTCTTGACTACTAAAACTCTATACTGCACATAGCAGGCAATGTTGACTACTCTGCCCAGAAGGTAATGGGTAGTTTGGAGTCAGACAACATGGTTCTTGCAGCTTTAATAAGTGACATTTTTCTTCTCTTAGCAGTACCGTTTTGCTGAGGAGTCCTGGGAGCACTATATTGTCTTGTAATACCCTTTTTATCATAAAGGTTGCCAAGGATTTGGTTCTTAAATTCAGTTCCTTGATCACATCTTATGGTCTTGACCTTGTGATCAATTTGATTCTCAACTTTCAAAATGAAATTCTTCAAGATCTTAGGAGTTTTATCCTTAGTTCTATGGAAAAAAACCCAAGTCAATCTTATGAAATCATCTGTGATCACCAAACAGTATGAGGTCCTTCTTAAACTCATTACATTGTTGGCGCCAAAGAGATCCATGTGTAATAAGTGTAGGGAGTAGTGATAGAGTTCTTTTCCTTTGGCTTGTGACACACCAAGTGTTGTTTCCCTTTCAGGCATGCAACACAGTGATCATCACTTGTAAACTCTTTCTTTGGCATTCCAGTTACCAAATCATTCTTCATTAGTATATTCATGTTCTTAAAGTTTACATGGCATATTCTTTTATGTCAAAGGAAAGACTCATCACTATTGGCCTTGAATAGAAAGCAAGAAACTTCTCCTAAGGGGGATGTTTTCTACAAATCCATCTTGTACATGTTCCTTTTCCGAGGTGCTCTAAGGACGATATGCTCTTGAGGAATGACCACCCCGGGCTTGAGAACAATGCACCCATGCTCAGTAAAGAGCATGTTATGTCTCTAGTCATTAAATTAGGATACACTTAGTAAATTGTACCTAAGCTCCTTAACAGAGTTTACCTTCTCAATTCTGAACTTACCATTTATGACGTTACCCCTACCTGTAATGTAAGCACCAGTATCTCCTCCAAAAGCAACTGGCCCTCTATCAATTTTGTCAAAGTTCTAAAGCGAAGAGCTATTGCCTGTCATGTTCCTAGAACAACCACTATCAATAATCCATACATTTCTTTTGGTCTTTATTTGTTCCTGCATAATAAAAGGAGAATTAGTTACATTTGGAAACCCAAGCCTCATTGGTCATGGGCTCTTTAAAATGAACTTAATACAATACAACAGTAATTTATCCTATACTAAGACTATGGAGATCACTTGTTGTTGTAAGTAAAGAATTTTTAGTCACATGGTCTTCCTTTATCTTCCACATCATCTTTGGAAGATTAGACTTGACCCACAAAGCTTCGGAAGTTTTGGAAATTGACCCTTCAAAAGATCTTGCTTTCGTTGTAGCAAGCTTCAGTGCTTCGAAAGCATTTCTTTCTTCCGAGACCAAATTTTTTTCCGAAGGCAAATTTTCACTTTTCTTCATTTTCATTTTGGAGCTTTCAAAAGGAAAACAGATTTCTTCCGAAGCTTTATTCTTCTTGTTCTTCTTAGAAGTCTTCTTCTTTGTTACGTTGACGGTACTTTTGGGATTGTAGATGCAATCCTCATCTAGATGAGAAGTACTGCCACACATAATGTAGTCAATTTGCCTACTTCTAAAAGTCTTCTAGTGAATGAAGACTGAGTTTGATCACTCATCAACTCCATCTCCATCTTTGAAGATGTTGTGGCATGCCTCCAAAGGTGAAGCTTGCCTTTGGAGGTGGATGGTTCATATTGTGTAGCAATGTTACACAGCTGATCAGCCTTTATTCCTTCACAGGGATGAGTCGAACATGTACTTAAACTCTTGGTACTAGAGTTCAAAGTTGTGTCCACAGCCTTTACTACTTCAAAACCTGCAGAGATAAAAACTTGTTTCTGTTTGGAGTTGAACGTGGCCTTGATCTCCCGAGCTCTCTTTGATTTCCTCTTTGCTGCTCGGATCAACTTCTTCCTCTTTGACTTAGTCATCCCTGACTTCTTCCTCTCCTTAGGAGTGTAGTGACCCTTGTTAGGAAGATCTTCCTCACTCTTCTTAGATCCATCCTTCACTACCTCCTCTTCATCCTCTTCATCACTTGGATCTATGGATGGTAGCTCATCTTGAATAGTTCCACACCTTGGAGATCTTACAGACAATAGAATGTGTTAAGGATCTATCTTAGTAGATCCTAGTCCCAATTTATTCTGATAACACACTTTGGAATGCAGGGATGAGGATATGATGTTCTTGAAGGGCTCTTCTTCAAGAACATGCTTCTCTACCTTGGCTTTACTGATCACTAGCTCAGCCTGGCACTTAGTGAACTTAGTGTAAGATCTTTGATTTAAGTCGTGTTGTTGGTAAGCTCATGTTTAAGAGTTAAAATGGTTTTCTTTAAGTCTTTTATTTTTAACTTATACTCATTTTTTGCTCTTTTGAAATCAGATTATAGTATGTTCAAAGACTCAAGATCATATCTCATCTCTAAGTTATAGACCTATATCTATTTACTTTAGCAATGCATTCTGGGGTAGAAAGATGTTACAATACCTTGGCTTCATCCAGATTTGCCATCAGTGCTTGGTTTAGAGACACATCTTCTACCTGGAAACTCTAATCAAAGCCTCCATCTTCAACAGTAACTGCAGCTTGCTGCTTGGGCACCTTAGTGTGTGGAGCCCCCTCAGTGTAGTTTGGCTTGGGTTATGCTTGGCCACCATTTTCCTGGGTTCCTTGCACTTCCTAGCAAAGTGTCCCATTTGGTTACAGTTGTAACACTTCACTTTGCTCTTATCCAGCCCAAACTTTCTAGTGGATACATTATTAGGAAAATTTCTCCATGTCCTCTTGTAGAACTTCTTGGCTCTATGAGTGAGAAGAGCCATTTGTTGAACTATCTCCATGTACTCTAGATGATCTCGATGGATACAGTCTAAGTCTTCAGGGGTGAAGAGAAAGTTGCTTGTGCTTTCATCATAAGACACAAAAGCATGTGATGAGCTTGTCTCTTGGAATGGGCTTCCTTGGATATAGCTCTCTTTTGGTGTCTCAGCAAAGGTGATGAAAGGGCCCTTGGGTGAGTTGTCAGGGTAAGAGATGAAATGGTGATGTGGTTCTCTACAATCCCATTCAACCACATGCAGGGTAGAACTCTGTTCATTGCTAGAGTTACCAGATGGATTTTACATGTTCATCTCCATCTGGTAACCACTGAGTATGCCATACAACTCAGTCAGAGTAAGGGTCTTGAGATTTTCAGTCCTCTTAATGACCACCCAATAGTATGTCCATTGTCTAGGAGGAGAGGACATGAACTTTCTCATAACAGAGTAAGGGTCTTGAGATTTTCAGTCCTCTTAATGACCACCCAATAGTATGTCCATTGTCTAGGAGGAGAGGACATGAACTTTCTCATAATATCCATATTCTCCAGTTTCACTCCGACATCCATTAGAGTGTCCACAATCTCAACATACCTGAAGTATTATTGAGTCATGGTTTCACCTGCTTTGAAGGTGAAGTTCTCAAACTGTCACTTCAGAAGATCCTTCTTGTTTTCTTTTGCATCAGAAAAACCTTCATACATCAGCTTCAGTGCATCCAAGAGCTGCTTGGCAGTTTTGCACTTCTTGAAGCCTCTATAGATGACATTTGGAAGAGCAGTTTGGAGGGTGGCCATGGCTTTTTGATCTATATCTATTCTTTTACTATCTTCTTCGAAATAGTTAGCCACCTCCTTTGGAATCATGCCACCTCTACCAGCAGCTGAAGAGGTGTATGGAATGTAAGGTCCTTCAGTAACAGACTTCCACATCCTGCTGTCTTATGACTTATTGAAGCCTTTCACTCTTAGGAACCAAGTATCAAAATCATCAGGAGTGATCAGTGGGGACTTTACCATGGTACCGGTTTCCATATCAGCCTTAGATGCAACCATTTCAGATGTTAAGTGTTTTGTGAAAGATAAGGAGGCCTAAGATGATAAGATCTTACAATCAAGAGCCTAGAAAGATCTGATACTAATTACAAGACCGGTTAAGGTATGGTCAATACAATAAGTCTCACAATGAGGAGAGTGTTAGAGCACTTAACAGATCAAATACGGAACCGGGGTTTAAGAGCAAGATGCAAAGAACACAAGTAAGTAAAGAGACAGAACATAAGAACAGTATATATAAGGTTTTCAATGATGATATATATTAATCTCAAGTTCTCTTACAAGAGTTACAATGCATCAAAGATACATTGCAAAACATTAAGATACTTTATACTACATCCTACAACCGGCCATACTCGGAAAGCGATTTGGAACATTGAAAGACAAAAAAATCAATGTAGAGTCAAAAGGCAGATGGCCTTTTGACTAGTGACTATGACATGCCATAGCTCACATCCTAATATAATACAAAAAGGATAAAAGTACATTAACTAGAAAGCTACAGACAATAACCTTAATGTACAGTTATAAAAGCATGGATCTTTTCACCAACCTATGCAAGTTGGTGAGTCTTCAAAGTTGCAACGGAAAGTTGGTCAGCTTTAGGTAAAACTACATCAGAGAAAAGCATTTTCCTGTAAGCGTTCAGAAGAAATCAGTCTTCACTTTATTTGACTTGAGAAGACTTAGTCTTTGAAGCTTCGGAAGACTTCATCTTTGGCTTCAGAAGATTTGGTCTTTGGCTTCGGAAGACTTTATACTTGGAATATTTCTTGTGCAGAGTATAAAGCTTTCGCAGGAACTTTTAGCTTCATTAGATTTTATACTTGGCATAATTCTCATGCAAAGTATAAAACTTCCGTAGCAGTTCTACTTGGTACTTGGTGCATGCATGCAGGCATATGGTTGCTTTGGTTGCATCAGCCTCTATATAAACCTTACACACATAGATCTAAACGTTAGTATTATTATAAATAAAAATTATATAATTAAATACCACTATAAATACAAAAAAATTCACAAGCAACGCATGGTATGTCTTCATTTATTCCCGTCAACACATTTATGTCTTCATTTAGTCCCGTCAACACATAGTATGTCTTAATTTTTTTGTTGAACACATAGTATATTTTCATTTATTCATGTCAAACGCATAGTATGTAACTCATAATCAAATATTGTCGACTTCATTGGGCCAAGCAATATGCAAGATATAGCACACAGCTTAGCCACTTCAATGTGGAAGTTTTACTGTCCGATATAATTTTTTATCTCATGATCAGTATTATGCAGATAAAACAATATGAACGAGAAAGTAGAATTTTTTATCAGTATTGTGTAGATAAATAAATGTCATAGTTGCGACATGTAGGAAGGTTTTGGAGCAGACGTACGTAAAAGACCAATAACATTTTGGAGCAGACGTACGTAAAAGACGAATAACATTTTTGATGGATAATAGTAGGATGAATGATGAATTTAGAATGTTGTTAATAGGATGAATGGAATTTAGAATGTTGTTACTAGGATGAATGATAAATTTAGAGTGTCGGTAGTATGATAAATGATGAATTTAGAGTGTTCGTAGTAGGATTAATGATGAATTTAAAGTGTTGGTACTAGAAAGTCAGTGGTAGACCCCTTCATTTTCGTATTTTATTTTAAATTTATTTTTTCTATTTTGGATTAAATATAAATGCAAAAGAAAGAGGCAAGTGAAAAACAAATAACTGTTAAACGTTCTAGTTAAATAATTCTAAAATTATTCAAAGTAATATTTCTTACAAGTTGAAAACATACATAATCTAATTAATCACAACAATGTAGCCCATCGTGTTCAATCAGGATGGTGCAAGTGGAGAGCAGCATTAGGGATTCAATGTGATAAGAGGTTTCCAACAAAACTATATGGAAAACTATACAGAGTGGCAGTACGTCCAGCTATGTTATACGGAACAGACTGTTGGGCCATAAAGAAATCGCACAAGAGACAAATAAAGGTCGCGGAAATACGAATGCTGAGGTGGATGTGTGGATATACAAGATTGGATCGAATAAGAAATGACATGTTTTGACATAAGCTAGAGGTGTCTTGTATCACAGATAAAATACAAGAGGGAAGATTAAGATGGTTTGGGCACGTGAAGAGGAGGCCGATGGCAGCACCTGTTAGAGCAGTAGAGAACGTCAACTTAGAGGGTAGGAGGAGTAGAGGAAGACCTAGGTTGACTTGGGACAAGATAATTAGGCGAGATATGGTAGATTTGCACCTCTCTGAGCACATGATAGTGGATAGGAGTGCGTGGAGGCGTAGAAGTAAAATGAAGGACTTTTAGTGAGATCTCTGGGTAGGAAGGGTAGACGAAGACTTCTTGCGGGACCCATCATGTGAGGTGTAGGTTTTCCACAATATGCCCTTATACGTGATACTGGATGCGGGACCCCTCGCTTATTTGATGTAGGCACTTTCTAATTCTTTATGTGATTTATACCTATGTGTTATATGCCCTATATTATGATTGCTATTGTTTTTGCTTTCGTTATCGAGTCGGGGGTCTCTTCGGAAGCGGTCTCTCTATCTCCCAAGATAGAGGAAAGACTCGCCACCACCTACCCCTGCCAGACCCTACTCTTAAGTGGGATATACTTGGTATGTTTGTTTATTTGTTTTACTTACTACATTTGTTACTAACAACTCTACTAATCTGTCATGAAAATTTTAAGGAGTTTGACTAGTATCGAGTGGTAACATAATATCTTTACCAGATGTTAAACGTTCTACAAATATACACACCCACACCCGTTAATCTCCCAACCCGGCTGCTTGTTTGAGCACGTTATACGGAGTAATTATCTTGTATATTTGTAGTTGAACAACTTCATGATTATCAAAAAAATTGATTATTGATCAACCAATTACGGATTAGTTTCCTTAAATTTTCAACAAGTTGCCTAGTTTCCTCAGGCTTGAATGCTGGAAGACTGTCAAAAAATAAATACAAATACTATGGTTTTAAGTTATTAATGAAAAATAAATAAATAAATAAATAAAATAAACTGTATACCTGTTATATACATTAACAGTAAAGTTAAGAATGTCCACCTTTATTATTAAACAATGTAAATTATCAATTTTAAGTGTAATGCAAAGCTGCAAGTGTTTAAACATTTATTAATATTAGTTGTACATTTAATATTTATGAGAACATAACGATTAAAAGATTAATAATATTTTTACCTCAGCAACTGAACTTATAACAAGATACGGAGATTCTGATCCGTCGGCATACATGTTACAGTTACCACCCTTAAGTAGACAAGGTGCTAACCATGGCGGAAAAATCGACCATTTTGCATTCAAAGGACATGATCTATACAGATACGTTTGCCAAGCCAAAAAATGTTACAATCGTAGAAAAACATTAACCTTCCAAAAAAAATTAAAGCAACTCATAAACTATCAATCATTTATTTTTAATTTGTATAAGTTACTTAAGTCCCACTCTAGCCAATTGAGATATCCGATCATACCCATTAATCTTCCTAAAAAACTCCTTTAAAAGAATATAATCAGATGTGAAAGATGTCTTGAATATATTACCGCTATTGAGTAACTCTATAGCATTCGTCGCTCTTGCCTTATTGAATCTCTCAATAACAGGAGTTGGTTATAGAATTTGATACGATGAACAAAAGGATGGCCCTGGTTTAATAATACGTTTCTCTTTTCTTTGTGCCAAAGGAAGGGTCTGTAATAATTAAATTTATTAAACATTTATTAATATTTGTTAAAATAATATAAAGTCATTAATCATATATTTTTACATATTTTCACCTGTTGAAAAGTAGAAAGGTTAACACAGGTGTTAAAGGATTAGCATCCGGACCATTGAAATGGAGTTTCCATATTAGCATATGCGTTTGATGGTTGTACACCTTTGGCTTTTAAAATACTATCCAACAAAAAATAATATAATTGTTAATCGTTACTTGCATGTAACTCAATTGTATATATCAAAAATTAAATTACTTACAACAACGCAAGAGATGAGTTCCTCTAAATTCTCCATGTCTACAGGATTATATTTTTTTCCAAAGTCTATTTGTAAGGATTACACTCAGAGGCTGATGCAACCAAAGAGCTCTCAACATGCACATATGAAGTATAAGAAAGTTAATTCGGAAGATTTGATACAATTCAATAAATTAAACTAAGTAATAAATCTTCTAAAGCCAAAAGACAAAATCTTCCAAAGCCAAAATATGAAGTCTTCTGAAGTTTCAAAGACAAAGTCTTCCGAAGCCAAGAGACTGATTTTTTCCATAAATAGAGAAGACATGCTTTTTCTGAATCACCTTTTAACAAAAGCTAAATCACTTTTCACTGTCATCTCTTAATGCTCACCAACTTAGATTAGTCGGTAGAAATCCATACTTTTGTTAAACTATCGATTAAGGTCCTATGTTTGTAACTTTCAACTTTTGTACTTCTATCTTTTTTGTATTATGTAAGGATGTTAGTTATGGCATGTCATAGTAACTAGTTAATAGGCAATCTGCCTTTTAACATTACAAAGATCTTGTTGTCTAGATTAGTGTTTCCAGCTGGCCTTCAAAGTACGGCCGATGGCAGGCTGTAGGATGTAGTATAAAGTGTCTCAAGTACTTGTTGTTTAAATGTAAGCTTTGAAACACTTTGTATGAACTTGAGAGCAATATACATAATTCTTAAAAATTATGTTAAGTGTGTTCCTGTTCTTGTTCTGTTCTTTACTTGTTTTCTTTATTTCATCATAAGCTTGTTTTCTATTTGATTTGTTAAGTGTTCTAACTTTCCAAATAATATGAAGCTATTGTATTGACCTCCTTCACCGGTCCCGTACTATTAAAATTAACATGATTTTTATTTTATTGCATAATAACCACTCATATTATAAATAACACTTAACTAAAAAAACTTACCATTATACGGTCGACAGATTTTTAAATAGATTTTTCGATACCATATTCGAATTTTTGATGAAATCGTATCGTGACTCAAGCGGACTGCTGCTCATCTTATCAGTAGTTTAGCTAAAGGCCTATTTATGGATTTTCTCCGCAAGAAAAACAACTTTTCCTAAAAGGTTCAAGTAATTCCAGTACAGTTGCAATCATATTCATCAGATAAAAAGCAGTCTGAAAATAAAATAATAATTCATTTAGAGCACATGTATTTAGTAACGGTTAAAATAAAATACTTACCGATAAGAACGACTAATAATATCTAACATTCGTTCCCACAATATGGTTTTACAACGCAGCCATGCCATGCCTCTTGGTAATCCATGCAAAGGTTTATTTCTACAAAATTTTTGAAATATTTCAAAGATCCACATCTAAAAAAAATTTTTAGTTAATTAAAGTACAATGTAAATTAATTAAAATAAATTAATAAGATTTTCAAAAAAAATAGTTAAGTAAAACGTCCATATAAATCCTTTCAACGAGTAGTTTAACTTCACATCTCCCTTACGGTGAGTTGTTTGATGTTTTAATTTAAGCATCATGAATGTCTGGGTATGTGCGTCACCAAATAGCCGAACCCCATGGATAATCATTCCATGCTTCAAAATTATTTACCAAATCTAAAAAACAGTTGTTTAAAAAGTTCTTGTATTCTAATCCCCAAAAACCTTGTTCAATCAGTAATAATAAACAAACTCGAATGACGTCCATGTCATTTAAATACTCAATTTTTGTTTCGAAAATAGTTTTTAAATTATCCATTGTCGGTTTAATAAATCCATATTGACCAAATATTCTATCTAAAAAGTAAGATGGTTCTGATACATTTTGTTTTTTTCTACATTCTTTAAATTTTAAAAATTTTATTGGCCCGAATGTTAACTGAGCACCTTTAACAAAAAACTTTATACCCATTTCTGCATTTTCAAAAGAAATCTGATGTTGTAACATTACGTGTACCACTGCTGGGTTGTTATTAATACAATCATATAATAAACAGTTTTTAAAACATGTCGAATCAAAAATTTGTAACTGATTTGGATGCTTTTATAAGTGTAATGATATATTTTTAATAACATTACGATTCATTCTAATGAAAACATGACCTCAGAAATAATCCTGCGTAAAATACATTTTTATAGAGTTAAATATTGAAAAATTAAATTCAAAATATGTAAACAAGTATAATAACACTTACTTGTACATCCATAATATTAAATCTTCTTACAATTGTTGTTAACTTTAAAATTGCCAGTTTAAACTTTTGTATTGCTTTCGTAACGCAATTCTCATTCTATGTATCGCTACTTATAAATGAATTAAACCGAGCGATATTCCCATCACATCATTGCACTGACATATCGCCTGAAAATATGTGTAATCAGTCTTGAAATTGTAATTTTCCTTACATTGAGCGGGCGATATTCCCATCATATCGTATCGCTGCGGTATCGCCTAGGTTAGCGTGCATCGGTTAAAATCGAGCAACGTGTTGTCATAGAGATGGAAGACACTGAGGCGATACACCTTTCACATCGTATCGCCAACGTCTCGCCTCGGGCGGTATGCTTAGCAGTGTTTCATGAATAAAGTGGTTGGGGTGATACAGCTGTCACATCGTATTGCCGATGTATCGCTCGCTTAAAAAGCAACTCCAATGGTATTTTGTCACATGTGTCGGCGATACGACTTGACCCACGTATCGCTTGAATATCGCTCCTTTATGTAAAATTATAATCTTTTGAAATATTTATCGCTTATCGTGAAGTAATTGATATTATTTTCATCTTTTTCTTATTTTCCTGAAACTAGTATAAATAGATGCTTTTAAAATTTAAACTTACTCATTGAAACACTAGGGAATTCATTTTTTTAAAACGACATAGTAAAATAACCTCCAACAAACTCATCAATTGGCTTTCTTTATCTACATAATACTCATAAAAATTTGCTCATTTTCAACAGCGACAGCCCATAAAATCATTTTCTTTTACATTAAAAAAATGATTCGCTCTAAAATAATGACATCTCAGTTGTGATTCATACAAGCACGAGATGTCTACAATAGTTGGGTGAAGATAATTATAACTAAAGACTTTATATATTTATTAATAGTTTTATAATATAGTTTTTATTTTTATTCGTATTTAATGTATGGTTTTGTTTGTAAATGTAAGTACAGTTTGTTTATTATATTAAGAATTCAATTCCACAACAGCTCGAAGTCTCAAACCATGGAATTACTGTGTTTACAAGATAGTTATATTAACGTACAAATGAAATCCATAATTTTTTTCTTATTCACCAAAGATACATTAATGTGTTATACTAAACACTTTAAATATTTAAGAAGATATACTTGTTCTTAAGGTTGGTTTAAATCAAACTCCCATTTTTGTGAGGCTTCATCGGTTGCATCACATACATAATCTGAAAAACACTAAGGATCGACATAAGCATTAGGTTCATTACAATTGCTGCATCCACGTCCTGTTGATCTTCTTGTTGCTTAGAAGGGGTTGCACTCTTACATTGCTCGCGATGGTGTCCTTCTGTCTTACATCTACTACAAAATGTAGGTGTAACTTGTTCACCGCAAGAGGATAAACATTTGTTCTCACTTGGCCTTCCTACTTGTCTCTTGTTCATTAACGGTGCCTTAAGTGGCATAAAATTTGAAGTAACATCCCATTCGGATCGATTTGGTAAAGGATTTATAGTCTCTTCCTAAGTTGCTTATATACATCTCTCGAAAATCATAGTTGAGCCATGTTACTGCAGCCAGTTATATTTATAAATTTTAAAACCACAATTGCATGACCACATGCTAACCTGATAATTCCTATTGACGACAACTAGATGTTTGAATGTATAAATTAACTACACATTTTTTACCACCGTCAGCAACCTTAAAACAATGATCGTCGATACCTGTTACTGTCCACGTAACACTTAAGGTCGGTGATGGGGAGTTTTCTACTTGTAATATTATTTTCAGCCCATTTAGTAAGCATGTGGTTTAAATTTGTTATCATTCAAAAACAAAATTAAAATTTAAAATTTAAACTTTATCAATAAAATAAATTATGAAAAATCTATTATTTCAAAAAGGTAAATTACCTCCATTTTATTTACGATTAAAATACCACTTTTGTAAACACTCATGAAAAAATTCAATATGGCCGGTGATGGGGAGTTTTCTTGCATGTCGAGATAAAGCGTTGATAGACTCAGCACTATTAGACGACACGATATTATATCGACTACCCGAGCAATGAGCTGTAAGGCCCCGTTCCAGGGACACTTACAGCTGGTCAATCATTGCACATAAAACATACATTTACAGATATTTTAATTAACATTGCAGTGGAAACATTCAAAAGGGACATCTCATTTCATCATAAAAGATTTTGCAAAGTAATACATCGTTAATCAATTACAAAATAGTTATAAACAGTGACTTTTAGTAGTAAGAGGATTCCTTAGGTAATCCCGTTTATCCGAATCCTCTATAAACACCATTTTGTTTATAAATACATGCAACATAATACATTGCAAAAATATTAACAAAGGAATGTCATCCCAAAGGAGCTGAGTAGCCGCCTCGTGCTATCCTCAGCAACACTACCTGCCAACTAGAAACACATAAAAGTCAGCGTTGCTGAATGAGTTCTACTTTTATAATAAAACATACCGTTCTTTCGTTAAAATCGTTCTTACATACATGCGATCACACAACATACGTACACATAGATAATATTATTATTATCTTCATCATTCATTCTTTAGCTTTCATTCATGTACCGTTCATCATTAACATTCACATTCTTTCTTTTGTTCGTACGTTTCTTACATACATTCATGCATTCATTACATTCGTTCGTACGTTCGTTGCATTCATTCATATGGTCATTACATTCATTCGTACGTTCACTACTTTTGGTGACATGTACAATACCCCGAACATTGTGCACTACTACTGATCCAGTCACCTAGGCCAGTACATGCACCACTTATCTTTCCTCTTTCATTCTGGATCAATGCCAGGCGCTATACCCTGAACATTATGCACAACTGCTGGTGCTGGACCTATGATTATTAATCACGAACATTGAGCACTACTGCTGATCCAGTCACCTAGGGTAAGCGGCAAGGATCCCATACATATGGTTAATCACAAAGACTGACCCCAATGTGCATCCTTCGGGGTAGCTAACCCGCACACCATTGAGCTAACACCTTCAATGGTGTGCACCTCCATACATTTTCTTGCAAGCCCTTTCTTACATTCATTCGTTCATTCATTAATGCACGCATTCATTCATCATGTTCCTCTTTCATTATCTTTCACTTTACGTTTCTTATTACTTTCGTTTCATTCATTAATCATAACACGTAAAGTCACGGAAATATAAACACATATCAAAGCAAGTAACATCGACCTTTACAAGTCATCAGTCATTACCATCATATAGGGCTACATCATACTTATCATACATACATCATGCATATACATGCAATACTATCATCGTGCCCAACGTAACTTCTAAGCCTCGACACTTATCACACCTACACCTACGGGAGCTACCACATCATTACTTACCCTTACTCTTTTCCCGAAGGCCAGTAACTGGACTACATATCTCCTCGTACACAACAGCCCTATTTGGGTGTTTGGGCATGCTTTAGTCGCATGGCTTCCACGCGACTGGAATCATGCGATTGGACACCTATGCGAATGAGCATCCAATCGTGCAAATAGGCTCTCAATCGTGCGAATGAATACTAGGCGATTGGATATCATGCGAATGGGACTAATGCGGATGAGCACCTATGCGACTGGACTCTCAGTCGTGCGAGTGAGCACTAGGCGATTGAGCATCTATACGACTGCGTTTTTAGTCACATGACCTGTCATGCGACTGGACCTCCAGTCGTGCGGTTGAACCTCAGTCGTGTGGTTGAACCTCAGTCGTGCGATTGAGTCTCAGTCGTCCCTCAGTGAAAGGATCTCAGCATCTAGTTTGATCAATTAGATTGAATTTGCAGCGGAATTAGTACACAAATTAACAAATTCGAAGCAAGAACACAATAGATTTATCAATGAAACAGTACGATTATAGAATGAGAGAAAGTTTCTGCACAAAGGATGTATTTCATTCAATATATGCTTCGGCACAATTACAATTAGGTCATCTTTCCTTTTATAGGGAAAGATGACGTCAGTTGATGTCACTTGATAGTGACATCTAACTGTTATTTAACAAACTACTGAAAGTTAACACAACTACTGAAGATGTCAAACAGCTGACATCTTTTTACAAAGACAAGTGTAAACTATATCTACAACTACTGAAAAGAAACTACTGAACTATAACTATTGAAACTACAACGACTGAAGAACATGCTCTTCAGTCGTTTTACAAGTACTGAAATACAAAAGAAAACAACTGAAAAGAAAAGACTGAAAGGAAACCATCACAACAACTGAAGAATACTTCTTCAGCTGTTGTGACAAACCCTGAAGGCTTCAGTTCATGGACTTCAGACTTGAACTTCAGTTGTTGTCATCAGCTGATGTCTTCAGTTGTTTACATCAGCTGATGTCTTCAGTCTTTGTCTTCAGTCTTTGTACTTCAGTCTTTGTACTTCAGCTGATGGTCTTTAGTACTTTGGTTTTCAGCTGATGAAGTCTTCAGTACTTTAGTCATCAGCTGTTGATCTTTAAACTTTGTCAAACAGCTGATCAAGTCTTCAGTAGTTGTTGTGATGTCTTGTGGGACTTAAAGGTTTTTTTGATCTGGCTCATTGGTTCTTTTGGTCCAACAAACTCCCCCTGAACCAATGCAGCCAAAACCATTAAGCTTATTGTAGTGTCCCACTTATTAAGGCAGAAAGATTGGTCTTTTGTCTTCTAGATCAGCTCAGAAGTGACCCTTGTCAGCACATGCCTGGGAAGAAGTCTCAATGATCTGATTGACAAATGATGGATGGGAACTCTGTCTTGGGGAATTGGACATAGGGTTGTTATCCCATCCATGAGACCTACTTCTAAACTATAAGCTTATATGATTCTCTAGTGTAGGCTTCCAAAAACACAATTTGTTCCTCCATGGTAAGCTCTTCTGCCTCACCTTCAAAGCATCCTTCTGGCCCATAGAACTCAGACAGGTATTTGACCTGTTTTCCATTTTTGAGCTCCACTGTTGTGATATCTCTGTAAGCAAACTCATCTGGGTGATTACCCTCAAGTAATAGTTGGAGCTCATTCTTCCTGATTTCATCAAGCCTCTTATACACCAGCCCCTTTTTCACCATTCTATTTTCTAGCATCTTTTGTGGGGGCATGTTAGATGTATAGGCCTTCTTGTAATCTTCAAGGATCTCCCATGGTGATATTACAATGGCAAGTGTGATCACTACATCTACAATCTTTTTCACTTGCCCATTGTATCTCTGAGGAATGTTTCTCTTTTGAATCCTGTGAGACACACTGGGATCAGGCCAAATCCTCACTCTCTCTCTGATATTGAAATGTGTGCTTGAGAGTGTACAGTCTCTAAGCTTGTTTCCTCATGCTGATGATTGATGAGGAGGCTGCATATGCTTTGTCTACCCTCTTCAACAATTCCTCATCATGATGTTTGTGAAGCTCTTCTTCTTCTAGCTTCACTTTCACAGTTTGTCTTTGGAGCTCAGGAGTAATTGTCAGAGGGAGACTTTTGACCTTAGGCAACTGAATGACAGCTGAGATTGGCAGCCTGTCCTCATCATCATCATCATCTTCTTCTTCTAGCCTTAACACCCTTCTCTTCCTCTTCAAGGGTGCATCATCGGCTATTGGTTTTGTGGGAGAGGGAGTTGGTTTAGTGGGTTGTAGTGGTGGTTGTTTTGGTGAGGGAATTTTGGCAGGCTGTTCTAGCAGTTTGGATGTGAGTGAAGATTTGGTTTGCTTGGCTAGAGCAGTCCTGTTCCCAGCACCTGCTTCACTCAGGGCTTCTATAACCAGCCCCTTGGTAAATACCTCAGACGAACAGATCTTGGTGGTTATTGCCAAGATGCTGTCCCTGGACCATGATTTGATCTCCAGGACTGATCTCCCCAGATACTTTGAAGTGAACCTTGCCATAGCCTCAAGTCTCTCATTCTCTTCTTGGCTATAGCATGTCCATTGGTTCTCTATCTCTTGTACCTCTAATTTCCGGATCTCTGAGTCAAGTTGTTTAGTGTCAAAACCTTGCCTAAACAACTGATCAATGATGTTATCCATTGATCGACTGTGTTCGGCATCAGCTTCCTTTATCAGCTCATCCAACTTCTTCTCAGACTCCTTTTATTTCTTCTTCTTCTTCTTGTATGTGACATGAAAGTCTTTTGCACTTTTAGTCACTTTCTCCATTTCAGTTCCCTTCTTAACCTCCTTCTTCTTCTCAGTCTCCACCACTAACTCCTTCTCTATTTCCACCTCTTTCTCAGTTTCTTTCTCTTTTTCTTCCTCAATCCTCTTTCTTTTCATTGCTTTTACTGACTGAGTCTCCCCCTTTTTGGTTGCATTGGTTGCAAGGGTTTGACTGTCAGAAAGCCTTTTCGCCACAACATCCTCCACCATGGGTTGCATAATAGAGGGAAGCCTCTCATCAAGGGTTTTGATCACTATAGCAGTGATAATAGGTGTGACGAGAGGCAAGGAATTTTGAAAGATAGCAACTATTTGCTCAGGGGGGTTTGTCCCTAAGAAATAGTGCCAGAATCAGAGGCTGATGGCCGAGATTTTAGGAGCGGCTCGATGTTTGTGAGACCTTCAAATGAAGGTGCCATCTGTTGGGTTATTTGGGGGCAGATGGACTTGATTCTTAAGAGAGTTGGGCAAGTAGAGCTTTTAGTCTACTTACCTCCTCCTCAAGAATAGTATTCTGGGCTAGAACATCATAAAAGAAGCCCAGGTCATCATCAGCAGTTGCTGAATCACCTGACCTCCTGATTGAATCAGGATGTACATGTGCTGAGTGTGGCTCAGTATACACATGTGCCCCTTGGTCTTGGTACTGGTGACTTCCTGTCGCAGGATTAGAACCTTGATTGGCAGTTGCCTCTGGTGAGGACTTAGCTATAGTACCAGCTTCATCCTGCTCATATGCTGAATCAGGAGAAGTGACAGCCTCACCAGATGTTCTGATCTCCTCTTCCACACTGGGAGATTGAACATGATAATCCCTATGCTGTGGGCTCTCAGCAACACTTTGTTCCTCCCTCTCATTGGTTGGGGTTTGCCAGTTGTTATAGGTTCCTGGGGAGAGGGTGGAGTGTTGAGCTGAGCAAACATTTTTGCCATAATAAGGGTTGGACTTTTAGGGGCGGTTGCAGTGGGAGATAGGGTAGAAGCAGTATGCACCCGGGGAGAGTGGTGCTTTTCAATGGCAACCTCCTCAAGTGAGAAAGGTTCCAGATGTGTGGGTGCCCCTGATGTGGTTGCTTCAGGCTCCTGTTGAGAGGATGCCTGAGCGGTTGAATCTGGTGGAGTCCTTGTATCTACTGGGGGATTAATGCCAGTAGATATATCCTGCCTTTGTGTTGCAGGGGCATCCTCAGGGGACTCATCTCCCTGAGTAGCCTTTTGGGTTTCTTTTGTTTGGGTTTGGTGGGGACTTTGGATTTGGAGGTGGAGGCTGTGGGTTCCAGCTGCGTTGGTTTTCGCAGCTTGGCAGGCTTTTTAAGTGTCTGGTCAGAGTTGTGCCTGGAGTATACCTCAGGCAATACAACCATGGCAGTGACTCTAAGGCCAACAAGTCCCTCAGCTTTCAGCTGGTTCTCTATAATGGCCATTATAAACCGTGGATATAATATCCATCGGTTAGCAATAGGTTTGAGGACATATCCTTAAGTTCTAAAAAGATTATTTTAGAAAAATTTAAGTTTTGTTGCTCAAGGATAGAGAATAATACCTGCTGCCACCTGGAGGACATTTGGTCCCATGAAGAGGTTTTTGGGGCTAAGCAGACATTCACCATGTGGAATATAAGGCGTTTTGCGTCATGGAAATGCTTCTTTAGGATGGCAGAAGCACTGAGGTTACCCTGGTATCCATGGTGGGCAAAGGATAGATCAGTGGTGCCCTTTGGATATCCAGTGGGGAAGGTGGCATCATCCAGTTTTAAGGTTTGGCAAAGGTTTGCCGGAGTGATGACCATCTTACGATTGTTGACGAACGACTGTAGAGAGACTTCGGCGTCATTCTCTCCAGTGAGAATGACGTTCGACCAAAACTGGTGTAGGGAGTCGGCGTATATTGTAGGATTGAGGAGGAAGGCCGTTTGGTATGGGGAATCGACCATGAGATCAATGGCATTATCGAACTTGGTCCAAAATGGGGATTTAGTAAGGTAGGAAACACAGTTGTGTCTGGGTTTTAGCTGCATGGTCGCCATTAATGTGAGGAGAAAGGTTTCAGAGTCTTTTGAACGTTAGGTTATGAGAGGATGAAAAACTCTGAAGTTAGGGTTAGGTATTTATAATGGTTATGAAACAGCTGAAAGGAAACGACTAAAGCTTTTGGTGTTAGTCATCAGTTGTTTGAAACAACTGATGACATGGTTTTAACCTTCAGAGGTTGTAAAACGACTGAAGACTTGTTATTCATCATCAGTAGTTGAGAACTACTGAAGATATGGTTTTCATCTTCAGACGGTGTAAACAACTGAAGACTTGGTGTTAGTCATTAGTAGTTGTAAACTACTGAAGACATGGTTTTGCTTCAGTTGTTGTAAACAACTGAGGACTTGGTGTTAGTCATCAGTAGTTGTAAAACTACTAAAGACATGGTTTTGTCCTTCAGATGGTGTAAACAGCTGAGGACTTGATGTTAGTCATCAGTAGTTGTAAAACTACTGAAGACATGCTTTTGTCCTTCAGTTGTTTGGAAATGAAACAACAGATATTGAAATCAGCTGAAGAGTAAAATTTACTCATCAGCTGTTGTCGTCAATTCAGTTGTTTCATGCTGACCTCAACATTTACTCATCAGACTTTGTCTGATTTTCAAATGTTTCATTGGCCTTCAGCTATTGTGTATATTTATTCTTCAGCTCTTGTGAACAGATGTTCAGAAGATCTGATAAAAGAAAATATTCTGCAGAGTTTGTGAACAAGTATTGTCTTCAGTACTTATGTGTAAAATTACTCATCAGTACTTGTGGACAAAATTGTTCTTTAGTACTTATTTCTGAAAACTAGGTATCAGTAGTTATAACCACATCAGTACTTGTAACTACATCAGCTGTTTTCAACAAATAATGCACTTCAGTACTTTGAGGTATTTTAGTCTTCAGTAGTTATGAAAATCGCTGAAGACTAAATAACACATCAGTACTTATATTTGACTTTTGTAAACTGATACTCATCAGTACTTGTGACTTGAGAGCATCAGTATTAGTCAATTTATTCTAGCTGCAGCATACCAAGCCTTATTACAAGATTTTGAAAAGTTGTACTGTCTAAAGGCTTAGTAAATATATCTGCAAGCTCATCAGCACTAGGAACAAACTTTGGATCAATCAGACCTTTTTCATAACAATCCCTAATAAAATGATGTCTGATCTCAATATGTTTGGTCCTAGAATCCTGGACTGGATTTTTCACAATACAAAGAGTTGAAGCACTATCCCTGAGTAATGGTGTCTTAGTCTCTGTAATGCCATAATCCAACAATTGATTCTTAAGCCAGAGTACCTGGGATGTACCACTTGCAACAGTAATGTACTCAGCTTCAACAGTGGATGTAGCAATTGATGTTTGTTTCTTACTCTGCCAAGAAACTAAACAATTGCCTAGAAATTGGCATCCACCAGAAGTTGATTTTCTGGTGACTTTGCACCCTGCATAGTCAGTATCTGAGAAAGAAACTAATTTGCAAGAGTGCCCAGTAGAATACCAAAGTCCTAGAGATTGAGTACCTTGCAAATATCTAAAGATCCTTTTGACTGCAATCAAATGGGATTCTTTAGGTGCAGCCTGAAATCTAGCATAGACACATGTTGCAAACATAATGTCTGGTCTAGAGGCTGTACGGTACATCAAGGACCCAATCATACATCTGTAAAGGGTTTCATCAACCGCTTTACCTTTCTGATCAACATCCAGTTGTGTGGTGCTGCTCATAGGAGTAGAACAGGGCTCATAGTTTTGTAAATCAAACTTATGCAACAGATCTTTTGTATATTGGATTGATGAATGAAGATTTCATCAGTCCTTTGTTTGATTTGCAAACCTAGAAACAACTGTAATTCTCCCATGGCACTCATTTCAAATATCTTTTTCATTAAGTTTGTAAATTCATCACACAACTGTGGATCAGAAGATGCAAAAATTATATCATCAACATAAATTTGAACAAGTTGCTTATGCTGCCCTACTTTCTTAATGAATAAAGTTTTATCTATGGAGCCTCTAGTGAAATTATTTTGAAGAAGAAAGTTAGACAATGTTTTATACCAGGCTCAAGGAGCTTGTTTCAACCCATAAAGAGCCTTATCAAGTTTATACACCCAATCAGGATGTTTATTGTCCTCAAAACCTGGTGGTTGACACACATAAACTTCCTATTTTATTTTACCATATAAAAATGCACTTTTGACATCCATTTGAAAAACTTTAAGATTATGAAAAGCAGCATAAGCTAAAAACAACCGAATTGCCTCCAGTCTGGCTACAGGGGCAAAGGTTTCATCATAATCAATACATTCTTCTTGTGCAAACCCCTATACAACCAGTATGGCCTTGTTCTTAACAATTTGGCCCTTTTCATCTATTTTATTCCTAAACACCCATTTAGTGCCTATTGCACACTTACCTTGGGGTAAAGGAACAAGCTCCCACACTTGCTGCTTCTTGAACTGAAGAAGCTCAAGCTGCATTGCTTCAACCCATCCATTGTCTCTTAGTGCAACATGGTAGTTCTTTGGCTCATGCTGACTGTTGAAGAGAGCATAGAAGCAGAAATTAGACAATTGACTACTGGTTGAGACTCCAGCATTGATATCACCAATGATTTGAGACATTGGATGATCCTTCAGTTCTTGATACACAATGAGATCTGTGCAAGTGTTTGTAGGACCTTCAACAACAACAGATGGTGATGAAGATTCTTGAAACCATGTTGGTGATGGCAACTCAAATGAAGTAGAGGATGCAGAAATCTCATCAGCATTTGTTGTGGATGGAGCTGCTGAAGCTACAGGAGCATTAGGTTTAGATGACTCAGGCAGATGGTCACTAAACCTGAAAAGGTGAGTACTGGCTACATCATCATCAGTACCACCAGGTGGAGAACTGTTGACAGGAGCAACAGCTGGAGCTAGATAAGGAACATATTGTAGTATGACCAAATCAAATAACTCCACAGGGTTTTGTGGAATCTTGTCCTTTGGAGATTCATTAAACTTCACATGCAGAGTCTCTTCAACCATCTTTGTTCTGCAGTTGAAAACTCTATATGCTTTGCAAGTTGATGAATAACCAATAAAATACCCTGCATCCACCTTTGATTCAAACTTCTGAAGTGGATTGCTAGTGTTTAGAATGTAACATGGACACCCAAATGCTCTAAAGAATGAAATCAAAGGGCACAAATGATGTAGAACTTCATAAGGAGTCTTCATCAGCCTTTGATTCACTAACACTCTATTATGCACATAGCAAGCTGTGTTGACAACTTCAGCCAAAAAGTCAGTGGCAAACCTGAGTCAGCCAATAATGACCTTGCAGCTTCAATAAGGGTCCTGTTCTTTCTCTCCACCACTCCATTTTGTTCAGGAGTTCTTGGAATGCTAAACTACCTCTTGATTCCTTTTGACAAGTAGAAGTGATCAAGTGTGTGATTTCTAAATTCTGTGCCATTATCACTCCTCACACACTTGACAAGAAGAGAATACTACTTTTCCACATATAACACAAAGTTCATAATAGCTTTTGCAGCTTCATCTTTGGAATGCAAGAAGAAAGTCCATACAAATCTGGAGTAATCATCCACAATTACCAGACAGTATTTCTTCTTTACCATGCTCATGACTCTGACAGGACCAAAAAGATCCATATGCAGTAATTGCAAGCAGGCAGTGGACTTTGGCTCTTCTATTGGAGGGAATGAAACTTTGTGTTGCTTTCCCTTTAAACAAGCAGTGCAGTTGTGTTCACATTTGAACTCCTTCATAGGCAACCCTCTTACTAAACCATGGTGTATCAGCTGGTTCATGTTTTTGAGATTCACATGACCCAGCCTTCTATGCTATAGAGTAGATTCTTGAGGAGAAGCCTTGGAGAATAGGCAAGGATGGCCTTTTAGATCTATTTTCTTGGAAATATCTAAGGCATATACTCTTCCTGTCTTGTTGGCCTTCAGAAGAGTATGATCATCCAACACCTTGTCAATCAAACTCAGAACTTTGGATGATAGAATCCTGCAGTTCTGACTGGTGAAAAGAGCAACATGGCCTTTATCACACATTTGACTGACACTCAAGAGGTTGTACTTGAGATTCTCCACATGGTTAACATCATCAAACCTTATTTCCCCATTAGAAACAAAGCCTTTGCCGATAATGTAACCCTTAGCATCATTGCCAAAAGAGACAAACCCCTTCTTTCCTTGAGAGTAGTCATGAAGAAGAGAGCTGCTTCCTGTCATATGCATGGATCCTCCACTGTCTACATACCAGATGCTTCTTTGGCATGCTGAAGAACCCTGCAATCATGACAACAAATTAGTTAGGTTTTGAGACCCAAACCTTTTTAGTTTTGGGTCTGTTCTCATCATACTAAGATGAGTAACAGCCTGAGGTGAGGGAGATGGTGTAGAAGAGGATTCCTTTGGCTTGGATTTCCTTTTTTGTGGTTTCAATATAGGAGCATCTATTTGGTTAACTCTCCACAATAGATGTTGAACCATCATAACAAGTTGTGTCTGATTTTGTGATAAAGCCTTCTACTTATTAGACACATTAGTACTTGAGTTTGATGTATTCCTGTGTTGTACCATCTTCCTTTGAGCAACCTCAGCTGTTGCCTGATTGACCCCTTCCTTTTTGGATTTCTTTTTGGACTTTGGGGTTACAGGTTTTGATGTTGCTGGTACAAACTTGGTCTCAAACTCAGTTTTCATTTTGTCCATTTTCTTTTTAGTGTTCTTATTGTTTTTGAGTTTGGAGCCCTTTTAATACCAACAATCATCAGTAAGATGATTGAATAGGCCACATATTTCACATGGCTTTCATCTTTAGTTGATCATCTGCTGAGGAAGATGAAACTACTGAAGTCTTGTTCTTCAGCAGTTTGCTATCAGTACTTGTAGTTTTCTTCCTTGCAGTACATGCTTTCCTGATATCTTCTTCAGTAGTTTTCCCACCCTTCCTACATGCAGTTTTCTTCCCTTTAGTACTTGCAGTAGTTTAGGTTTGTTCTTCAGGTGTTATAACTTTCTCTACAGTACTTTGTGAGATAACGCCTGAAGTGATCAACTTTTTGATGATATGAGTGCCAGCATTTGAACCATCAATATCAGCTGATTGGTTCTGTGAGGAATTAATGCTGACTTCAACCTCTGATGGTGCTGTATTAGATAGTAAATCACATGATGAGAAGGATTGGTTATTGCTTTCTCCATCAGATTCTACTTGTGCTCTGGGAGTAAAATCTGTAGGAGGAGCAGTGTGATTATAACCAATGCCAAACTTCACATTGGAAGCTGATTGCTTGCTGAGAAGCATTTCAAAACCCTTGCAGGATTGTACCCAGCGATCATACTCTACCTGGGTATCTGTAAGTGTTTCTTTGATGTCTCTGTACTTCTCTAGAAGTACCTTTTCCCTAGCCTTATCATCAGTGATTTGGCATTTAAGTTTGTAAATCTCATCATTCTTATCATTAAGCATAGACTCAAATTCAGCTTTTTTTTGGAAATTATTTGCTCTAGCTCAAGGTTCTTGTTAATTAAAGCTACATTTGCTTCTCTAATAGATGCAAATGTGGCTATGCTTGAATCAGAACATAACATGGCTTTGGCCTCGGAGGATACCTGTGATATGGAGGCATTGGAGGATGAGCTATTAGCAGACTCCATGGCCATGAAAGCAAGGTTTCCAAAACGATTGTCACCACTATGTTGACCAGCAACAGGAAACAGTTGTTCATGACCAGACATATCATCTGGTAAACTACTCCATTCAACAACTCCTGGGGTGAAAAAGCTATGTTGTTGAGGTTGAGGTTGTTAATGAGATTGGGATGGTTGAGGTTTAGGAAGAGCATGTGGTTGTTGAGCAATGGGTGCTTGAGCTTGACTGGTCTGTGGCATGTAGAAGTAGGGGTAAGGATATGGCATATGACCTTATGGGACAAAATATGCAGGTGATGACTGAGCTTGTGATGGATGACCAGAACTGGTAGAATGTTGCCCTTTGTTCTGTGAGCTATTGCTTGGAAAAGTCACAAAGGGTGCTGATGAGTTAGATCCAGATGATCTACACTCTCTAGCAAAGTGTCCAAGCCTATGGCACTTGTGACACCTCAACTTGCTCTTGTCAAAACCAACTTTGGTTTTACCAGAGAGTCTAGGGAATTTTCTACCAGTCCTTTTGTAGAACTTTTAAGATCTAATATTGATCATTGCCATTTGGCTCAAAATATCCATCTCTTCCAGATCATCATCTGGAATGCCCTTCAGATCCTCCATCAGAAAACACAAGTTATCAATGCTACCACCTAAACTACCATCAACACCAACAAAAGCATGTTCAGTGTTAGTAGAGAAATCAATATGCTCATCATAGGCACTCTCTAATGCAACATATTCTGACTCCTGACCTATCAGTGTTGTATTGCTTCATACAAAGTCATCAGTGAGCTTACCAGATGATGACAACTTCCTTTTCTGTTCTATCTCTCATTCAAATGTAAGCAGTTTCCCATGAAGTTGGGTGAGAGATAGAGTGCTCAGATTTTCACTAGAGCATAGGACAATAGTGTATGTGTCCCATCTCTCAGACAGTGATCTGAGGAATCGGTTGTTCATCTGGCTATTTGAATACTCTTGTTTAACCATTTTTAGTTCAGAAATCAAACAAGAGAATCGCTCAAACTGTTGAGTCAGAGTCTCACCCTTCCTATGAGAGAATGTCTCATATTGTTGGGCGAGGATTTCCCTAGTGTTTGCTAAGACCTCATCAGTTCCTCCGAATTGTTCCTTCAGCGCAACCCAGAGATCATGAGCAGTTTCATGATGCATAAGCCCTTAATAGATTTCATTAGGAAGTGCCATGGCCAGAATTCCATGGGCTTTAGCATCAATTTCGAATAGGTTTAGATCTTCATCCGAATATTGATCAGGTTTCTTCGGAACCTTCTCATTTGATTCAGGAACGCTCACCATAGGCTTGTATGGTCCATGCACCACTGATTTCCAACAATTAGCGCTGTTGATAGACAGATGATGGAGCATACGTCGTTGCCATATGTTATATTCACTCCTAACAAGCATCGGAGGCTTTATTGAGAAGCCAGTATTGTGAGGATCATTTGTTGGTGTCGCCATTTCAGAATTCAGACAAATTCAAGGTAAATTAAACAAATCTATCTCAAAACCACTTTGAACCTCAACTTGAATGGCCAGAAGCAACAGAAACTCAATCTCTATAATCGATTCTTGCAAATTTGCTAATTCGATCAAACGTATATAGCGAAAGAGCAGTTTCAATGATCAATTGTTAAATCGATCAATGATTAACCAGCTCTAATACCATTTGAAACGATCTCAGCATCTAGTTTGATCAATTAGATTGAATTTGCAGTAGAATTAGTACACGAATTAACAAATTCAAAGCAAGAACACAATAGATTTATCAATGAAACAGTACCATTATAGAATGAGAGAAAGTTTCTGTAAAAAGGATGTATTTCATTCAATATATGCTTCGGCACAATTACAATTAGGTCATCTTTCCTTTTATAGGGAAAGATGACGTCAGCTGATGTCACTTGATAGTGACATCTAACTGTTATTTAACAAACTACTGAAAGTTAACACAACTACTGAAGATGTCAAACAACTGACATCTTCTTACAAAAGATAAGTGTAAACTATATCTACAACTACTGAAAAGAAACTACTGAACTATAACTACTGAAACTACAATGACTGAAGAACATGCTCTTCAGTAGTTTTACAAGTATTGAAATACAAAAGAAAACACTGAAAAGAAAAGACTGAAAGAAAACCATCACAACAACTGAAGAATACTTCAGCTGTTGTGACAAACTCTGAAGGCTTCAGTACTTGGACTTCAGACTTGAACTTCAGTTGTTGTCATCAGCTGATGTCTTCAGTTGTTTACATCAGCTGATGTCTTCAGTCTTTGTCTTCAGTCTTTGTACTTTAGTCTTTGTACTTCAGCTGATGGTCTTCAGTACTTTGTTCTTCAGCTGATGAAGTCTTCAGTACTTTAGTCATCAGCTGTTGATCTTCAGACTTTGTCAAACAGCTAATCAAGTCTTCAGCAGTTGTTATAATGTCTTATGGGACTTAAAGGTTTATCTGATCTGGCTCATTGGTTCTTTTGGTCCAACACTCGGTCGGCTGATTGGCCCTTCAGTCGCCTAGCCCTAACTGGGCAGCGACTGAAGTTCATCCCGAACTGCAGCCGCGACATACGTCCTTCAAACCCTTCTAACCTCATTCTAAGCCCAAATCAACCCTTCTAAACCTTAGGGAATCATACTATGACATCATACAAGCACGTACAAGTCCAAAATCGCACTCTAAACACACTACACACAATTACACCCAATGGGTCAAACTCACACATTGCAAAAACGGGTTAATATATGTTCCAGCACCAAAATCGGTTGAAAACAAGTAAATGAGGGGTCATAGAACTCACACAAACAAGAAGAAGATGAAGAGCTTCGTTTGGACTAGTTACTCGACGAGTTTTGAGCCCGAATCACCACTTTTCTCTCTTTTTCTCTTCTTTCTCTCTTCTTTCTCTCTTCTTTCTCTCTTCTCTCCTTTTTGACTGAGTTTTGCAAGTGTGGGGAGGGGGAGATGGCTTCCTTCCCCCTTAAAGCTACAGTTCAGTCGCCTGAACTCAAGACGACTGGACTTTCGGTCGCCCGATCACCATGCGACTGGACGTTCATCTACTTCGATGATTGACTCGTTCATCTACTTCGATGTCCTCCAGTGGAACAATCATATTTTCATCTGCCAAACACTTTCTCAGATGAGATACGTGGAAGGTCGGGTGAATTCCACTTAACTCATGTGGTAACTCCAACCTATAGGCCACCTCTCCTACTCGAGCAATGATTAGGAAAGGGCCTATGTACCTCCGGCTCAACTTGCCCCGTTTTCTGAACCTAATGATACCCTTCCACGGTGAGACCTTCAACATAACCTGGTCACCCACCTGGAACTCAATCGATCTGTGACGTTTATCAGCATACGACTTCTGTGTATCTTTGGCTGCCTTCATGAAGGCCTTGATCCTTTCTAGCTTTTCAGTCATAGCCTCGATCACCTGGACGCTCCCTAACTCTTTACGACCAATATCACCCCAACATACGGGTGTCCTGCATCTCCTACCGTATAGCATCTCATAAGGTGACATGCCAATGCTGGCATGATAGCTGTTATTGTATGAGAATTCAGCTAACGGTAAGTGGTCATCCTAACTTCCCCCAAAGTCAATCACACATGCCCGAAGCACGTCTTCCAATGTCTAAATGGTCCTTTCGGACTGACCATCAGTTTGGGGATGATATGCCGTGCTAATATGTAACCTCGTCCCCATCGCATCGTGGAATTTCTTTTAGAATTTGGATGTAAACTGGGTGTCGCGATCAGACACAATTGACACCGGTACACCATTACGAGTCTCAATCTCCTTGATGAAAAGATTTAGCAACCTCTCGGATGAATAATCCTCGCGCATCGGTAGGAAGTGAGCATTCTTCGTCAAGCGGTTAATGATCACCCATATAGCATCATACCCTTTCGGAGTACGTGGCAACTTCGTAATGAAATCCATGGTAATGTGCTCCCACTTCCTTTCCGGTATATCCAAAGGTTGAATCTTTCCATACGGATTTTGGTGCTCGTCCTTCACTTGCAAACAAGTAAGGCACTTACTCACATACTCCACCACGTCACGCTTTATACCCGGCCACCAATAATCTTTCTTCATGTCTTGATACATCTTTGTAGCACTGGGATGAATAGAGTATCGAGTCTTGTAAGCTTCATCCATAAT
Source organism: Flaveria linearis (assembly GCA_024085815.1). Classification (NCBI taxonomy): domain Eukaryota; kingdom Viridiplantae; phylum Streptophyta; class Magnoliopsida; order Asterales; family Asteraceae; genus Flaveria; species Flaveria linearis. Next base: position 40,165,073 of record CM044003.1, on the reverse strand, counting down.
CTTCACTCGTAGATCCCCAAGGCGAGGAATCCACATACGTCCAAATCGGGTCCTAACACCAAATGTGTTTTCACCTAACTCTGCGACCAGACCTCTCATTCTTTTGGAGTTAAGATGTTCTTCTTTCAGGGCCTCATCTTGGAACTCTTTGACTTGCTTCATCACATCCGAGGTCATAATCAGCTGGTACGCCTTCACCCGAATCGGCTCGGGCCTCTCCTTTCGGCTAAGGGCATCCGCCACCACATTGGCTTTGCCCGGATGGTAATGGATCTCACATTCATAATCCTTTATAAGCTCCAACCATCGCCTTTGCCTCATATTCAAATCCTTCTGCTTGAAGAAGCACTTCAAGCTCTTGTGGTCGGTGAAGATGGTGCATTTCGTCCGTAGAGATAGTGCCTCCAAATCTTTAACACAAAGACCATAGCTGCTAGCTCCAAGTCATGAGTAGGATAGTTAACCTCATGAACTTTCAACTGTCAGGATGCATAGGCTATAAGTTTTCCCCTCTGCATTAACACGCACCCCAATCCCGGATAGGAAGCATCAGAAGAAACCACCAGATCTTCACTTCCATCGGGTAATGACAAGAAAGGAGCTTGGGTCAACCTCACTTTCAATTCTTCGAATGCCTTCTCTTGAGCTTGACCCCATCCAAACTTTATATCTTTTCGGGTCAACTTGGTTAATAGAGAAGCGATTTTGGAGAAGTCTTGAATGAATCTTCTGTAATAGCCCGCCAAACCCAAGAAACTGCGGATCTCGTATGGCGTCTTTGGAGACTTCCATTGCATCACCGCTTCCACCTTTGCCGGATCCACCATAATCCCCTCCGAATTCACCAGAACGCGCACTTGGAGAACTTGGCATACAACTTCTCCCTCCTCAACGTCTCCAACACCACTCGAATATGACCAGCATGCTCCACCTTGCTCTTTGAATAAATCACGATATCATCAATAAACATAATCACTGATTTATCCAGCATCGGCCGACACACTCAGTTCATCAGATCCATAAAAGCAGCTGGCGCATTGGTCAAACCAATAGACATGACAAGAAACTCGTAGTGACCGTAGCGAGTGCGAAAAGCTGTTTTAGGAATATCCTGCTCTTTCGCCTTTAGCTGATGGTAGCCCGATCGAAGATCTATCCTTAAAAACCAACTGGCACCCTGAAGTTGATCAAACAAATCATCGATTCTTGGTAAGGGGTACCGGTTCTTCATCGTCAACTTGTTCAGCTCACGGTAGTCAATACACATCCTCATACTACTATCTTTCTTCTTCATAAACAAGACCGGAGCACCCCAATGTGAGATACTCGGTCTAATGAACCCCTTATCTAGCAGCTCTTGCTACTGCTCCATCAGCTCATTCATTTCCGTCGGAGCCAATCGATACGGTGCTTTGGCAACAGGTTGGGCGCCGGGTATCAGCTCAATCTGAAATTCAATCTCTCGGTCATGTGGCACTCCCGATAAGTCTTCGGGAAACACATCTGGAAAGTCACACACAACTGGGACATCGGATAGTTGTGGTGTTGACGTTTCCACATCCTTTACATAACATAAGTAGGCGCTACATCCACGCGTCATACATTTTCCCGCCACCGCCATTGAGATCACCTCGGGATCGTCGTGACCCGATCCCCATAAGCAGTTACCGAGCTCCCGTCGGGTGCTATCAAACGAATCAGCATCTTTCAACACACTATATTCGCCTCGAAGTCCGCCAACCAATCCATCCCAAGCACCAAATCAAAACCACCTAAGGTCATCGCAAATGGTCTAACCGGAAATTTGTGGCCCTCTAATTCCACATCACAACCCTCTATCACCTCGAAAATCCTGGTAGACTTACCTATTGCAGTTTCTACATCGAACGGTACATCGACACGTCTACTACTAACATGTAGTTTGGCACAGAAAGTAGCAGAAATAAAACTCCTACTGGCACCTGAATCATATAATACAGAGGCTAAAGTTTGGTTCACCAGAAAGGTACCGGACACAACATCAGGGTCTGTCCTAGCCTCCTCCTACGTCATCGTGAATGCCCTGGCGCTTGCCCTCGATCCTTCATTCCCCGTCTTCTTCACGCCGGAACCCTCAGCCCTTGGCTTCTTGCAGTCTTTATTCATATGATCACTTTCCCCATAGTTGAAGCACCTCATGCCCCTACACTCTCTAGCCATATAAGCAGGATTTCCACACTTGAAGCAGACGTTCAACCCCAGTCTACACTCCCCGCTATGCTCCTTCCCACATTTACCACACCTCTTCTGTCTCGTATCCGGTGTGGCTACATGACGGTCATCCACCCGTGCCTTCTTGTTGCTCGTCGAAGCATTATCCTGACGAAACCTCTTCCCATTCCAATTCCTGCCACCACCACCCTTCCTCCTACCTTCAGGCACCACCGCCACTGCCCTTTCATCGTACAGTCTCCCCGCCAAGTCTACCGCCGACCTAAAGGTGTTCGGTCGGGCGGCAATCATATGCCTATGAATATCCGCCGACAATCCCTAAATATACCTCTTGATCTTTCGCGACAGTGGTGTCACCTGATCCGGCACCAGACATGCCATTTCGTTGAACTTTATGGTGTACTGTTGGTGGGTCATCGTCCCCTCCTCCAGCTACAGGAACTCTCTCTCAACTTTATCCATCTCTCGATGAGGACAGAACTCCTCGATCACCAACCTTTTCAGCTCGGACCACTTCATTCTCCCAGTGGCCCTGCTACCCTCGGCTTGGACTATGTTGTCCCACCAGCATAGAGCCGAATCCATGAAGGATTGGGTAGCAAACTCCACCTTTTGGTTGTTCCGGCACTCGCTGATATCGAGAACAACCTCCATTTCCCTCACGCATCGGTGAGCAGCAGCAGCAGTGCCATTACCGTCAAAGGTAGGGGGCTTGTACCTCATAAACGCCCCGTAATTACAGCCTCGTGCCGTCTCCTGCACAGGCTCCTCCTCCTCTTCCTCTTCATCTGATGAAAGAACCGTTTCCGGCTCTGGTTGCTCCTGTCTCCCAGAGGACCTATTCCTCTCTTTCTTTTCTCCTTCCCGAACAGCCTTTATCACTTCGGTCACCACAGACGGTAAGATTGTCAGCATGACCTGATGCGCCTCTTCAACCACTGCCTCTTTTACTGAGGCTCTCAAATTCGTGCTCTCGTCTACACCCTCCTGATGAGGGGTCCCAAGTTCTTCATGAACCACTTTCTCCATCCTAGGTCTTCCTCTTGTGGCCCGTGGTTCAGCACCACGTCTGCCACCACCTCCACCACATGAAGCTTTGGATGATCTACCACCGGCCATCCTCTAACACCCACTGAAAGATTCAAACACCAACATAGTCATTCAAGGGAATAGCTCAGTTTATGTCAAGTATAGTATGTCTCTAATTATAGTGGCCAGTTATGATTAGCCACTTACTTTACTCTTCGTACCCCGAGCATTACCTGTCCTGGCTACATTAGTATCTAAATCTAACAGTAACACGTAAACACATAACATGCGCACATAATATCGGTTAACTTTAATAAAATACCTGATGGCACGCAGCTACTCAGATTGGCATCCCTTCCCTTTCCGTCCCATTTTCAGTTTAAGTTAAGGTTTATTTTGAAAAATTTACCTGTTTCACTTAAACTTTGGCTCTGATACCAACTTGTAAGGCCCCGTTCCCGGGACGCTTACAGCTGGTCAATCATTGCACATAAAACATACATTTACAGATATTTTAATTAACATTGCAGCGTAAACATTCAAAAGAGACATCTCATTTCATCATAAAAGCTTTTGCAAAGTAATACATCGTTAATTAATTACAAAATAGTCATAAACAGTGTCTTTTAGTAGTAAGAGGATTCCTTGGGTAATCCTGTTTATCCGAATCCTCTACAAACACCATTTTGTTTATAAATACATGCAACATAATACATTGCAAAAATATTAACAAAGGAATGCCATCCCAAAAGAGCTGAGTAGCCACCTCGTGCCATCCTCAGCAACACTACCTGCCAACTGGAAACACATAAAAAGTCAGCGTTGCTGAGCGAGTTCTAGTTTTATAATAAAACATACTGTTCTTTCGTTAAAACCGTTCTTACATACATGCGATCACATAACATACGTACACATAGATAATATTATTATTATCTTCATTATTCATTCATTAGCTTTCGTTCGTGTACCGTTCATCATTAACATTCACATTCTTTCTTTTGTTCGTACGTTTCTTACATACATTCATGCATTCATTACATTCGTCCGTACGTTCGTTGCGTTCATTCATGCGTTCATTACATTCATTCGTACGTTCATTACTTTTGGTGACATGTACAATACCCCGAACATTATGCACTGCTGCTGGTGCTAGACCTGTGATGATTAATCATGAACATTAAGCACTACTGCTGATCCAGTCACCTAGGCCAAGTACATGCACCACTTATCTTTCCTCTTTCATTCTGGATCAATGCCATGCGCTATACCCCGAACATTGTGCACAATTGCTAGTGCTGGACATGTGATGATTAATCACAAACATTGTGCACTACTGCTGATCCAGTCACCTAGGGTAAGCGGCAAGGATCCCATACATATGATCAATCACAAAGATTGACCCCAATGTGCATCCTTCATGGTGTGCAGTCACCTAGGGTAAGCGGCAAGGATCCGTTGAGCTAACACCATCAATGGGTGTGCACCTGCCTACATTTGCTTGCAAGCCCTTTCTTACATTCATTCGTTCATTCATTAATGCTTGCATTCATTCATCATGTTACTCTTTCATTATCTTTCACTTTACGTTTCTTATTACTTTCGTTTCGTTCATTAATCATAACACGTAAAGTCACGGAAAGATAAACACGTATCGAAGCAAGGAATATCGACCTTTACAAGTCATCAGTAATTACCATCATATAGGGCTACATCATACTTATCATACATACGTCATGCATACACATGCAATACTATCATCATCGTGCCCAACGTAACTTCTAAGCCTCGACAGTTATCACATATCCACCTACGGGAGCTACCAAATCATTACTTACCCTTACCCTTTTCCCAAAGGTTAGGTAACTGGACTACATCTCTCCTCGCACACAACAACCCTATTTGGGCAATCGGGCATGCTTCAGTCGCCTGGCCTCCACACGACTAGAATCATGCGATTGGACACCTATGCGAATGAGCATCCAATCGTGCGAATAGGCTCTTAATCGTGCGAATGAATACTAGGTGATTGGACATCATGCGAATGGGACTAATGCGGATGAGCACCTATGCGACTGGACTCTCAGTCGTGTGAGTGAGCAGAGGCGATTGAGCATCTATACGACTGGGTTTTCAGTCGCATGACCTATCATGCGACTGGACCTCCCGTTGTGCGGTTTAACCTCAGTTGTGCGATTGAGTCTCAGTCATCCCTTAGTCGGCCGATTGGCCCTTCAGTCGCCTAGCCCTAACTGGGCAGCGACTGAAGTTCATCCCGAACTGCAGCCGTGACATACGGCCTTCAAACCCTTCTAACCTCATTCTAAGCCCAAATCAATCCTTCTAAACCTTAGAGAATCATACTATGACATTATACAAGCATGTACAAGTCCAAAATCGCACTCTAGACACACTACACATAATTACACCCAAATGGGTCAAACTCACACATTGCAAAAACGGGTTAATATGTGTTCCAGCCCCAAAATCGGTTGAAAACAAGTAAATGAGGGGTCCTAGAACTCACACAAACAAGAAGAAGATGAAGAGCTTCGTTTGGACTAGTTACTCGATGAGTTTCGAGCCCGAATCACCACTTTTCTCTCTTTTTCTCTTCTTTCTCTCTTCTTTCTCTCTTCTCTCCTTTTTGACTGAGTTTTGTAAGTGTGGGGAGGGGGAGATGGCTGCCTCCCCCCCTTAAAGCTACAGTTTAGTCGCCCGAACTCAAGGTGACTGGACTTTCGGTCGCCTGATCACCATGCGACTGGACGTTCAGTCGCATGAGCTCCAGCGATTGGACCTCCAGTCGCATGACACTTCAAAAAATCAAATTTCCGGGCGTTACAAGTGCTCTTGACTATTTTTCAAAACCAATATTGAGTAGAGTAGTTTGCACACGAAGAAGAGTAGAAGTTAATCTAAACATTCCATCCTCAAAGTCAGATATCGTGTAAGCTTTACAAGTCTGCCACTATAATGACTCAATTTTTTTTTCCTTTCATCAACTTAACTCGTAGGTTTATCAACAAATGACGACAACATAGGCTTTGAAAGGCCTCGGAAATATTTCTCTTATTGCTACATTGATTGATGCAACCCGATCATATATGATTGCTAAATGCCGATTATTACCGATGCACTCTTTAAGCCTAGTAAGAAACCAGGTCTAAGACTCTCTACTTTTTGTTTTTTCAACATCATATGCAATTGGTAGAATTTAATTGTTGCCATCCATTGGTACTACCAAAATCATAGTACCCTAAATATTTACCTTTTAGACTTGCCCCATCTATGACAATCAAAGGTCGCAAATGTCACAAAAATTCAAATTGAAATAAAAATAATTTAATTAATATAATTTCTAATATAATATAATGATTTATAAATTTAAAAAACATAACGAAAATACTAACCGCAGCCCAATAGCTAAAAAACATTTCAAAATGGCCAGTTTCAGCAGTTGCAGTGTGGGTCACACAACCAGGGGTAGCCTTCTTTAGATTATAACAATAAACAGGAAGTTCTTAGAGTGACTTCTCGGGTGACCCATTTAGAAGTTCAGGAGCATAATTCTTTCCCCTCCAAGCTTGTTCATAAGATAAATCAACTTTATCTTATAAGGTAAAATCATTAATAATTTCTTTACCATGATATATTCGTTCGTTGTCTTTAAGGTGATCTTTAATAACTTGACCAATAACCTTTTGTTTGCTTGACGAATATTACGATAACTCTGCGTTCTTGAACAAATATGAAGATCATTAAAATATCTAACTTGTAAAATGTTTGAACTTTCAAATGCAGGTTGCATTCTTTGTTTCGGCATGATGCTTCAAATCTTTTCTTTGATGATTGCTCAACTTTTAACTCAAAACAATAACTAATAGACATTTTACCTAGTTCCAGCTAGAGATAATCTTTAGTATTAAAGCATTGCCTTTCTTTCACATTCGAAGATGTTGGCTTATAACTTTTGTAACGTTATACTTGAAAGTTTGATACAACCAAAGCAACCAAAGAGCTTCTAGCATGCATGCATGATGTACACAGTAGAAGTTACTTTAGAAATTTTACACTCTTCATAAGAAATATTCTAAGTGAAAAACTTATGAAGCCAAAGACCAAATATTTTGTAGCCAAAGATGAAGTCTTCTGAAGCTTCAAGGATAAAGTCTTTCGAAGCCTAAGACTAAAGACTGATTTCTTCTAGAGACAGAGAAAACATGCTTATACTGGTCAACTTTTGCATAAAGCTGGCCAAATTTTTGCAGCCACTGTAAAGACTTACCAACTTATAAAAGTTGGTGAAAAAGGTCTATGCTTTAGTGAACTGTAGATTATGGTTTGAAGTTTGTAACTTTCTACTTTGTACTTTTTATCCTATTTATAATATATTATGATGAGAGCTATGGGATGTCATAGTCACAAGTCAAAAGGCAATTTGCGTTTTGACTGTACATTGATCTTGTTGTCTAAATTAGTGTTTCCTGCTGGCTTTCAAAGTATAGCCGATTGTAGGATGTAGTATAAAGTATCTCAGGTTCTTGTATTTCTTTTCATGTTTTGTTACACTTGTAATAGAACTTGAGAGCAATATACAACATTCTTGAAAACCATACTTATCTCGTTCTTGTTCTTGTTCTTGTTCTGTCTCTTGTTTACTTGTGTTCTTAGTATCATCTACTCAAACCCAGTTCCTTATTTGATCCGTTAAGTGTTCTAAGTCTTTACTCTCTGTGAAAAATTTTGTATTAACCATCCTTTAAACGGTCTTGTAATTGGTATCAGAGCTTTTCAGGATCTTGATTGTATGATCTCACCATCTTAAATCTCTTAGTGTTGTATAAAAACACTTAACAACTCAAATGATAGCATCTAAGTCTAATATGGAAACCAGTACTATGGTAAAGTCCCTACTGATCACTCCTGATGATTTTGATAATTAGTTCCTAAGAATGGAAGGCTTCATAAAGTCTCAAGACAACAAGATATGGGAGTCTACTGTCTCAGGACCTTACATTCCATGCACCTCTTCAGCTACTGCTTGAGGTGGCATGATTCCAAAGGAAGTGGTTGACTACTCTGAAGAAGACATGAGGATAATTGATGTAGATCAGAAGGCCATGATCGCTCTCCAAACTGCTCTCCCAAATGCTATCTATAGAGGCTTCAAGAAGTGCAAAAGTGCCAAACAGAAACAAGTGTTTATCTCTGTAAGATTTGAAGTGATGAAGGCTGAAGACTTAACTATGAACTCTAGTACCAAGGGTTCTAGTTCTTGTCCAACTCATCCCTATAAAGAAAGGAAGAGCAATCAGCCATGTACCACTGCTACACGGCCTAAACCATCCAAATCTAAGAGAAAGCCTCACCCTAGGAAGCTTGTTGCATCATCCAAAAAGGTGAAGATGGAAATGGAAAGTGATCTAGGTTAGTCTTCTACTCAAAGGAAGACTCTCATAAGGAATCTAGTTGATTGTATCATGTGTGGTAGTACTTCCCATCTTGCTAAGGATTTTATCTACAATCCCAAAATTACTATCCATAAACAAGAAGAATACTTCTAAGAAAAAGAAGAAAAATAACGCTTTAAAAGGAAAATCTTTTCTTTTCGGAAGCTCCAAAGTGGTAATGAAGACAAGTGAAAGTTTGCATCCGGGACAAAATTTGGTCTCGGAAGAAAGCAATGCTTCCGAAGCACTGAAGCTTGCTACAATGATGGCAAGATCTTCCAAAGGCATAGTCTCCAAAACTTCCGAAGTTGTCAAAACTTTTGAAGTATTGAAGGTCAAGTCTAATCATCCAAAGATGATGTGGAAGATAAAGAAAGACCATGTGACTGAAAGTTCTTCATCAGCAATAGCAGATGATCTTCAAAGTCTTAACATAGGATCAAGCACTGTTGCATTACCTTTAGATCATTTTGACAAGCCAAAGACCAATAAGGTTTCAGTTTCCAAATATAACTAACTCTCTCTTTCTATCTTCGAACAGCTAAAGACTAATAAGAATATATGGATCATTGATAGTGGTTGTTCCAGGCACATGATAGGAAATGGCTCTTTGCTTCAACATTTTAAGAAAATTGATGGAGGGCGAGTCGCTTTTGGGGGAGATGAAGGAGGTTACATCACAAGAAGGGGTAGGGTCACAAATGGTAAGCGCAGTATTAAAAAGGTAAACTTTGTTAAGGAGCTTGAGTACAATTTACTGAGTGTATTCTAATTTTGTGATCAAAGACACAACATGCTCTTCATTCAGCATGAGTGCATTGTTCTGAAGCCCGAGGTGGCCATTCCTCTAGAGCATATCTTGCTCAGAGCCCTCAAGATAGGGAACATGTACAAGATGGATTTAAAGAAAACATCTCCCTCACGAGAAGTTTCTTGCTTTCTATCTAAAGCAAATAGTGATGGGTCTTTCCTTTGGCATAAAAGAATATTCCATGTAAACTTTAAGAGCAAGAATAAATTCATTAAGAATGATTTAGTAACTGGAATGCAAAAGAAAGAGTTATAAGTGATGATCACTGTGTTGCATGCCTGAAAGAGAAACAACACAAGGTGTCTCACAAACTAAAGGAAAAGAACTCCATCACTACTCCCCTACACGTATTACACATGGATCTCTTTGGCCCCACTAGTGTAATAAGTCTAGGAAGGACCTCATATTATTTGGTGTTCATAGATGACTTCATAAGATTCAATTAGGTCTTCTTCCTTAGAGCTAAGGATAAGACTCCAAGATCTTGAACAAACTAATTCTAAAAATTGAGAATCAATGTGATCATAAGGTCAAGACCATAAGATGTGATCAAGGAACTGAATTCAAAAACTAAATTCTTGATACATTTTGTGATGAAAAGGGTATTACAAGCCAATACAGTTCTCCCAGGACTCCTCAGCAAAATTGTGTTGCTGAGCGGAGAAACATGACACTTATTGAAGCTGTAAGAACCATGCTATCTGACTCTAAACTTCCCATCACCTTTTGTGCAGAAGCAGTAAACACTGCCTGCTATGTGCAAAATAGGGTTTTAGTAGTTAAGACTGTAGGTCCATTGACGATTGAAAAACAGTGCAGATGATGAAATATAGCCACAAATCCCACTAAAATACAATCTAAACAATGATCTATGAAAAGTGTTTCAATGCAAAACCATTTAGAAATCAAACAACATTCAAAACAAGGCTCAAAGATGACAATCAAATGATTCCAGCGACACCAACAATAATCTGAGTAATGCAAAAGTATATTCTGAATTAGGGTTATGCAAAACTTGCAAAAACCCGTTACAAGTTTCATATATATAATAAGGATAGTTTTGCTGACAGTTTCGCTAGGTAGCGAAACTGTCCTGACCAACATCATAGATTCACCCAGCTGCGAAACACAATTTCGCCGGGTGACCTAAGTCAGCTGACTACCAGTGAAACTATAGTTTCACTGGTATTTTCGCTGGGTCAGTGAAACTATTACAAAAACAAACTAATAATTAATTACATACAAAGGATAAACTAACATTAAACCTAATAAAAATAAATCAAAATAAACAAACTAACTAAGGTACGTCCAACCTATACTTGATCTTCAATACTCCCCTTAGGTTGGATCTCACCGGCTTGCTCTTGATTCCCCATTTAGGCTCCAGCTTGGTCTCCCCTTGACCTTCATCTTCATTGGCTTTCTGTTCTACTTCTTTATCAGCTCTATCCTTCCTAATCACATCATCCTTGGCATGTGCACTCGCTTATGAAAATTGCTTGGCTAAGTCCTGCACATCCATTCTTGTTTTGTCAGCTTAGATCACTTTCTATGTTACCTCCCTGACTTTAGCCCCTACCCCTCTAGCCTTCTTGGCCACTCTCATGAAGAGACTGGCCTCAGTTCTGGTGTCAGCTCCGGCTCCTGCCTTGATGTGATTTTCACATAAGATCTTTAAATCTTCATGCCTAAACAAGAACACTTCCATCGGATCAAATAATCTGATTTCCTGATCCCCTTTTATCCTTATGACGGCTTCCCCAGTATTGTTGTCATAGAACTATTTGACCTAGTCTTTCAGCATAGGGGGAAGTGGATTGGGCACACGTACTCGATTGACAGTCTTTGCAGTCTTCAGTTTTAACATAATTTTTCCTTTGACTGTGGCCCAATCCAGGTCCTTCTTGGACGTCCTTCTCTTGGGCTTCATATAGCTAAATGCTTCAAAGTTGTCCTTCAACCCTTTCTGTATCTCCTTTTCTAACATCATTGCCATTTCACTGGCATCAACATCTATCATTAGGATCTCAGCCAATCTTCTCCAATCCCATCGAGGTAAGTTATTGAAACCCTTCCTCTTGTTCAAGTAGTATATCTTTCCACCCCTCCTCTTAATCATAAACAACTTAAAGTCGGCATTGTACTTCCAACTAATGATCTTCTTATTAGCATCCTTCTTGCTGGCTTCTTGTATTCATCGGAATAAGGGGGTTATCTCCTCAGGCTCCTTCTCCTTCTTAAACTAATCTTGCTGTTCCAGCTCAATGACATCACCTTTTGTTGACCCTAGCTGAGCTACATAGGTTACCGGCCTCTCATCTACTTTATAGTATTCCAGCTCAGAGCTATAGTCAACCAGTTGCTCATCATCTTCTTCTTCCTCATCAACCAGCCTCCTATCAGGTTCTTTTCCCTTGCCTTTTTCACTTAAATCCACATGCACATCCTCTCTTGTCAGATCTTTCTCCACATTAAATCTCAAATTAAATTTAGCTTCAAAAATTTTTACTCTACCAACATCCACTTCCTTTTCAACACCACTTCCTCCTACACCTACATCAACATCACCAGCTCTATCACCTACTTCTTCAGCATCAACACCAGCACCTACATCAGAAGTTAGATCTTCAGCTCCACTCGTTCCCTCTCCTGCCCTTATTGATGAACCCCCAACATTGAGGAATTCATACTTGGAGATGTCAGTCAGATCTTTCATTTCTTCTTCAGATCTTTGTACGGGTAGTCTAGCCACTGCCTTTAATTCATTCAGCTCATTGAAGTTTGTCTTGATCAATTCTTGCTAATCCACAACTATTTTCTTCAATCCATCAATCATAACATCCTTCTCCTTCTCCCTTATCTCATGATTAACCAGGTTGGTCTTAATCATGCTCAGTTCATTCGCCAAAGATGCATTGACGTTTCTGATCACGTCCTGATCAAGATTGGACCTGGCATCTTTCCTTCCTGCTTGTTCTGTGAAAGTCTGCTATCTATGTTTGTTCTTCTTTCAGACACATTAGTAGCTTCACTTTCCTCCTCAGCCCGTCTCTTACTTCTCTTTTCCTTCTGAACTCTTATCTCCTCAGTTGTCTCATTAACATCATCTTCAAAGTTATATTCCTTCTCCTTAGCATACCTTTTTCTCTTCTTTATTTATTCCTCTTGTCTCATCCTATTTTCTTCAACGTTCTTGTTCTCAGTTTCAATCAACCTTCTGATGTAATTCCACCTCTCAGTTGGGTACATATTCTCCCAAAGATATGTGATCTTCCCACTGAAATCATGTCTGATTGCAGAGCAATCAGCAAAAATCCTCGGCTTCATCTGTGCCAATCTTTTAATCTCTCCATGTCTTGGAACATTCGGGATAAGATCATCAATTAGCATTTGGATGAATCTAGGGTATAGCAACCACTTATCCTTCTTCAATGCTATAATGTTTTTAGTCATGCAGTTAAAAATGAGTTTGGCAATATTTGCCTTTTGTTCCCTGCAGAATATAATCATGGCCCTTTCCCAGTGAATGTTTAGCCCGTCTAATTCTCCCTTCCTATGATCCAAACACATGATAAAGACGTGGGCTATGCATCTCCATTCTTTAGAAAGAAGAGATTTCTTTATTTCCTTCTTTGAGCCAAACGGGGGCCCCTCATACCCAATGCTTCTAAAAGCCTCTAAGACCTGGATATCATACAACACCACCTTAGGGCCACAGTCATCCTCTAGTCATAGTACCCTGGCAATAATATCAGCAGTGATGACTATATCATGGCCCTGAATCCTTGCAATTATCTGGGGCGATACTGTTCCAACATCGTGCTCAGCTGATCTCGAAAAATCTCTTACGTGAAGATCGTAGATGGTCGGCATGTGAGAAATGGCATAACTAATTGGGAATTGCCTCAACCATCTAATGCAATATCTGAATCCCGCGGCCTTTCGATTCCTATCGTCAAGCAGAGCCACTATGTTGAACTTATCATCAAATTTTAAGTTTACAATTACAACTGAAAAGGGAATACACAAAGATAAGTGAAAAGAATATACCCAATAAAATATACAAAAAATAACAAAAAATAATAATAAAAAGAAGATTTTGGCTAGTTTCGCTGGCAGCGAAACTGTAGTTTCGCTCGGCGAAACAGTTAGTTTCGCTGTCAAGAAATTATAGGTTTCCTGAGATTATAGCTTAGATTCGCTGAGTTATATGCATTGAGTTATAATCATTTGGTTCAAATTAGTTTCGTTGATAAACTATTTAATGAGTTCTCCTAAGAGAAACTAAGTTTCGCTATTAGTTTCGCTCATAGTTAAACTCAGGAATCCAAACTAGCGAATCTATAGTTTCGCTGAAAAAGTCCCATCGAAACTGTCATTTGTGCTTGGATAGCACAACATCACAGTTTCGCTTGAAGCTGTGAACTTTCTTTCAATTGGCTGAAGCATCTCACAGTTTCGCTGGATGAAACTATGACTTTTTAACTTAAGCGAATCAGTCATCAAAAACATTTTTAGCCGATTCAAGCTAAGGTCAAGTTCACCCTTTATACCTAATCATAAAGCAATGCACAATTTCAATAGAAAACAACACTGTATGAATTTCGCTTTTGAGTGACCGAGAGAAACTAGGTTTTTATATTTTCACTCAAATGAGTTCTAAAACTCGATTGATGTAGTATATACCATCTAGTTTCGCTAGTAGCGAAACTACAGTTTCGCCCGGATATACAGATTGCTCCCGAATGAGCAAGACTGCTGGCGAAAGTATAGTTTCGCCCATAGTTTAGCCTTTTTTATTATTATTTGAATATTTATATATTTTATGAAAAAGCAAGTATTTGTAAAGGATAAAATCCTCACCCCATAATTCCTACTTAAAAGGTAAACCAGAAACTAAATGATTATACTATGAACAATTTAAAATAAAATAAAATAGACATAAAGATAAAATAAAATGAAATAAAATATCGAAAGGATATAGTTTGCATCTTTTTCTCGAAGTTTTTCTGAGAATCAAGTCTTGGCGAGATTTCTGATATGTTTGTCCTCTTAAACCCATGCCTTATTCTTTTCAACGAATGACCTGCAACTAATTTTATCATGTTTTAGATTTAATTAAAGAAGCTCAGATAACTTGGTTCCCCGTAGACAATTGGCAAAGAACTTATCCCGTCATCAAGGTTAATTGAGTGCAATCATTGATTTTGCTTGAGTAGTTCATAATTTACACAGATGCATGTGTATAATAACATGATCTTTTGACGAGACACAATGATATATAGACTCAATGATGATATCTCCAGGTCTATACTTCAGTATAATAGAGGAGATGTACATCTTATTCCAAAAGATGAGAGCTTCAGGTCAATGCTTCCGTATAGCAGAGAAGATCATCTTTGCGTGTTGATGGGAGCTTCAGGTCAATGCTTTCGCATAGCAGAGAATATCATCACTCCAGGTCAATGCTCACGCATAGCAAGGGAGGTAAACAACATTTTATTATACATAACATACAATATGGGCTAAGAGATATAAGACCCAACATGGACTTAGAACAAACTTATGTCAATAATCAGCCACTCTCAACCAAGTTTTTGATGAGACGTGTATCTTTGTGCAGGCCAAAATGTCATGAGAATTATCCTTATCATTGTTTACTTCGTTTTATGGCTGAGTCTATCATGCATATCCGACACAAGCCGTTGACTTCTTTTTAACTTTTTTTTCCAGGGAATTCCTGAGAAAGTAAAATTGAAAAACACTTTTAAATACTTTAAAAGTATATTCTCTCCCTAAATTTCTATCCTTCTATTTACCCTCACGGGGATAGAAATTTATCTAGTTTTTCATATATATATAAATAGAAAATAATATAAAATAAGAAGGAATATGGGACATTGGAAATTATTTCACAAATGTAAAAAAAGAGTTATTTATTGAAGCTGGACATTTTATTAGGAAAAGAGATTTTCAGAATGATGTTAAACCCAACATAGAGATCAGTTCATAAAAACGTGGTTTGTCAAATGTTTTAGTGAAAAGATCCTCTATTTGACTTTTCGTGTCAATAGGAATAATATCAATGAACCCTTTTTCCTAAGCATCTCGGATTGCATGAACCCTTGTTTCAATGTGCTTGGTTCATGTGTGATGAATTGGATTTTTGGTAATTCCAATGGCAGCTTCATTATCACAGAAGAGTGGTGTATGAAGAAAATTGATGCCATAATCATCATTTGATGTTGGATCCAAAGCACTTGACAGCAGCAACTTGAGGCAGCAACATATTCAGATAAAGATACAGTTGTCTGCTTCTTGCTTTCCATGAAACAAGACAATCCCCAAGATACTGGCATCCACCGGTGACTGATTTCCGGTTCATCTTGCAACCTCCATGATCACTGTCAGAATAGGCATGCAAATCAAAGTTTCATCCTTTAGGATACCAGAGACCTAAATGGGAGCACCCTTTGAGATATCGAAAGATACGTTTAACAGCATTTTCATGAGATTCCTTCGGATTTGCTTGATAACAGGCACAGTAACACACGACGAATGTAATGTCCGGATGGCTCGCAGTGAGATACATGAGAGACCTAATCATAGATCGATAACGATGAGCATCGACAGGTTTCCCATTATCATCTGGAGTTAAGCAAGTTTAAGCAGTGAATGGGGTTAGTTCAGGAGATGCATCATCCATCTTGAATTTCTTGAGAATCTCCAAAACATACTTTTCCTGGTAAATCAAGTTGCCATCAGGCTTTTGTTCAACCTGTAATCCTAAGAAAAAGCATAACTCCCCTATCATACTCATTTCAAAGAGATCCTTCATCACTTCTTCAAACTCTCTACACATCTTCTCATTGGTTGACCCAAAAATGATGTCATCAACGTACACTTGAACAATCAGCATCTCACCATCAACTTCTTTCTTGAATAGTGTCATATCTATTGTGCCACATGAAAAACCATTGTTGAGTAGATACTGTGTCAGGGTTTCATACCAGATACGAGGTGCTTGATGTAATCCATATAAGGATTTATCCAGCTTGTACACCTTATCTGGGAAATCTAGATCCTCGAAACCTAGAGGCTGACATACATATATCTCCTAATCAATGTTTCCATATAGAAATGCACACTTTACGTCTATTTGAAAGACCTTAAAGTGCTTGTGAGCGGCGTGAGCAAGAAAGATTCTGATAGCTTTAATGCGAGCAACTGGAGCAAATACTTCAGTATAATCGATACCTTCCTCTTGAGCAAAACCTTGAGCGACCAGCCTAGATTTGTTCTTAATAATGACTCCTCGATCATCTAGTTGTTCTGAAAGACCCATTTAGTTTCGATGGGAAACTTATTTAGAGGAAGATTGACCAGTTGCCAAACCTTCAGTTTCCTAAATTGCTGAAGCTCCTTTTGCATTGATTTGACCTAACTTGGATCCTGAAGTGCTGTTGTGATATATTTAGGTACAACTTGAGATAAGAAGCATGCATAGAGACATTCATTTATCAAACCAGATTGACTCCATGTCCTCACACCATCAGTTATGGAACCAATGATGTAATCATGTGGGTTGTCTTTTAGGGTTTTGAAATTGGTGTTAAGGGTTAAAGGGTTTGATTAAGTAGATAAGTTAGTTTGGGATGGTTAGGAAGGGGAAGATGGAGGTGATTGAGAAATTGGTTACGGTGGAGGTGTGGATGTGATGTCAAACGGAGATGGAGCGTCATTTGGTGGTTGAGGTTGAGGTTCGGGTTGTAGGGGTGATTGTGGCTGTGGTTGTGGTTGTGGTTCAGGTGGAGGAATGATTTGCACACTAGGTTGAGGAACAATATCATCATCAAAGATTAGAAGATTGAATGATCTGAAGACAGTTTTAGAGTCATAAAACCATTCTGGGTCCGACCCCATGTTGGGTGAATTTGACTCTTGCCAATCAACATAGAAGGAATCCTGCACAATGCGTGTCCTTTTATTGTACACATGATACGCCTTTTGTGAGGAAGAATAGCCAACAAAGAAACATTCATCTGAAATTGCACCAAACTTTGACTTCTGTGCTTGGATATTCAACAAGGTACATGCGCAACCAAATGGACGAAAGAAGTTAATCAAGGGTTTTTGTTTGTGAAGAAACTCATATGGAGTCTTCATCTTGTCTTTTTCAATAAGCACCATGTTCAGTATATAAGATGCACAATTAACTGCTCCTGCTTAGAAAATAATTGGAAGCTTTGACTCGATCAGTATAGTTTGTGCTGCTTCGATAAGAGTACGATTCTTTATTTAAGTGGCACCATTTTGTTGACGTGTCATTGTAGCACTAAACTATCTGAGAATCCCTTGCTTGCACAGAATGAGTCAAAAATGTGGTTTCTGAATTTAGTTCCATTGTCACTTCTCATTGCCATAACCTTCCGTTTGATGATTGTTTCGATTGACAGGATCAACTGTTGCAACTCCTCTGCGGTGTCAATTTTATTTGCAAGATATCTCACCCACGAATATCAAGAAAAATCATCTGTTACAACCAAACAATAAGATTTCTTAGCAATAGATTTAACATTGATAGGACCAAATAATAGATTTAAGGTTGTATGGCTTTTTGTGCTGTTTTATCTTTAGCACAAGCCATTCATTTCTCTACCACTGAAAATTCTTTGAGTGGTAGCCCCCTAATGAGATTGTTTTTAACCAACTTATTTATTATTTTAAAATTAACATGTCCTAAATGCCTATTCCACAAAAATTATTTGGATGATGAAGCTTTTGACCGAAGACATGTCACAGTTGAGGTAGATACTTGTGATCCCATATCCAGCAGGTATGTATCATTCCTCCTTGGTGCTCTCATGATTATTGAATCCTCTGGAACAGTGAACTCGGGTTTTAGGAATAAGCATTCATTAGGCAAAAACACTACTAGAATATGTTTATCACATATCTGTGATACACTCAATAAATTGAATGCCTGTTTTGGAACATAGTTCACTTTTTCCAGAGTCAATGAACCATTTTAGACTTCTCCTTGACCAATCATCTCTCCACCTTTCTTGTCTTCAGCAAAAGCAACATATCCGCCATTTATTATCCTATAGTTGGTGAGAAGATCCTTCAATCCGGTCATATGCCTGGAACATTTGCTATCAACGTGCCATAAGCTATTGACAGCTTTTCAAGAATGATCCTGGCATTAGTACATGAAGATTGTTAGGTTTTGGAAATAGGAACCCAAATTTTAACTAACTTGGGTTTTGAATCAAATGAATTTTTACAAAAGAAATTATTTACAAAATAATTTAATCTACACCCCAAGGAACGATTATGTACATTCTTATCAACATATTTAGGACAATTTTTAATCAAGTGATCTTCCTTCCCATATTTAAAGCAATGGGATTTCAAACCTTTCTTTTTATAGTGAGCAATAGAATTGCGACCAACTGCACTATCTGTTGGACCCTGAAAGGATCATACATGCCAATTTTCAGGTGGATGGTTGTTCTGCTGGAAATCTCCCCAAGTCCAAGAAGAAATGCGGATAAAGAATTTTCTGCATAAGAAGAAAAAGAACAAGTGTCGGATATCCGCATTTGTCAATGCGGATGACCAAGAACAAATGCTGATAAGTATTTGTTCTTCCGCATTAACAAATGCGGAAAGCCGATGAAAGGCAGACAAGGCATTTGTTCATCCGCACGAATTAATGCGGATGACCAGCAACAAATGCGGCTGTTTGCTCATCCGCATTAACTAATGCTGATGACCAAACACTAATGCGGCTGATAGAAAACCAATGCTGATGTAGAGTTACTCATCCACATCAGTCAATGTGGATGACAAAGAACAAATGCTGATGAAGACTTAGACTAAGGGTAGTTTAGTCTTTTTGTACAAGCTGTAAGTCAGCCTATAAATAGAATAGAATCCTCGTATGTGAGGTAACTTTGTTGTTACTGTTTACACAACTTTTAAGAAAAGACAATTAGAATATACTTTGTTTTCTCCCATGTTAGCTGTCTTGTTACTGTAGCTTGCTAAACATTAGCATTTACTCTTTAACAGTTCATCTAATCAATACAAGAATGCATTTATGAGTATATCAAGTGTTTTATGATCATTGATTGCCTGATTCCGCCTTTCAATCTTTGACTCAATCATCATATTCGATCCTTGTTGATTCACATCAACAGAGAATATCAATCTCAAACGCAGTCAATTGGTATCAGAGCTCTGGCTCTCGGTTATTACTCAGATCTGCTCAGATCTAGGTTTAACCCGATTGATCTGGTGATTGAGTTGTTGTTTAGAGGTTTCAAACATCTCTTCTCAGTATTCCTACCAAATACTCACTAATATATTCAACTGTTACTGTTCACCCGAAGAACTCATCTTCAAATAAACAGTACAGGTTGCACAGTCACCAAGAACAGAAAATCAAAGGCTGAAATTGACATATTTTCAGCAGATCCATTGTTACAGGACTAAGTTTGGACTTGTTGAAATATTTGGACTAATTAACCATAAAATCAATTAAATCCAGATCTAAACAAGTTAAAAACAAATTGTCAACTATGGATTCATACAATTATTCTGAGCTTGGGCATGCTTCAAAACCACCCATGCTCAAACATAAATCTGAATTTAAACAATGGAAAATCAGATTCATGAACTATATTACAGGTGTTGATCCTGATTATTTGATCTCAATATGCAAAGGCCCACACATTCCAGTCACTCTATCTGCAGATCAAGCTGCAATGTACAAGACTTCAAGAATCCCTATTGAAGATCTTCTTGATGATGATGATTACAAGAAGATCAAGATTGATCTCAAAGCCTACTCCATACTCACTTAAACACTTAAAATGGATGTGCTCAAAAGATTGGAAAAATATGGTACTACAAAAGCTGTATGGGATGCACTGCAAATCATGTGTGAAGGAAGCAGTGAAGTGGCTGAAATCAACAAAGACAAGCTTGTGAACCAGTATGAGACATTTCATCACTCCAAAGGGGAGTCCATCTCTAAACAGTTGCATAGATTTATGCAACTGGTAAATGATTTAGAGATTATGGGTGTAACTTAGAAGTCCAAGGATTTAAACAAGAAGATGTACATAGTCTTCCTGAAAATTGGAAACAAAATGTAACCATGCTGAAGAATACTCTTGATTTGGAAAGCACCACCTTGGATATTATGATAGCAAAAATAGAAGCCTTGGAACTGGATGAAAGAAGCAGAAATCTGGGAGGACCCAGAGTAGTTGAAGCATACAAGTTTCCCACAGATAATCACACTGTGGAAAATGCCTTCATTACTGAGGAGGATGATTTCATCTCCTCAAGGGATCAAGCTAAATCTACTGGATTCACCACAGCCCCACCATCTAACAGACCATCAACTTCTTCTCCATCAACTTCAACAACTCAAGCATCAGGATTCTCTGCAACCCCTGCTCCTGATGATTCAAGATCTGAAGAACAAAAGGCAACTTACAATGCATTTGTTGTCAGCTTTGAAGCCTATTTGGGTGGAAGACTTACATCTGCACATCTGATTCAAGAAGATCTGGAAGAAATGGATCCAGATGATGTGGAGGAAATGGACTTGCAATGGCAAATGGCCATGATTGCTATGAGGGCAAAGAAGTTTTTCAGAAAAGGGAAAAAGCTTCACCTCAATGAAAACACCAAGCTTGGATGTGACAAATCAAAGGTGAAATGCTTCAATTGTGGCATGACTGGTCACTTCTCTAGAGAATGTAATGCTCCTAAAAAAACTACAATGCTCAAAGGCCTTCTCAGGGCCAGTCATCATCACAACCATCTTCAAGCTTTCACCCCAACAATCATCAACAACAGCTTCATCAATATCAACAATCTCATCAGAGTCAACCCCAACTGACCAATCAAGCTCATGGAAGCAATCAGTCATCAGCAAAATGCTCTTGTTATCAGGCAGGATGGAGTATGTGACTGGAGCATGCATGCGGAGGAAGTAAAGCCTCAATTTCAAAATCATGCACTCATGGCTCACATCAATGATGGACCTTCTCCCATGCCTACCGAGGTAAAATCTAACCTATGTAGTGATAAATGCATACGTGAACTGCAAGGGTATAGAGAGCATAATCATAAACTGGCTGATAAAACTAAAGAAGAAAAGGTTAAATCAGAGATGCTTAAAAGAGAAATAAAAAGTTTTGAAATCAAAATTAAATCTCTCATCTCTGACATTGAGAAATGGCATGGTGAAAAGTACACTCTTGCAGCTGAGAATGAGCTACTGACTGAAAAATTAGCTCAATCTAAAACTGAACAAAATCTTACTGAACTGAAAATTGAAAAGTTCAACAGTCATCAGTAAAACTGAAAGAGATGCTTGACTCACAAAAGGATCCCAAAGACATGTCTGGCATTGGATATAACTCTTGTCCACCACCATACAATGATAACTACACTGTCATGCCTGATTCTGTCACACTCACCCAAGAATATGAACCTAACACTATTGAACCCAAAACAATAGTAAAACAAATCACTAATCCTCAAAATAAATCCAGTGTTTACATTGAAACAAATGAGGACAAAATCAAGTTAGGGCACCCAATTAAAATCAAGGAGTGTTCAGACAAGATAGTAGGTGTGATCAAAACAGATAGCCCAATCAAGGCTATTGTTCCTTTTGTAAAATTCATCCCTGTAATTTTCAAGGAAAAGAAAATAAAAGCTAAAAAGGTGAATCTACCTACAGAAAGTAGATCTGATAGTGAGATAAACTCTCCAAAAAATTCAAGCAAATTAGACACTGATTCACCATCAATCAAAAGAAAAGTCACTCAGGTCCTAAAAATTAAAACTAACTCAGACCCTCAAACATCAAAATCAAAGCAAGGGGTTGGATTTGATATTTTCAATAAAGAGCATGTGAATCAATTTTATAAGGAGATTAGGAAAAGATCAAGAAAGCATGAACAGCCTCAGAAAAACAAAGACAGTAGTGTTGTAAAACAAACTACCAACAAGGCTGATCAGGTTGTCTTATCAAAACCATGGAATGGATCTAATTCCAAATCTACCAAAGCTACAAACTCCACAATACCAGGATCAGTAGCCAGAAACAAACACATGTATTGTGAAGTTTGTGAGAGGTCTAATCATAGAACAGATAAATGCTTTTACAATCAATACTGTTCAATCTGTGATATGAACAACCACTCCACCAAGAACTGTTATTTCAATAAATATTGTTCTGTCTGCAACATGACAAATCACAATACATCTGAGTGTTTCGTTAAGCAAAAGGGATTGAGAGTACCTCAAAACAAACCTATCTCTCCAACCATGTCTGATAAACCTAAGATCAATGGTCGTTATCAACACAGAGTTTAAAAATCTGATGATGATGTGAAAAACCTAAGAACTTCAAACAGAAGCAAAAGAAATAAAAATCAAGCACTCAAACAAACTAATGATTTTTATAAATCTAAAACAAAGTCTGATAATCATAAACGAATCAACTTTCTGAAAAGGAACAGGGATCAACGGTTTGAATACTCATCTGACTCTTCAGTTGAAGTAATAAAACATTCTTCTTTCAGAAACAAAACAAGCATAACTCCATCATCAAAGCCCCAGTTTAGAGGAAAATATCAACAGGTTACTATCATGGATAGAAATGGTAAGCCCAAGACCATCATGGCTTGGGTTTCACAGTCTAATTAGTTCTTTCTGTGCTTGTAGGGTCATTCATACAGGTCCAACAGTTTATGGTATGTGGACAGTGGATGCTCCCGACACATGACTGGAGATCGTTCCCTCCTTCATGATTTTAAGCACATTCAAGGAACTACTGTGGCACTTGGAGGAGATTCACAAGGAGGTAGAATTACAGGTGAAGGATCTGTGACAAGTGGAATGCTGAGCTTTGACAGAGTGAACTACTGCGAACAACTGAACTTCCATCTTCTCAGCGTGTCTCAGATCTGTGACAAGAAATATTCCACTCACTTCACTGACACTCATTGCTATATTCTGAGACCAGGATTTCAAATTCCTGAAGAATAGGTTGTCTTGAAAACACCAAGAAATAATAACACCTATGTCATTAACCTTAACTCTGCATCACCAAAGGAAGAAACATGTCTTCTATCAAAAGCATCTTTTGATGAATCACAACTTTGGCACAGACGATTAGGACACACAAATTTCAAAAACATGAACAGACTGGTCAAGGGAAATCATGTTATTGGTTTACCTCAAAAAGAATTCCACTTGATTGACCACTGTTCAGCATGTCTAAAAGGAAAACAACACAAATCGTCTCACAAGCCAAAGTTGATGAACACCAACAATTCTCTATTGAAACTACTTCATATGGATCTTTTTGGTCCAACTCATGTTATGAGTATGGGAAAGAAGCAATATTGATTGGTGATCATAGATGACTTTTCTAGATTCACATGGGTCTTCTTCTTACTTCATAAAAATGAGGCGTCCCAATTAATAAAAGATTTCATCACTAAAATTGAAAACCAAATTGATCTTAAAGTCAAAACAATAAGGAGTGATAATGGGATAGAATTTAAAAATGAAGATATGAGTTCTTTTTGTACAACCAAAGGCATAGCTCATCAATTTAGTGCAGCTAGAACTCCTCAACAAAATGGAGTAGCTGAAAGAAGAAACAGAACACTAATTGAAGCAGCACATACTATGCTAGCAGATGCTAAACCACCAATCACCTTTTGGGCAGAAGCAGTTAACACATCATGCTTTGTACAAAATAGAACTCTGATTATCAAAGAAAGTAATAAGACACCTTATGAACTCATGTTTCAAAGAAAACCATTCATTGGATTTTTCAAGTCATTTGGTTGTCCGGTCTCAATATTAAACACCCGCGACCATTTGGGAAAGTTTTCATCCAAGTCTGATGAAGGATTCTTTGTAGGTTATTCTTCTGTTTCAAAGGCTTACAGAGTGTTTAATCCTAGATTAAACATCATAGATGAAACAACAAATGTTCAATTCAAGGAACATTCTTTTCCCAAATCTACTAATGGTCCTGATTGGTTGTTTGATATTGACTCATTTACTAAATCTTTTGATCAATTTCACATGTCTGATGCAGGAAACCTACAATCAAAAGCAAATTCATCATTAGTAGAAAGAAGGAGTGACTTTCCAATGATTCCTCCAACTTCTACTGAGCAACTTGATGAAGAGGTACCACTACAAGCTGATCCTGTCAGACATAATGTTCAACATCAAAGTGCATCGATTGAGGATGGTCCCAGTACAATGCCCTCTCCATCAGAGATGCCATCTGTTGAAGCTAGAAACCAAGATGAAGCTAGAACTCAACCTCATGTCACACCTCCAGTTGACATTGAAAGAAATTCAAATGATGGGAGTAATCAAATCTCTGCTGACACTGAAGCAGGAATTGAAACAAATTTTGATTACTTTCATAGCTCCCCAACAGTACAAGAAGATATTGCCTCTCACCATGATGAACTGAATGTCTCCAATCTTGATGTAACCATTGCTGGTGACTCAATTCCAACCACAAGAATACATAAAGATCATCCAGTTGACAACATCATTGGTGAACTAACTGAATGGGTGACTAGGAGCAAGTCAAGCATAGCCAACATCTGCTTGTTCTCATGCTTTCTATGTCAAACAGTACCCAAAAATATCAAAGAGGCTCTTCAAGACAACAGTTGGATTGAAGCAATGCAGGAAGAGTTGCTGTAGTTCAAGAAACAAGAAGTATGGCAGCTGGTAGATCTTCCCAAAGGACAATACCCTATCGGTACCAGGCGGCTATACAGAAACAAAACTGATGACAGGGGAATTATCATTAGAAACAAAGCAAGACTAGTAGCTCAGAGATACACTCAAGAAGAAGGAATTGATTATGATGAAGTATTTGCCCCTGTAGCCAGACTAGAAGCCATAAGAATCTTTCTTGCATATTCAGCATCCATGAACTTGACTGTTTATCAAATGGATGTGAAATGTGCTTTTCTGTATGGAAAGATTGCTGAAGAAGTCTACGTGAGTCAACCACCTAGATTTGAAGACCCAGATTTTCCTCACAGGGTTTACAAGCTAGACAAAGCCTTGTATGGTCTTCATCAAGCACCAAGAAAGTGGTACGAGACTCTTTCATCATTTCTTCTCAATAATGTCTATGAGAGAGGAAAGATTGATCAGACTCTCTTCATAAAAAGAAAAGAAAAGGACAGGTTGCTTGTACAGATATATGCGGATGACATCTTTTTGGCTCAACAAACAAGACTCTATGCAAAGACCCTGAGAATCTCATGCATTCAAAATTCCAAATGAGTGCAATGGGAGAACTCACTTTCTTTCTAGGAGTACAAGTCCAACAGACAGTAGACGAATCTTCATCTACCAATCAAAATATGTGGAAACAATGCTGAAGAAATTCAAGTTTGCTGACTGTCAGTCCATCAGAACTCCTGTGGATACTAAAGTGAAGATTGGACCTGATCTTGAAGGCAAATCAGTGGATCAGACACACTATCGTTCCATGATAGGTTTACTCATGTATCTAATAGCTAGTAGGCCTGACATTATATTTGGTGTTTGTGTATGTGCCAGATATCAACCAGATCCCAAGGAATTTCATGTCAATGCAGTCAAGAGGATATTCAGATATCTTAAGGGCAAACCTGCTCTTGGACTATGGTATCCAAAGGAAGGAGATTTCAATCTCTATGCATACACTGACAGTGATTATGGAGTATGTAACTTCAACAGGAAATCCACATCTGGCGGTTGTCAATTTATTGGTCCTAGACTTGTATCCTGCCAGTGCAAGAAGCAAACCAATGTTTCTGTCTCAACAGCAGAAGCTGAGTACATTGCAGCATCTGCATGCTGTTCTCAAGTTCTCTGGATTCAAAACCAGATGCTTGATTATGGTTTTAACTTTCTGCATACTCCAATTTATATAGACAACACAGCAATAGTTTTTATTACTAATAATCCAGTCAAACACTCAAAAACAAAACACATTGAAATTAGATATCACCTTTTGAGAGATTGTGCTGAAAAATGATTAATCAAATTGATACAAGTTCACACTAATAATCAATTAGCTGACTTATTCACTAAGGCATTTGATCTAACCAGATTTGAATTCTTAGTTCAATCAATTGGCATGATTAATCTTGAGTAAAAAGAAAACAAACAAAGCATTCAAATATTTCAAAAATATCAAAAAGAAACCAAAAGAAGAAGAGTATAGTTTATCTATGGGAAATGATATAATTACAGTCGTTATATCATTCACTGTGCTAATTTATAAAACTTAAATTACTGACATGACTTATCTGATATGTTGGTAGGCTCAACTTGGAAAAGAAACCACATGCAATGATAAATTAAAGCTTATATTCAACTGTGATGCTGTCATCTCATAGTATGTGTAAGTTTTGACTTGTCCAAATGTGTGTTTGTGTAGAAACCAAAACACCCCAGGTAATGATGACTTATGAATCTCGTTTACTCACATCAGTTCCTCCTTTGTTTTGCTAAGCAAAGACCTGGAGAAACAAGCACATAGTGCTGATGTCAAGATCCATCAAGATTCCCAATGAGGAACACATCCAACGTGGATGAAACAAATAGAATAAAAGTCATTCAAAATGAATGCAACAAAAGAATGCTAAGAGATCACCTTCCAAAGTGAAGTGAAAAGAATCCCAATGTGGATCAAAAGTGATAAATGGATCAAAAATACAAGAATCCCAATGAGGATCAAGTAATATGAGATTTCTAATTATAAATATCCTGGTCATGTAAGATGTTGAATGTTCTACCATACATTGCATGCAGATGGTTGACCTTGCCATGCTTTTGAGTGTGAGGTACATGTTGAATACCCAATCAACTCAAAACATGATAAGATCATTTGCATCAGAAGATTAAACAAGTATGAGTTTAAGAGGACAAACATACCTACAATCAATATGTTCATGACCATGTCTGTTTTACTAACAATTGCTTGCACTTGTGAAAGGTAAGATTGATATGATCCCAAAGAAAGGTATAACTTAACTTCTTCTACAGTGAAGAAAGCAAAAATCACAAAATGATTTTCTTTTCAAAATTTTTAAATCCTTAAAAGTTTCTATCCAGTATGGATATAAACTTTAGGGTGAGTAATTTAAAATCTTGATCATTTTTGTACAGGTAGTTCCTTTCTTAAAAAATTAGAAAAACGAAAAACAAGTAGCAAAATCAGAAAATCTGTCTGTGTTGTTACAGAAGTTATATCATAGCATCTCAGTTCATGCAGATATTTTGATGCACAAAAGTCCAAGATCAGTCAGTAATGGGAAACTTGATTCACCACAGATGAACAAGTCAAACCAAGCAAGAATTGATATCCCAAATTAGTCAAAATTCATAAGAATCAAGCAACTGACACGTCTTCATAAAGGCAAAGACATTGCTTCATAAAACTTCAGAGAAAATTCATCCAAAACCCACCAAAGCAAAAACATTAAGTTTGAAACTTAATGCAGGTAAGAGTATTGGTTAATGCGGGTGAAGGTAACCCAAGCATTCAACCAATGCGGGTATTGGTTTTGTGAACTGAAACACAAGTGCAAAACTAATGCGGACAATATTACTCAATCGCATTAGTCTCAATACCAAAGTTAAGGATGCAAAACTAATGCGGACAGAATTTTGTTCATTCGCATTTGTTTTGAAATAGAATCAATACTTAAACTTGGGTGTAAGCTTGTGTCATTATAAAAGGAATAAGTGCTCATGTTCTTCTGTCATTTAGGACAAGTTGAAGAAATGCGGATAGAGTTTTACTCTACCGCATTTGATGAAAGTTGAAGTTTTTGTTCATGCGCATTTGCTACAATGAACAAATGCTAACAAGTATTTGTTCTTCCGCATTTGCTACAGTGAACAAATGCTGACAAGTATTTATTCTTCCGCATTTGCTACAGTGAACAAATCCTAACAGGTTTTTGTTCTTCCTCATTTGCTACAGTACACAAATACTGATGAACATTTCTTCAACCGCATTTGCTACAGTAATTTTAAAATTTGAGCGCATTTGTTTTCAAACTTATCAAAATTTGAAATCCATATTAAGTTGACTATATAAACCATAATCGAAAGGTCATTTAATACTTTTCAAAATTGAGAGACTTAAAAAGTGAGACGAGCGCAACTAAAGTTACTGTTCATCTTCATCATCTTCTTCATGTTCTAAACCTATGTTCTAAGTTCGATTCACCATCATTCACTCATCTTCGATTCACTACAACAGTATTATCGAGGAATAGGTGAGAATCCAAAATGTTCATAACCCTAACTGTTGGACATTCATTGGAAACATGAACTTAGCAAGCTAGGTCAAGAAAGAATCATGCAAAATCAAACAAGTGTTTATGAATCATTGACAATTTTGATAGAAAGACACATGCTAATCATGAAAAACTCAACAAACAAAGGATTTTCACAAGTTTAGTTTGTCATATGAACAGGGCATCTAAATACTAAAATGTTGAAATCTAAAGACATCACAATGGTTAAAATGAGTTAAAATTAAGATAGGATAATCGATGCAATCATGAATAACTCATCAAAATGAACATGCATCACTAAATCATATTAGATCAAATGTATATGAAACAGTATGCATGAATTCTCAATTTTGACCAAGAAAAGTCAAAATGTGATAAAATTAATCTGATTCATGAGTTGATATATCTTATTCATCACACTAATACATATGCCTTGAAGGCAGTGTACCATGGCAAACCACACATTGAGCAAGCTCCATAATATCAGTGGTTTTCTTGACCCTGATGTATCTGAGGCTGATGGATTAAGGGACATGATCAGATTTCTTCTAACCACAAGGGTAGCCTATGCTATGATAGTGAGACCCATCATCTATGAGACCTTCATTAGTGTTGGAGCATATATAGTCATATATAGTGTGTCCGTCGCTTGACGAATAGTCTAGGCTTAATGTTATACACCTTGTAAACACATGAAACTGGGTCATTCACAGGAGCATATACGAATGAGACTCAGTCATACTACTAAGCCATGCTAATGGACCAGTCGTGCGACTGAGAGATACGATTGGGGCATTCGTAAGACTAAACCATAAGAATGGTCCAGTCGTACGATTGAACCATACGCATGGTCCAGTCGTACGATTGTACCATACGCATGGTCCAGTCGTACGATTGAACCATACACATGGTCCAATCGCACGAATGGGCCCAGTCGCATCTAATATGGGCCGAAGCCTACATATACCAGTTTCATTGTGTAGAAACCAAAGGGTTTTGAGAGGGAGTCTGCCCGGGGCCTAGGTGCTGCCGGATGAGAGGGGAGATCACGCTCGATCTCCCCTTGCCAAGATTCTTGATTCTTATGTTGTAACGAGCTTGTAATCGTTAGGTTTTATCAATGAAATCATTCGATTATTGTTCGTACTATTGTATGTCTTTTGGTTTATCACCTTCCGTCAAGAACACGCTCGGATGTCTATTGATCCAACGACTTCACAATTAGGTCATTTTGGGGAACAGCTAAAGTGGTAGAAGTTGATGGTGTGAGAACACTGACTGGAAGAATTTCTGATGATTATTCTCTAGCAATCACATAGCAAACTGTGAGACAGTGTCTACAGTTTGGAGATGATGCTGATGCCCCTATAGAACTTGAAGATGATGATATCATGACCATCTTTGCCAATATTGGCTATGAGGGTGGATATGAAGGGAAGCAGATTGTGAAAGGGTTGTTAGATCTGCAATGGAGATTCTTGATACACATGTATCAACATTGCTTATCTAAGAGGAAGACTGGATGGAATGATATCCCAGTGACAACCTCTTCTGCTATTTGTGATTTATGTACCAATCGTCCATTAGAAGGCACATGTTTTTGATATACCCCAGATTTATACAGTGCTTCATCAATGAAGCCTTTCCTGATATTCCACCAATAGGACCAGTGATGGACATTCCTCACTATAATGCCAAGTCGTACAGGTACATCACAAAAAGAGATCCTAGGAAATTCTACAGTGGTACTTTCTTCCCTCTGTTGCCATGGATGCAGCAACAGATAAATCAAGGAGGAGTACAAGGAATAGAGGCTCTTGCTGATGAGCCTATTCATGAAGAAGAACAAGCAGCAAGTTCAGAGGATAGACAGAGGTCAGTGTCACCATATGTTGATGTAGGTGGTGATCTTCATACTGGACCTGCTGTGCATGAAGCTGATGTAGTATCACCATCTATGCCTTCACCATTACCATCACCCCAAAGATCACCAAGTCCATCTTCACATCCATAACCCATCATCTCACCCCACATCTCTCCTATACACTCACCACTCCATCACCCTATCCAATCTCCCATTCACCATACACCTGTTCCATCACCATCTTCATCTGAGCCTTAAGAGTTTGGTGACTCTGCCAGCTCTTCTGAGAAATCCAAATCATCATCTGATGAGGAGGATCATCCCACCAGGTTGCCTGTAAGGCAAATTGTATCAGAGGCTGCTCATTCAGAAAGTTATGCTGAATCTGGAGAGAACAAACCTGATGAGAAAGATAAGATGATTTCTAACTTGCTTCAAAAGATTGCAAGAATTGAAAAGATGCAAAGAAACAGATCAGTTCTCTTGCAAGACAGGTTGTTGGAATTGAATGAGAAGGAGAAAGAACTAAAAGATTTGAAAGAAAAACATGAGAGTGAGAAGAAGGAGAAGGATAAAGAGATTGAGATGTTGAAAGCTACTCTTCAACACTCAAGAGAAGAAATCAGTGGTCATGTGGAAACCCTGAACATTAAAACAATAGTAATGGAAGATCAAGAAGAAGTTATTGAAAATCAGTCTTCCATTATCCGTGATCTTGATAGGCAAGTGGAAGCTCTTAAAAAGAGAATCTCTGAGCTGGAAATGCTTGTCAAACTAAAGCAGGAGGCAGAGAAAGACAATGATGATAAAGGTGATGAGATAAAAGAAAAGAGAAAAAGAGAGGATGACGAAGAATCATCTGAAGATAGTGGTGATGATTCCCCTCCAGCCAAAAAGACGAAATTTACTGAGGCTGAAAAAGAGGGAGAACCGAGTGGATCAAAGCACACATCATCTAGCATGGAGATGATTGTGTACACAAGTCATCCTGAAGAAGTCCACTCTGAAGAAAAAGAGTTCAGTGACATGATGAAAGACCTAGACATGTTCTCTGCTGAAGAATATGTTATTGATGATGAATTCTGGGACTTCATTGTGAATCAAAGTGCAGATACTGAGCCTTTTGTTGTCATACCTCAATCTCCAGTGCCAATTGATAAGGAGTTGAGTATGCAACTAATTCCTGCTGTGTCACTTTCTGATGAACAAAAAGAAATGTGTAGAAGACTAATCAAGGCTCGGCAAAATATTTGAAGACTGAATAAAGACTAATTCTAAAGAAAGCTTGTGCGAAAGATAGATTCACGCGAGAAGCAGCTCTCACGCGACAACTGACTCCACGCGAAGGACTAGACCCGCGCGAAAGGCTTAGCCGCGCGACAAGCCAGTCGTGCGAGAACTGTTTTGTTTAGTATAAATAGCTTAGTTTTCGTTTTGTAATCAAGATTTTGATCATTTTATCACTTCTGTACTGTGCCATTTCGCACAAGACCTGTAATAGGTTGCTTTTGTTCAATACAATATCTTTTGTGATCAACTCGATTCTTCTTTCAATCCAATCATGTTTACATTCCGCATTCACATGATTGAGATCGTGTGTTGATTGTTTCTTGGGAGATTTTCACGGTTTTACAATTGGTATCAGAGCATTAGGCTCTAGAACCACAATTTGAAGAAGATTTGGATTGATTTCTACTCATTTCTGGAGCTATTCATCATTGATTACTTGAGATTCAGCTATGGTGATGTTATGCTGCTCAAATTTTGCAGTTTTGGACTGATTTGGACTGATTTAGTGGACTTTAGTTGAATTTTAATCATAATTAAGCTTAAAATTGAACTAAATTCATTAAAATCGGACTAAAATGAGTTTAATCAGACCTATTCATTGAATTGGAGGTGACTTTCGCTTGAACAAACAGTTGGAGAATTGATTGTGCATGAAACTGGGAGTTTTCGCGTGCGAAATAATCAGTTTTCGCACAGGCAGTTATTTCACTTTTTACACGATTTCGCTTGAAAAGTAAATTGGAATTTCACACGAATCACAATTCTCGCATGAAAAATTGTGTCGCGCGAAAAAGGTTTTCGCCCGATAGCTTCTCTCGCACGAAAAATCTGATTTTTGACTTTCTGATCAACATGTCTTCAACAACACTGAATCTAAAGCATCTTACTGCTTCTCTTCATCTTGATACTGAAATTGGTACTGGAAACAAGCCACCGAGACTTCTCAGTGAAGACGATTATGCAGATTGGGCGTACCGGTTTGAGAATCATGCTATTTACACGGAACCTAAGATGTGGAGGTCTATTCAGTATGGTCCGTATATTCCCATGTATACGAATGACAAAGGGGAGCTGGTCAAGAAACCAGAACATTTATAGGACGAAGATGACATGAAGAGGTTAGAACTGGATGACAAAGCTTATGCTGCCATTACTATGGCATTGACTACTGAGATTTCACATAAGTTCAAAGAGTTCAGAGGTGCAAAGGTGTTATGGGATGCACTTGAAACTCAGATCATGGGCATTAAAGATATGAGGGAAAGCAAAAAGGATATGTTGAATCAAGAATTCAACATATTTAATCATATTGTTGGTGAAGAGTTGGAAGCTCAGATTGCCAGGTTTGTAAGACTGGTAACTAAAATGAAGAGTTCTGGTATTACTCTGGAACCAATCACGGTGAACAAGAAGCTGCTAAATTCACTTCCATACAGTTGGAATAACAACAGTACACTGATCAAGAGAACCAAAGACTTTTATACTCTTCAGTTGACTGATCTCATTTAAACTATCAAGTCTTATGAAATGGACGATAAGCAGCGAGCTGCTAATCATCTAAGTTCTCTGGGTGCTGAAGAAACTGTTCTTTATGCAAAAATGGCTAGTAATCCTAATTACTATGTCAGTTATACCCAAATGTGTCAGCAACAACAAACTGGAAGTTCAGCATCTTCTTATATGCAACCAGTATTGAACCCTCAAATTCAAGTTCCAGCTGCTCAACTCTATTCCCCCATCATCCATCAACAAATCCCTCAAACTAAAAATTCTCAAAGTGGTAAACATGCTTATGTTGCTACCACTAATCCATCAAAGCAGACAGTCCAGATTGCTGAGGAGCATCTTGCCCTTTTCACCACTTTCATGTCAAGCTATGAAGCTTTCATGGCTGGTAAACTCACTGCTCTTAATGTCTTGGTTGATGATCTTCAACAAGTTAATCCTGACGATGTTGAAGAAAATGACATTAAGTATCAAATGGCCATGGTGGTATACAGGGCGAAGAACTTTGCTAGACGTACTGGGAGAAAGATGTTTGGTGTAAACAATTCTAGCAAAATCGGATTTGACAAGTGTAACCTGAGATGTTACAATTGTGACAAACCAGGTCATTTTGCTAGAGAATATACTGAACCCAAGACTGGTCAAACTGAAGGCCCTAAAAAGATGGTGAGTGTGGAGATTGAGTCAAAGAAAGACAAAGCTAGTACTTCTGGTGATAACAAAGCATTGGTTTCACAAACTAATGCTGAATATGACTGGTCAGATCAAATGGATGCTCTTGATCTAACATTGTCTACTGCATTCATTGCCAAGATTGTTACTGAACCTGAAGAAGAAGAAAATTTATTTGCAGAGTTTGTTTCTGATGATTTGATGGAAGGTTTATTTGCTGAGAAAGAAGAAGTGAAGATGGAAGTTGAAGAAGAAAAGGAGAAAGTTGAAGAAGAGAAGGTGAAAGTTGAAGAAGTGAAGGTGAAAGTTGAAGAAGTGAAGGTGAAAGTTGAAAAAGAGAAAGAGAAAGTTGTGAAGAAACATCAGGATGAGAAGGTTGCTGAGGAAAGGATAGTGATTGAAGAGTACACTGTCGAGCCTCCAGTGAAATACCAATGTAATAATCCAAAGACTGTTGACGTTGCTCCAGTGGAAGAAAAAGCTGCTGCTATGGAGGCTTTTATGGTCAAAAAGGTAGAAGAGACTGAAGGGGAAACTTCTGAACCAAAGGTATATGATGGTTTATGCACAAATTCATGTGTTGAGAAAGTTCAAAGATATAGAGTTCATAACGAAAACTTGATAATGGAAGTTGAAAAACTTCAATATCAAGCTCGAAAACACAAATCAAATGAAAAGATTTTCAAAGAAAAACTTGAAGGTTTAAACAATACAGTATATAATTTACAACTAAATCTTCATGATAAAAAATGCACAAATAATTATTTAATAAATAGAAACAATGAACTCGCCTTAAAAATTAATAGACTCAACAGTGAACTAGCCTCGGCTAAATTGATTGTTGAAAAATTTGAACTTTCATCAACTATGGTTGAAGGAATTATCAAGTCACAAATGACACAGAAGATAAAAGGAGGAAAATGCGGTGTTGGATTTTCAAACATTGCTCCTCCAATTAATCATGATTATTCATGTTTACCTTCATCTGATGTCATTTCCGATTCTGATATGGTCTATGGGATAGGTTTCTCTCCATCTCTAGACTTAAAACCTTTAGTCAAAGTAAATTTGTCTGTTGATCCTATAATAAAAACTAAACCTAAACAATCAACTGAAAATTTTTGTGCAGATGATGTGAAGGGGATGGGTTGGTTGAAGAATGGAATAGTGACAGTGAGAGTGAAAACGAATGTGAAAGTTTGAAAAATAAGAATGTAAATGTTTTAACATCTGATTGTAATCAAACTTTGTCAGGAAATGAAAAGACCGTTGATTTGAATAAGATTAAATCAAATAATAATTGTAATTTGAATGCAAATCAGCGGGCAAATCAGAAAGAAAAACTAGAAAAGGACTTTAAAAGTAGATTTGTTTCTAAAGGTTTAATTGAAAATGAAGAACATATTTTTAAAGAAACGAATTTTCGATTCTTTAAAAATAAACTTCATTATAATGCTAACCTTGTGAATCAAGAAATTTGTAGTCCAGATTTGTAAGTGAATGCTCTTTCTTCATCCAATCTGAATATTCCAAATCCTGGTCCTTCTCCAGCATCCATTCGCATATCAAAGCCTGGTCCTTCTCTAGCACCAATTCGTATATCAAAGCCGGGTCCTCCTCCAGCAAATTCAAAGTCTGGTCCTACTCTAGCAAAGTCTAAGACTGGTCCTATCCCAGCACCACCAATTCCAAAAATCACAGCTGCTAAATCTCAAATCCAAAGTGGTCATAATTCAACAATTTCCTCGAATTTGCAAAAGATGAACAAGCAATTATCAAATAAAGCAAAGATTCGAGAGACTGTGCAGAATGTTAAACCAAAAAGTCAATCTGACTTTGGTTTTTATGACAATTTTCATAATTGTCATCCACAGTTTGTTTTTCACACACAAAAAAGGAGATGTATCAGTGTGAAAACATAAATCATTTGGCAAATAATTGTCCTTTTCGACAAAAATCATTAAGCAAACAACGATTTCATAATTCTATTACTCATAATAGAAAATTATTTTTCACTCGTGGAAAATTTGCAAAACAAATGAAATCAAAAGTTGTTAATGATTATATTGTCAAAAAGAATAAGAGTTTGACTAATGATTTACAAGAAAACATCAAGCTGAAAAGTGTAAATGAAAAGACTGATGTGCAAAACAAATATAATAATCTCAAATCATTTTGTCTTGCTGCAACACATAATGTGCTCAAGTCATGTTTGACTTGGGTACCAAAAGCTAAGTAATTTTGTTACTTATGCAGGGACAACCGCAAAAGACTATTGAAAGCCTATGGCATGTAGATAGCGGTTGTTCAAGACATATGACTGGGAACTTATCATTACTACAAGATGTCAGTCATATAATGGTGGAAGAGTGATTTTCGCAGGAGACAAAGGAGGACGTATAACCAAGCGCGGTACAGTTACAAATGGTGTCCTTAGCTTTGAAAATGTTAACTTTGTTGAGGAATTAAAACATAACCTATTAAGTGTGTCTCAAATTTGTGACAAACAATATTCTACACACTTCACTAACAAAGAATGCTTAATCTTAAAACCGGGTTTTGTTATTCCAGATGACTGGGTTTTGATGAGGACTCCGAGAGACAATGACACATATATTCTTGATATGCATTGTTCAAATTCTTTGGTAACCGCTTCTTGCTTATTATCCAAAGCCTCGGAGAATGATTCCATGTTATGGCATCGTCGGTTAGGACATGTCAATCTTAAAAACATGAACTAACTTGTACGTGGAAATCATGTCATTGGTTTACCTGAAAAAGAATTTCAATTAAATGAACATTGTTTGTCATGTTCAAAGGGTAAACAACATAAACTTCCTCACAAACCAATTGCACACAACTCAGTCGAATCAATCTCACAACTCTTACACATGGATCTTTTTGGTCCAGTGAGTGTTTTAAGTTTGGGTCGAAGATCTTACTGTTTGGTTGTTACTGATGACTTTTCTAGATTTACTTGGGTGTTTTTCTTAGCATCTAAGGATGAAATTCCACACCTTTTAATCAAGTTCATTACTTTGGTGGAGAATCAGACTGACAAAAAGGTAAAATGCATTCGAAGTGACAATAGGTCAGAGTTTTGCAATCAAACTCTGAATGAGTTTTGTGAATCCAAGGAATTGCTAGACAATTCAGTGCTGCTGGCACTCCATAACAGAATAGGGTTGCAGAAAGAAGGAATAGAACATTGATTGAAGCTGATAGAACAATGATATCTGCTGCCAAATTACCTTTGTTCTTTTGGGCTGAAGTAGTAAATACTACATGTTATGTTCAAACCCAAGTTAAATATTTTAAAGCCTTTGGTTGTTGTTGCACTTTGTTGCATACAACTGAATCATCTTCAAAAATTTTTTGAAAAGGCTGATGAATGTTACTTTGTGGGATATGCTGCTAATAAAGTTGCATATCGAGTTTATAATAAAATAACTCGACAAATAATTGAGTCATTTAACATTGATTGGCACGAGCTTAACATAACTGATGCAGGTTCAGCTCCTTCATGGGTTTATGATTATGAATCTTTGTTCATAAATTTTAAAATTTCTAAACCTTCATCTGCAGATTTTAATTCTCATGCAATCTCCTTGGAGAACAAAATCATTGAGGAACTTCCTTCTTTGATATCTGATGATTCTGCTATTGCTTTATCATCCAAAGATATTCCTACAGCTTCTGTACAAGTATCTGAATGTTCTGAGTCATTAGATGTTCCTTCAGAACAAATTCCTAATCAGGAGCTAGAAGAATCATTGAGTTCTCCATTATCTTCATCTTCTTCAGAAACTATACATACACCAATAGAAGTCATTCAAGTTCCATTTGAAGAATCTCCAAATGTGTCTACTGCTTCTAAAACTCCTATTTCAGATGACACACTTGAAGAAAATATTGTGTATCAATCTCGACAATCTGAAGAAGTTCTTGATAATGTTGAACACATTACTAATTTGGAAGATGGGATGGTTGCAGATGATATTCCTGAATTAAGAATACATAAAACTCATCCAACTGATGCAATCATTGGTCCATTGCATGAAGGTGTAATTACCAGAAGTCGATCAGGAGCAATCAGCACTTGCCTATATGTTTGCTTTCTATCACAAATAGTGCCCAAGAATGTGAAAATGGCACTCAAGGAAAACAGTTGGATAGAAGCAATGCAAGATGAGTTGATGCAGTTTAAGAAGCTGAATGTTTGGCATCTTGTTGAACTTCCAAAGGATAAGCTTCCGATTGCAACAAAGTGGATATTTCGAAACAAGACGGATGAAAAAGGTGTTATCGTTCGGGACAAAGCACGTCTTGTGGTGCAGGGATTTTATCAAGTTGAAGGATTGGATTATGAAGAAGTGTATGCTCCAGTTGCAAGACTTGAAGCAATACGCATATTCTTAGCCTTTGCTTCATACATGAACATCAAGGTGTATCAGATGGATGTTAAAACTGCCTTTTTATACGGGGAAATGAAGGAAGAAACCTATGTTTGTCAGCCTCCCGGAGTTGAAGATCCAGATCATCCTGATTATGTTTACAAGTTGGATAAGGCATTATATGGTTTACATCAAGCACCTCATGCTTGGTATGCAACTCTAACTGAACATTTGCTTGCAAATGGTTATTCACGAGGCGCCATTGATCAAACCTTATTCATACGAAAATCAGGCGATGACATCATTCTGGTTCAAATCTATGTCGATGATATCATTTTTGGATCTACCAATGATAGTATGTGCACGGAGTTTGAAGCAGTAATGAAGAAGAAATTTGAGATGAGTTACCTTGGAGAAATTTCCTTTTTCTTGGGTATTCAAGTTACTCAATCTGAAACTGGTATTCTTATTTATCAAGAAAAGTATGTTCAGACTATTCTTGAGAAATACAAGTTTCAAGATTCCAATGTAGCTCCAACTCCAATGGCTTCTCGTCCTACTCTTACTCCAGATCCATTAGGAGAATCAGTTGATCAACATCTGTACAGATCAATGATTGGTTCCCTCATGTATCTCACTGCAAGCAGGCCGGACATCATGTTTCCTGTTTGTCAGTGTGCCCGCTATCAAAGTGACCCAAAGGAATCACACATGAAAGCTGTCAAGCGGATTTTCAAGTATCTCAAGGGTCAACCCAAACTTGGTCTTTGGTATCCTCGAAATTCCGATTTCAATTTATTTGCTTATACTGACAGTGATTATGGTGGTTGTAATTTAGACAGGAAATCGACCACAGGAGGATGTCAATTCTTGGGCAACCGACTCATTTCTTGGCAGTGTAAAAAGCAGAACACTGTATCCACATCCACCGCCGAAGCTGAATATGTGGCTGCCTCGAGCTGTTGTTCCCAGCTTGTCTGGATTCAACAACAACTTCTCGATTATGGCCTCAACATCTATGACACACCCATTTGGTGTGATAATACGGCAGTTCTGAACATCGTGAAAAATCCCATTCAACACTCCAAAACTAAACACATTGACATCCGCATCCATTTTATCCGTGACTGTTTTGATCGAAAACTTATTCATTTAAAACAAGTGCCGTCAACTGAAAACATTGCTGATTTATTTATCAACGCATTTGATCATTCTCGATTTGATTTCCTTGTGCAATCATTGGGAATGATTAATTTTGGATAAATTGGTTTAATAAATCTTCACAAAAAGATTTTTCATTTTTTAATAAAGAATAAAATTGCAATTGTTTCTTTTTCTTTAAATGTACAATCACAATTTTTGGGGGAGAAAATTAGAAAAACAAGTTCTGAAAAAAAATATTTTTGGTCTTAGGGGGAGTCAA
The DNA here is from genome assembly GCA_024085815.1 of Flaveria linearis. NCBI lineage: Eukaryota > Viridiplantae > Streptophyta > Magnoliopsida > Asterales > Asteraceae > Flaveria > Flaveria linearis. The sequence continues at coordinate 40,125,038 of CM044003.1, read as the reverse complement.
GATCACAAGATTATTAAAAAGAAATTTTCATACGTAAATGAGAAATGATATTAAAAAGTTCTAAAAGAGTCTAAGTACTTTCAAAGGCTCAAATACGAATATACTTGGATTATGATTGATGTGTCGATAGGCTTTGCTTTCAGAAATGAAAAGATCATAATTGAGTGATTACACTTGAATTAAAAAGATATGACTTAGTGGGGAACATATCAGGATTCTGTGACAATGACAAAAATGTTCTAACACAGAATGAGAGATATAATCTTGTCATACTCAAGCCTGTATGTGTTTGATTCAGTGATTATCATAACTATATATATATATATAAAAGATAAAAATACAAAAAGACAAAAAGAAAGAAAAACAAAAAGAAAATAATTGAGCAAAAAGATGCCAACAAAGGCCATATAGGATATAAGATGCCAAGAAGCACAACAAATCAAAAGATATGTCTAAAAGACATACATACTATATGGTATATATTTTCTATTTTAAGAATATGTTCTGACCATGGAAGGCAAAATCAAAAGATGGGGCATGTAAGTCCGGATGGCTTGTAAGTCCTAAATATCTTAAGAGGGCAGACGTAAGTCCGGATGGCTGTCAGTAAGTCCTTAAACTTGTTAATATTCCGGGTTAAGAAATATTTCTCAGGCTAGTTATGCTCAAATAGTTATATTTTAGGAATAAATAAATGATATCACTGATCAACAATGCATGGTTTAAGTCAACTTGGGGTGACTTGAAATCTCGACAGTGTCTTGAAGGATAATAAGTATCTTACAGAAGTTCTGATTGTGGGATCCACTGACTTATATTAAATCAACACAAAACATGATATATATCACTCATTATGATTCTGAGTAAAACCTGAAGTATAAGTTTAAAGGGACAAAAGATATTGACAATCAACTTAACCAGTTATTTTAAATAAAGCCGGACAGAGTCTTAACTTGATAAAGAACTATATGATCTCATTATGAAAATTCTTACAAAACAAACAAATCCGATCTTGATTCTTTAATTGTTTTTATTATTTTATTATTTTGTGTGTATGTGTTTTTTCATTCTAATTTTGTGTTGTTTTATTTTTTAAGAAAAATAAATAACAAATAAATTTTGAAAATTGAAGATTCATAAAATTAATTGGTCACTTGGTAAATAAAACATTATATTGACATAAATAATTGAGAATAAAAGGGTTTGAAAGATTTGACAAATACGAAAAATTTTAAAAGTTAAAATTTGAAAAGTTTCATCTCGCGCGAAATGGAGTTATCACTCGAAATCTTCTCTCGCGAAAGGAGTTGTCGCGTGAATTGCCTAGGGTTTAAATACCACAGGAACTTATCCGAAAAACACTTTCGCTTCCCATCCGAAAAGCCCTTTCGCTTCTTATCCGAAAACTGAATTCGCTTGCACTCAATACATCAAAACAGAAATCATTTCACTCTTGTTTAGCATTCTGAAACATCACACAGTTTTTATTACATACATAGAGTGATTTAAAGGTATAATATGATTGTTGTGGTTACTGTAGTGATGCAATGCTAAGGGGAACTTAACAACTTTGAAATAAAATCAAAGAAATAAATCTAAAATGTTGAAATTGAAAGATGAAATCGACATAATAGACTTAGGCGACAGTGATGGACTGGATTTCATGGATTAAACTCATGTTTTGGACTGTTAATTTGAAGTTGGGGTTGTGCAAATCGCACCAGGGAACTGAATAGTTGCGAAAAGAGAATTCGCTTGAGAAAGCTTATCGCGTGAAAACTATTTTCGCATGATAAGAGTTTTTCGCGTGAAACTAGTTTTCGCGATATCTTTGACTTTCACGTGAAATTTATTTTCGCATAAAACACATATTCGAATGAAATTAGAATGTTGCAAGAAATGTTATTTTCACAAATAGACTTTTCGCATGAAATTTGGTTTCGCGTAACAGAAATTTTTCTGCAAATTTTTCTAAGTGTTGTTGCTCATTCTATTTCAAGTGGAATTATAGCATGTACTTAGTTTTCACACAATACACTATTAATTGCTGAAATTTCTAATTGTGTGTAACACCCGAAAAATTTTCTAATCGAGTCAAGTGATAGTGATGGGCTCGGATGAAAAACCATTTAATAAATATAAAATGGTTGCGGGTATTACACCGAGTTAACCCTCCGGGTCACGAGTTTAACGAGTTTGGGGTCCCGGGAACGCCTGGCATATAAATAGATGGATCAGCTGAGCAACTCTCATTTTCACTCAAACGCCCATTCTAGAGAGAGAAAATGTAGAGAGAGAAAGAGCCGGATTGAAGCTCGGGTGGTCAAGAATCGAAGGCTGGTGTTTGTGGACTCCTAAACTACAAGAATCAAGGTAAGAAACATATCTAAATTTCTACATTTGGTGAAAAACCCGAGTGTGGGTTTTTGAGGTTTTAATGTGGCAAAAATCGCCCCAAACACACGTTATAGGGTAAGAAAACGTGTAATGAGTTTAGATATAGCTTCCTGGATGATAATCTAAGGGTTTGGGTGGAAAGGATAGGATTTTTGGGCTAAAACGAGCTGATTCGTAAATTTCAGCTCGTTCTGCGAATTTAAGGTCTCATCCAGCGAAACTGTAAGTTCGTCCAGCGACACTGGAAGGATTTATAGCGAAGTTACAATTTCGCTTCGGCGAAACTACATATTTGCCTGAGCAAAACTATAGTTTCGCTGATGACTATGCCAATGCCCAAGTTGACCTTAGATATTGCGAAACTAGGGAATTCCAACGAAAGTTGGGCGCTCAAGGTAGCGAATCTGTCCAGCGAAACTGGCAGAATGCTGCCCGGCGAAACTAGCAGCGAAACTGCTGATTTGCCCAGCGAAACAGCTGGCGAATTTACGGGCGAAACTACCTGCGAACTTAGTAGCGAAATTAGGCAGAAATTAACTCTTTTGAGTGTTAACTTATCTGCAGGCAGTGTAGTGTGACCCGCGACTTTAAGGCTTGATTGAGAAGCTGCTTGTCAAGCACCAGGTGAGTTCTAGGACCCCTCATTTACTGATTTTAAATGATTTTGGGGGCTGGAACACATATAAACTTGTTTATTGACGTATGTATGTATGGCCCATTGGGGTATAATGTAGTGTTATACGTCCAAGGTATGGTTGTGGACTCGATATGTTATATAAGGTCCTAGTATGAGTCCCCACGATCTTGGAGGGACAGTTAGTGCTACCGCACTCAAGATGACGCGTAGTAAGTCCCAGTTTCGGGAAGGATACGGGAGTAGGCCCCTACATGGAATTTACGTAAGTGCCTAGTGACGATTGATGATGTAGGCTATGTATGTACGAGGTTATGTATGATGATGTATGATGATGCATGTATGATGTTATGTATGACGATGTACGTATGATGCTATGTATGATGATGTATGTATGATGTGTGTGTTCCTTATAATAACGCGTGAATATCTTTCTATGGCTTTACGTATTAATGAACGAACGAACGAAGTATTATGTAACGTAAAATGAAAGATAATGAAAGGGGAACACGATGACGAATGCATGTATTAATGAATGAACGAATGATTAAAAGATGATGAATACATGCATTAACGAACGAATTAACGAAAGATGACTTGCAAACATTGGATAAGTTTAACGGGTCCTTCTTAGTGATTGACCATATGTATGGTATCCCTACCGCTTACCTCTAGTACCGTGGCATACGTTTTGCTATTCATTTAATGACTTCGGCCCGGTAGCTAATAACGTTCGGGGTATAGCAGATGGTAGTGGTACGAAAGATATCCAATGTGCAAGAAAAGATGTAACGGGGTCCTTGTCATTCGACCACAGTAATCATGGCTGCGTGCCATGAAGTGGGTAAAGCCTGACAGGACCTAAACGAGAAGTGAAAGATAACGATGTATGACGAACGAATGAATGAACGAATGAGATAATGAAGATATTATCTATATGTATGTACGATGCATGGTCACGTGTAAAGAATGAACGGTTTTAATATGAACAAAGTATGTTTATTATAAAACTAGAAGTCACTCAGTAATGCTGACTTTTTATGTGTTTCCAGTTGGCAGGTAGCGTTGCTGGGGATGGCACGAGGCGGCTACTCAGCTCTTTTGGGATGGCATTCTCCATTTGATAATGCTGCAACGTCATGCGTTGAGGGCCCATAACGCACGCAACTCATCACGTTGCATGCCATTACGAGATTTCTTGAGGATTCCCATAAAAGGGATTACTTAAGAAATCTCCTTTAATTTTGATAATGTTGCCACGCACTGGAAGTGCGTGTGCATAGTACATGCAACAAAGTATGTTGCATGAGAGTGTCAAGAGTGTTCCATAAGGGTTCCGATGTACGGAATTACCTACGGAATATTCTTTAGCATAAAAATATAATTTTTTGAACTTAATATCTTCTATAGAGGTCACTGTGTATGACCCTATGGTTGCTGAGGATTCATATGAACGAGATTACTTACGTAATCAAAGGTTTCCTATGCTTCAGCAGCAATCATAGCGAAGATAGGCAAAGCAGAGAAAGCTGTATTTTGTAATCATGTCAATGATGTAATGACTTTATGAATGAATGAGAATGTATATTTTATTAATTCCGCTGCGTTATTTTATGATTATATACATTATGTATGTTTTACGTGCGATGAACCACCAACCGTAAGGCGCCCGGGAGCGGGGCCTTACAAGTTGGTATCAGAGCAAAAGTTTAAGTAAAATGGGTAAATTTTCAAAATAAACCTAAAACTTAAATTGAGAAATGGGACAGAAAGGGGATGAATGCTATCTGAGTAGCTGCGTGCCATCAGGTATTTTCTTAAAGATAATCAAAGTTATGTGCGCGTGTAATGTGGTTTGTGTGTGTTGTTAGATTTAGATACTGATGTAGTCAGTAAGGGTAATGCTTGGGGTGCGAAAAGTAGAGTAAGTGACTAATCACAACTGGCCACTGTAATTAGTAACTTACTGTACTTAACATAAACTGAGCTATTTCCTTGAATGACCGTGTTGGTATTTGAACCTTTAAGTGTGAGATAGAAGATGGTCGGTGGTAGATCATCTAAAGCCCCACTTGGTGGAGGCAGTGGCGGAAGTGGTGCGGAACCACGAGCCACAAGAGGAAGGCCTAGACGAGAGAAGGAGGTTCCTGAAGAACCTAATACTACTCCCTGGGGGGGAGTGGATGAGAGTGATGATTTGAGGGCCTCGGTGAAAGAGGCAGTGGTCGAGGAGGTGCACCAAGTCATGCAGACGATCTTACCGTCTGTAGTGACCGAGGTGATAAAAGCTGTACGCGAAGATGAGAGGCGAGGGAGGAATCGAGCCTCAGGGAGGCGGCAGCAGCAACAAGAGCCGAAAATGGTTCTTTCTGATGATGAAGAGGAGGAGGAGGAGGAGGCCGAGCATGAGACAACACAGGTTGTAACTACGGGGCATTTATGAGGTGCAAGCCCCCGACTTTTGATGGTTCTGGTACAGCTGCCGATGCTCACCAATGGGTGAGAGAGATGGAGGCGGTCCTCGATATCAGTGACTGCCAGGAGGATAAAAAGGTGAAGTTTGCTACCCATTCATTTACGGGGACGGCATTGTGCTGGTGGGACAATATTGTCCAGGCTGAGGGTAGCAGGGCCATTGGGAAAATGAAGTGGTCTGAGTTTAAGAGAATGGTGATCGAGGAGTTCAGTCCTCGACGGGAGATGGACCGAGTTGAGAGAGAGTTTCTGCAGTTGGAGGCAGGGACGATGACCCACCAACAATACACTGCCAAGTTCAACGATATGGCGCGTTTGGCCCCAGAGCAGGTGACGCCGGTGTCTCGAAAGATCAACCCGTATATTCAGGGGTTGCCAGCCGAAATTCGTTGGCATTTGATTTCCACTCGACCTTGTACTTTCAGGTCGGCGGTGGATTTGGCGGGAAGGTTGTACGATGAGCGAGCTGCGTTGGTGAAGGCCGAGGGTGGTAAGAAAGGAGGTGGCGAGAGGGGTTGGCAGGGAAAGAGGTTTGGTCGAGGTGATACCTCGACAAGTAACAAGAAGGCAAGGGAAGAAGATCGCCGAGTGGTCGCGAAGGGAGCAGGGTTGAGGAAGTGTGGGCAGTGTGGGAAAGAGCACTCGGGGGAGTGTAAGTGGGGATCCAACATCTGTTTCAGTGTGGGAGGACTGGGCATATGGCCAAGGATTGCCGAATGGGCAAGTGTTTTAACTGTGGGGAAAGTGGTCATATGAGCAGAGATTGCAAGAAGCCGAGGGCTGAGGGCTCAGGGGAGAAGAAGACGGGAGGAGAAGCACCGAGGGCAAAGGCTAGGGAGTTCACCATGACGCAGGAGGAGGCTAGAACGGACCCTGACGTTGTGTCTGGTACGTTCCTAATAGACCAAATTTTAGCCTCTATATTATTTGATTCGGGTGCTAGTAGGAGTTTTATTTCTACTACCTTCTGTGCTAAACTACCTGTTAGGAGTAAATGCCTCGATAAGTCCTTTGAAGTAGAAACCGCTATTGGTAAATCCACTAGGGTTACGGATGTGATAGAAGGCTGTGCCATAGAATTAGAGGGCCATAGGTTTGCTGCCAAGTTACATGTGATGCCTCTAGGAGGATTTGATGTAGTGTTAGGGATGGACTGGTTAGCAACCTACGAAGCGAATATCGTGTGCCGAAAGAAGATGATTAGACTGACGGTGACCGACGGAAGTCCGGTGACAATATATGGCGATCGAGTTACGACGATTCCGAAGGTGATCTCGATGGCGGTGGCGGGAAAGTGTATGAGGCGCGGATGTAGCGCCTACTTATGTTATGTAAAGAATGTAGAGACGCCAACACCACACCTATGCGATGTGCCAGTGTGTGTGTGACTTTCCAGACGTGTTTCCCGAAGACTTATCGGGATTGCCACCTGACCGAGAGATCGAGTTCCAGATCGACCTGATACCGGGTGCCCAACTTGTCGCAAAAGCACCATATCGCTTGGCTCCGACGGAGATGAAAGAGTTGATGGAGCAGTTGCAGGAGCTGCTGGATAAGGGGTTTATCAGACCGAGTATCTCACCTTGGGGTGCTCCGGTCCTGTTCGTAAAGAAGAAGGATGGTAGTATGAGGATGTGCATCGACTACCGCGAGCTGAATAAGCTGACGGTGAAGAACAGATACCCCTTACCAAGGATCGATGACTTGTTTGATCAACTTCAGGGTGCCAGTTGGTTTTCAAGGATAGATCTTCGATCGGGGTACCATCAACTGAAGGTGAAGGAGCAGGATATCCCTAAAACCGCCTTTCGTACACGCTATGGTCACTACGAGTTTCTTGTCATGTCTTTTGGGTTGACCAATGCGCCGCTGCTTTTATGGATTTGATGAACCGAGTGTGTCGACCAATGTTAGATAAATCAGTGATTGTATTCATCGATGATATCCTGATTTATTCAAGAAGTGAAGAAGAGCATGCCGGGCATATTCGGGAAGTATTGGAAACGTTGAGAAGGGAGAAATTGTACGCCAAGTTCTCCAAGCGCGCCTTTGGTTACGCGAGGTGCAATTTCTGGGTCACGTAGTGAATGCAGAAGGAATAATGGTGGACCCAGCAAAGGTTGAGGCCGTGATGCAATGGAAGTCACCGAAGACGCCAACCGAGATTCGCATCTTCTTGGGGCTGGCGGGCTACTATAGAAGATTTATTCAAGACTTCTCCAAGATAGCCTCACCTTTGACAAAATTGACTCGCAAGGATGTAAAGTTCATGTGGGGTCGAGAATAGGAGGACGCTTTTGAGGAATTGAAGACGAGACTGACACAAGCTCCTGTCTTGACATTGCCCGAGGGAAATGAAGACTTGGTGGTCTATTCGGATGCATCCTATTCTGGGCTAGGTTGCGTATTGATGCAACGCGGAAAGGTCATAGCCTATGCATCTCGACAACTGAAGACCCACGAAGTCAATTATCCCACGCATGACCTAGAACTAGCTGCGGTGGTTTTCGCGTTGAAGATTTGGCGGCACTATCTATACGGGACGAAGCGCACCATCTTCACGGATCACAAAAGCTTGAAGTACTTCTTCGAGCAGAAGGATCTAAACATGAGGCAGAGGCGGTGGTTGGAGCTGATAAAAGATTATGATTGTGAGATCCATTACCACCCGGGCAAAGCCAATGTGGTGGCTGATGCCCTTAGCCGGAAGGAAAGGCCCGAGCCAATTCAGGTGAAGGCTTATCAGCTAATTATGACCTCTGACATGATGACACAGGTTAAGGAGTTCCAAGACGAGGCTTTGAAGGAAGATCGTCTTAACTCCGAAAGGATGAGAGGTCTAGTTACAGAACTGGGTGAGAACACTCTTGGTGTTAAGACCCGATTTGGGCGAGTGTGGATTCCTCGGTACGGGGATCTACGTGGAAAGATCATGGATGAGGCCCATAAGACTCGATATTCAATCACCCCGGTGCTACCAAGATGTACCAAGACATGAAGAAAGACTATTGGTGGCCAGGCATGAAGCGTGATGTGGTGGAATATGTGAGTAAGTGCATGACTTGTTCATAGGTCAAGGCAGAGCATCAGAAACCGTACGGGAAGATCCAACCGTTGGATATACCCGAGTGGAAGTAGGAGCACATCACCATGGATTTCATCACGAAACTACCACGTACCCCGAAAGGGTATGATGCTATATGGGTGATAGTTGATCGATTGACGAAGAGTGCCCACTTCCTACCGATCCGCGAGACGTATTCATATGAAAGATTGGTGGATCTATTTATCAAAGAAATTGTAGCTCGTCATGGCGTACCGGTGTCTATTGTGTCTGACCGTGACACCTGGTTTACCTCCAAGTTTTGGAAGAGGTTTCATGATGCAATGGGGACGAGGCTACACATTAGCACGACATATCATCGCCAGACAGACGGTCAGTCTGAGAGGACGATCCAAACACTCGAAGACATGCTTGGAGCGTGCGTGATCGATTTTGGAGGAAGTTGGGACGATCACCTACCATTAGCAGAATTCTCTTACAATAACAGTTATCATGCCAGCATTAGCATGCCGCCCTACGAGATGTTGTACGGTAGGAAATATAGGACGCCCGTGTGTTGGGGAGACATTGGGCAGAAGGAACTGGGTGGGGTTGAGGTAGTTGAAGCAACGACTGAAAAGTTAGAAAAGATCAAAGCCTTCATGAAGGCGGCGAAAGACAGACAAAAGTCGTATGCTGACAAGAGGCGAAGACCGATAGAGTTCAAGGTCGGTGATCGGGTCATGTTGAAGGTCTCGCCTTGGAAAGGAATTATTAGGTTTCGAAAGCGGGGTAAACTGAGCCCGCGGTATATAGGCCCTTTCCGAATTATCGCCCATGTGGGAGAGGTGGCCTATAGGTTGGAACTGCCAGATGAGCTGAGTGGAATTCACCCGACCTTCCACGTATCTCATCTGAGAAAATGTTTAGCCGATGAAGATATGGTTGTACCGCTGGAGGATATCGAAGTAGACGAACGGCTCAACTATGTGGAGCAACCAGTAGCAATCATCGATAGAAAAGAGAAACGGCTAAGAAACAAAGTAGTTCCTCTTGTTCGCGTACAGTGGAAGCACAGGAAGGGATCTGATTCAACGTGGGAGACTGAAGAAGAGATGAGACAACATTACCCACATCTGTTCGAAAAATAACAGGTTTCGAGGACGAAACCTAAATAAGGGGGGTGGACTTGTAACACCCTGAAAATTATCTAATCGAGTCAAGTGATAGTGATGGGCTCGGATGAAAAACCATTATTACACCGAGTTAACCCTCCGGGTCACGAGTTTAACAAGTTTGGGGTCCCGGGAACGCCTGGCATATAAATAGATGGATCAGCTGAGCAATTCTCATTTTCACTCAAACGCCCATCTAGAGAGAGAAAGTGTAGAGAGAGAAAGTGTAGAGAGAGAAAGTGCCGGATTGAAGCTCGGGTGGTCAAGAATCGAAGGCTGGTGTTTGTGGACTCCTAAACTACAAGAATCAAGGTAAGAAACATATCTAAATTTCTACATTTGGTGAAAAACCCGAGTGTGGGTTTTTGAGGTTTTAAAGTGCCAAAAATCGCCCCAAAACACACGTTTTAGGGTAAGAAAACGTGTAATGAGCTTAGATATAGCTTCCTGGATGATAATCCAAGGGTTTGGGTGGAAAGGATTGGATTTTTGGGCAAAAACGAGCTGATTCGTAAATTTCAGCTCGTTCTGCGAATTTAAGGTCTCATCCAGCGAAACTGTAAGTTCGTCCAGCGAAACTGGAAGGATTTACAGCGAAGTTACAATTTCGCTTCGCGCGCCTAAACTATATTCGCCTGAGCGAAACTATAGTTTCGCTGATGACTATGCCAATGCCCAAGTTGACCTTAGATATTGCGAAACTAGGGAATTCCAACGAAAGTTGGGCGCTCGAGGTAGCGAATCTGTCCAGCGAAACTGGCAGAATGCTGCCCGGCGAAACTAGCAGCGAAACTGCTGATTTGCCCAGCGAAACTGCTGGTGAATTTACGGGCGAAACTACCTGCGAACTTAGTAGTGAAATTAGGCAGAAATTAACTCTTTTGAGTGTTAACTTATCTGCAGGCAGTGTAGTGTGACCCGCGACTTTAAGGCTTGATTGAGAAGCTGCTTGTCAAGCACAGGTGAGTTCTAGGACCCCTCATTTACTGATTTTAAATGATTTTGGGGGCTGGAACACATATAAACTTGTTTATTGACGTATGTATGTATGGCCCATTGGGGTATAATGTACTGTTATACGTCCAAGGTATGGTTGTGGACTCGATATGTTATATAAGGTCCTAGTATGAGTCCCCACGATCTTGGAGGGACAGTTAGTGCTACCGCACTCAAGATGACGCGTAGTAAGTCCCGGTTTCGGGAAGGATACGGGAGTAGCTCCTTACATGGAATTTACGTAAGTGCCTAGTGACGATTGATGATGTAGGCTATGTATGTACGAGGTTATATATGATGATGTATGATGATGCATGTATGATGTTATGTATGACGATGTACGTGTGATGCTATGTATGATGATGTATGTATGATGTGTGTGTTCCTTATAATAACGCGTGAATATCTTTCTATGGCTTTACGTATTAATGAAAGAACGAACGAAGTATTATGTAACGTAAAGTGAAAGATAATGAAAGGGGAACACGATGACGAATGCACGTATTAATGAATGAACGAATGATTAAAAGATGATGAATATATACATTAACGAACGAATTAACGAAAGATGACTTGCAAACATTGGATAAGTTTAACGGGTCCTCCTTAGTGATTGACCATATGTATGTTATCCCTACCGCTTACCTCTAGTACCGTGGCATACGTTTTGTTGTTCATTTAATGACTTCGACCCGATAGCTAATAACGTTCGGGGTATAGCAGATGGTAGTCGTACAAAAGATATCCAGTGTGCAAGAAAAGATGTAACGGGGTCCTTGTCATTCGACCACAGTAATCATGGCTGCGTGCCATGAAGTGGGTAAAGCCTGACAGGACCAAAACGAGAAGTGAAAGATAACGATGTATGACGAACGAACGAATGAACGAATGAGATAATGAAGATATTATCTATATGTATGTACGATGTATGGTCACGTGTAAAGAATGAACGGTTTTAATATGAACAAAGTATGTTTATTATAAAACTAGAACTCGCTCAGCAACGCTGACTTTTTATGTGTTTCCAGTTGGCAGGTAGCGTTGCTGGGGATGGCACGAGGTGGCTACTCAGCTCTTTTGGGATGGCATTCTCCATTTGATAATGCTACAACATCATGCGTTGTGGGCCCATAACGCATGCAACTCATCACGTTGCATGCCATTACGAGATTTCTTGAGGATTCCCATAAAAGGGATTACTTAAGAAATGTCCTTTAATTTTGATAGTGTTGCCACGCACTGGAAGTGCGTGTGCATAGTACATGCAACAAAGTATGTTGCATGAGAGTGTCAAGAGTGTTCCGTAAGGGTTCCGATGTACGGAATTACCTACGGAATATTCTTTAGTATAAAAATATAATTTTTTGAACTTAATATCTTCTATAGAGGTCACTGTGTATGACCCTATGGTTGCTGAGGATTCATATGAACGAGATTACTTACGTAATCAAATGTTTCATATGCTTCAGCAGCAATCATAGCGAAGATAGGCAAAGTAGAGAAAGCTGTATTTTGTAATCATGTCAATGTTGTAATGACTTTTATGAATGAATGAGAATGTATATTTTATTAATTCCGCTACGTTATTTTATGATTATATACATTATGTATGTTTTACTTGCGATGAACCACCAACCGTAAGGCGCCCGGGAGCGGGGCCTTACATTGTGGAACATTGGTTTTCACTGGAAGTTGCATTATTCTCTAAGTGTGAAAACTCAAAAAAAATTAGATTTTCTAAGTGTTAATATGTTTCATATGCTTAATTAAGTTATATTCAAAGTGTTAAAATCATGATTGTTTGTGACTATGCAGATGGCACAAATGATTTTTAATAAAAATCATAATTGTGTTGCATACTTAGACGATGTTCCAGAAGGAAAGGAATTATTTACATCGATGATCGAAGGACTGAAGAATTCTCGCATAGTGTATGCTATATCTGCTGACCCAGCCATATATTCCGAGTTGATAGATTCTTTCTGGAGCACTGCGGCTCTAGAAAAAGACCAAGCTGGTAATCAAGTTATCACTGCTACTGTCAAGGATAAACAAGTGATAGTTTCCCAATCTATACTGAACCGAGTTCTTCTGTTTGATGACCAAGAGGGTGGACCAACACGACTGGATGATGATTTAGTGATTGACTGTCTAACTCGTATAGGATACGAGTACAGATATCCCAGTCTGGAAAAAAAGTGGCTACCACCGTATTGGAAGTATCTTTTCAATGTGGTGATTCACTGTTTGAGCAATCTTAAAGCTGGCATGGATAGTTTGAGTGCTGTTTTTGGCTCATTATTAGTATCTCTGGTTGATGATCTACCTTTCAGTATCTCTGGAGTAATTTTCCAGGAGATGGTGAAAAACGCCACAGCCAATCCAGGAAGGAAGTTTATTATGTACCCTAGATTTGTCTAGCTGGTGATCAATGATGCTTATCCTGAGCTTGCCATTCAGAGATCTCCTAAATACGTTGTACAGACTATTAAGATGGAGATTTTCACCCATCTCACTGGAGCAAGAGGTAACAAATGCTCTGGTGAAAGTTTTGCAAAGATTGGAAAATTTTCTGAGATAGAGGAAGATGTTGGTGGGTTAGGAGGAACTGCTCAATCTGAAGAAGCACAGACTGGCACGTCTGCATCTGGTGCTAGAGATGATTTAGACGAGGAGATTGAAAAGTTATTTGAGGATGAGCCTGTAAATGCAGAAAGAATGGAAGGAATCGTTCATTATGCATCTAGTTCAGAGACGGCTAGTGATCAAATAGGGAATGTTCCCTATGTGATCCAAACTGATCAAAAACCATCTACTCCAACCTCTTCAAGACCTAATGTTGAAGACAGGGATACGGATTATGTCCTGGATGATTCTCCTAGTACATCAATGAGGAGAAAATGTATGGCAAAGAGAAGAGATTTCCTGGCAAGAAAAAGAGGTCGAGGTATTATTCCCAGGAGACCACGAACTCATGTGGTTATTTCTGAGTCTGAACAAGAGCAGACTGCTGTTGAGACTACTTCTGCTCCTGAAATAGAAACAATTCCTGTTTCTGAAGCAGCTAATATTTCTGAATCTGGTTTCTCTACTTCTCCTAGGCAAGAAAATTTAGGGTTTGATGTGGATACGTTTTTGAATACTCCTCCAGATTTTCAAGGGAGAGAAGAATCAACCAGTACTCCTTGTTCAATAACATTAGAAGAAAGAGTAAAGAACTTGGAGAAAGAAAGTTTTGAGAATGTTAAACTGATTGCTGAATTGAAAAAGGAAAATGAAGAAAAGACAAAGTTGATTAACATGATTCATCTTGATTCAGCCATTAAAGACACAAGAATAGTCTCTCTCGAACAACAAATGAAGAGCTTGTTTGATTATTCTTCAGGGTTGGAGAGACAGCTGAATGAGCTTAGAGAATTTATATCTCAGACTTATTTTCATCAACCACCTGTCATAAGGTCTACTACGGTGATTGGAGAGTCAAGTAGGTGTTCTCAAAGCCCATCCCCTGCTGAAACTGTTCCAGAAAGAGAAACGGTCAACAAAGCTCAAACTTCTAATGAACAGCCAAGTGTTAGTACTACTGAAGATGTTCCAATTTCATCTGAAGTACCTATAACTGAAGCTTTCACTTCTACATCTTTCGTTGAGCAAGAACATATGATGCCTTTGCCTGTTGTTAATGAAGAAGAGGATGAAGATTTGATTGATTATGGGGATTCAGATGATAATGAGGATAATGATGATGAGGATGATGATGACAATAATGATGATGATGGTGGAGATGATGGTGGAAATGATGGAGGTAATGATGATGGAAATAATAATGATGATGATGGTGGTGATGCTGCAGGTTTATCTTCGAGTCCAACTGGTGATACTAACACTGATAATGTCAATCGACCAAGTGTTAGTGATCCGGAAGGATATGATCCACTTGACCCTGCTACTGAAAGTTTGTATGAAAAGGAATTGTATTCTTTTCAACAATCTTCATCAAGTGTTGTCGAAGAAGATTTGATGTGTTTGATGATTTGGATGATCAGAATGAATATACGGATATATTTGGGAACAACCTTCAGGAGTTATTCAAAGATATTAATCTTGAAGAAGGAGAAATCCCAACTGAGACTGTGAGTGGTTCAACTCCTGCTGTTTCAACCAAGAAAGATTCTACTGGTCAAATTGCATTATACACTAGAGAAGGCTTAATGTTTAAAGAACCACCACCACCTACTGAAGCTCATTTTTTGTTCATTTCAAAACCAAAACAAAAGTATGGTGAAATGTCTCATGTTATCAGTTGGGGATATGATGGAGAGAAAAGGTTGTATGTGATAAAAAGAAAGAATAGAGAGATTGATTATCTGAAGAGCACACAAGACTTCCATACTCTACGTGCTGCTGATCTTTACTCTATGGGCAAAGCTCTTTTTTTCAATGAAAGTAACCACAGTGAAGCTAAATTGATAAGATCAATGATACGAAGGGAGATGCGAACAAACTTCAAGGACTTTAAAACTGCCAAATCGAAGGTGATTGATGACTCTACAAGAATAGATAAAAAGACTAAAGCTCCAATGAAAATAAGAGTCTATCAACATCCAATATTCATCAGAAAAGTCCCGGTGCACGCTCCAGTTCCTCCTAATTCTTTGAAGCAATTACTTTCATGGAGATGTGAGAAGGATTCAGGTCATGCTGTGATCAGATGTACTGATAGATCATTTAGAATCATTGATCCAGCTGACTTAATGAAGTTTGGCAAAAACGACTTACTCAAGCTATTACACTGCCCCATTTCAGCTGATGAGTCAATTTACTTTCTATCTTGTCAGTATGTGTGGATGACGGATCGAATCCTTCGGAACAAATGGTATGCTTATTCAGGATTTACAAAAGGGCTAACGTTGATTTTGATTAATGATGTTTCATCGAGCCTAGGGGAGATTGTAGAAGACTAATCAAGGATCGGCAAAACATTTGAAGATTGAATAAAGACTAATTCTGAAGAAAGCTTATGCGAAAGACAGATTCACGCGAGAAGCAGCTCTCACGCGACAACTGACTCCACTCGAAGGACTGGACCCGCGCGAAAGGCTTAGCCGTACGACAAGCCAGTCGCGCGAGAACTGTTTTGTTTAGTATAAATAGCTTAGTTTTCATTTTGTAATCAAGATTTTGATCATTTTATCACTTCTGTACTGTGCCATTTCGCACAAGACCTGTAATAGGTTGCTTTTGTTCAATACAATATCTTTTGTGATCAACTCGATTCTTCTTTCAATCCAATCATGTTTACATTCCGCATTCACATGATTGAGATCGTGTGTTGATTGTTTCTTAGGAGATTTTCACGGTTTTACAAAATGATCAGAAATCTATGTGAACAGCAAATACAAGAAGAAGAACAGGCTGCTGCATCTACACATATTCCTGAAAAGGGTCAAACTGAAGAAGCTCCACAAGAGGATGAAATGCCTGAACCCTCTTCTGGCCCAAGCATGCAAACATATGCCAGAAGAAAGAGCTGTTTTGATGCAAAGGCCAAAGGAAAGAGGCCAATTATAGATGATGAAACAGTGAAGAAGAAGCAAAAAGATGACCCAAGGAGTCTAGCAGCTATTGCTGAATTCTTGGAAGAATATGAACAAGCAGAAGCCTTATTGAAAAAGAAGGCTGAAGTAATTGATTTAGAGGAAGGTGAAATTCCAGGTGGATACATGGTTGATAAGCCAGTGATCAGTAAAATCCCTGTGAATGAAGAAACTTATGTTTTTGAAAAGATTGAAACGGCCAAGTCTGATGATTTGATGAAAAAGGTCGTATTTCTGATTGATCATGGTTATGACCCTGATGAAGTCTTTGGGATGACATATGAAGGGATGCTAGCAGAAGACGACAAGCTAAGCCAGCTGCTAGATCTAACTTTTGAAACAGAGTATGAGAAAACTCTATCTCCCAAAGCTTCTGAAGTCAAGGCAACAAAAGCCAATCCTGCTACCCCTCCTCAACCTATGTACCCTGATCCCTACAGCATGTCATATAAGGAGATGAAGGATTATCTGTCTGCTCAAGGATTCACCAAAAGAAAATTGGGGAACATGAAAACCAATTCCCTGAGGGCTGCTATCCTTAGGATGATTCTTGAAAAGAAAGATAGGTTGAAGAAAATGGAGGAGGAGATCATCAGAACCCAACCAAGAACAAGAGTTTCAGCTCAAGAAATGAGCCTCACTCAGGGAGATCATGATTCCTTGGCACCCATTCTCCATAGATACCTAGAGTGGTTTGCTGAGCCTTCACAACTGGAACTACATGAAGGACTCACAACTGCTGAAATGATAAAGGGTGTGTCTACTCCAAAAGGCAAGACAGATCAGAAGATTATTTCCTGGAAGTATGACAGTGATTGGAATATGTTCATGGTGAAGAAAATATCAGGATTAGTCCAATTTTTCATAGATTACTCTGCTCTTGTGAATTCTCTAATGATCCATGATCTCAAGGAACTAGCCAATTTAAGATTGATAAATCATGGGGCTATATTCAGGGGATATTAGTTTGAGGACATTCTGAGGATGTTCAAGAGAACTGACAACTTCAAATCATTGAAGGCTATCTGCATGAGAAAGGATAGATCTTTTGTCAATCCCTTTGAGAAAAAGAAAAGAAAACCAGCTGTAGAAGTGGTATTCCCTGAGCTTAGGGTAAAGCCCACTGAATCCTTGAAGAGGAAGATGGTTGCTGGTACTCACACTTCTGTGCCAATTTCAAATGTTTATTATGATAAGAAAACTTATGGGTTGGTGATTGAAAGGAAGTGTGGAGGAAAAGAAGGAGCTGAAATTCGACTGTTCAGTGGATATGAAGTGAAACTGCTAGATGAATCATATTTCCACTACATATATACAAGGCACTTCAGGGAGATTAGAAATAAGCTTGGTGAAGCTGACAAGTACTTCTTTCTCAAGTGCATCAAACTCCTGAAGATGGCCTATGGCAAGATCATCAAGAAGAAAGAGCAAAGGAGGAAGAAGAAGACTCCTTTGCAGTTTGGTAACATTGTGAAGTTAGAGGTCAATGCTGATGGATCTTTACTGATTCACAGAGATGGGCTATCAACTGTGTCATTCTGGTAGCCTGTCTCATTGAAGAAGCTGCCTATTGAAGCCATCCATACTATGAGCCAAATGAAGATCCATGTACTAAGCAGAGAGAAGCTAGATGAAGCAAGACAGTTCTCTAATATGATCAAGGCCATACTGGATCCTTCCTACACAGACCTAGCTCCAGTGTCATCTCCTCCTACTACACAAGACCCAGCAGAATCCTCACAACCAGATCCAACCTCAAACCCTTGAAGCACTTAGGCTGTATAATCCTTAGGGGGAGTATTCTTGGACCCTGAAAGGATCATACATGCCAATTTTCAGGTGGATGGTTATTCTACTGGAAATCTCCCCAAGTCCAAGAAGAAATGCGGATAAAGAATTTTATGCATAAGAAGAAAAAGAACAAGTGTCGGATATCCACATTTGTCAATGCGGATGACCAAGAACAAATGCTGATAAGTATTTGTTCTTCTGCATTAACAAATGGGGAAAGCCGATGAAAGGCAGACAAGGCATTTGTTCATCCGCATGAACTAATGCGGATGACCAGCAACAAATGCGGCTGTTTGCTCATCCGCATTGACTAATTCTGATGACCAAACACTAATGCGGCTGATAGAAGACCAATGCTGATGTAGAGTTACTCATCCGCATCAGTCAATGCGGATGACAAAGAACAAATGCTGATGAAGACTTAGACTAAGGGTAGTTTAGTCTTTTTGTACAAGCTGTAAGTCAGCCTATAAATAGAATAGAATCCTCGTATGTGAGGTAACTTTGTTGTGACTGTTTACACAACTTTTAAGAAAAGACAATTAGAATATACTTTGTTTTCTCCCATGTTAGCTGTCTTGTTACTGTAGCTTGCTAAACATTAGCATTTACTCTGTAACAGTTCATCTAATCAATACAAGAATTCATTTATGAGTATATCAAGTGTTTTATGATCATTGATTGCCTGATTCCGCCTTTCAATCTTTGACTCAATCATCATATTCGATCCTTGTTGATACACATCAACAGAGAATATCATTCTCAAACCCAGTCATTATCTTCCTCATAATCAGTCGTATGTGAATCAGAATTGCTGCATGTATCATATGATTCTTTTACAATTTCTTTTTATACCTTAATTTCATCAGATTTTGATTTTTTACATTAGTAATTTTAAATTCTGAGGAAGATGTTCCTGTTTCATTTGGTTTAGAAATCTAAATTGGGATGAAAGATAGGATAGGATGAGAGTGGAACTTTTAAAAAGAATTTGAGTCTGTACTTCTTACTGAAGTTTCATTTGAACATTCATTCTTTTCATTAACATGAGCATTGATAACATTTGGAACTGAGCTAGAAACAGCTGATGATGTATGCGATGGACTAGAAATAGAACTACAAAATCCATCGTCTGAAACAGACTGGGATGCAAAACTACTTAAACTAGTGTCTTTCAAATACGTTTTGGAATCAGAAAAACTATGACTAGAGCTGCCCAAACCACTACTACTACCGTAACCATAATCCTCTTGAATTTTCTTATGATTCACTCCTTCTAGACCTGCATGCAAACTGTTAGTATTATTCTGAATCAGATCATGCTTTGGATGCGGTGTAGGCATAGGTGAATAGCAATAAGTACATGGAGGAGGATAAACATAAGTGGTTTCATCAGATCCCAGCCCGGTTTTAAGTCTAGCCCCATTTGCTTCTTGCAAAGATCCTCATGTTTCATCCCAGATATCGTCCATTTTTCATGCTTGGTTTTTAATTTACTTGTTTCAAACTCAGCAAGAGTAACACGCTCTGTTAGTGACTCAATTTCAACATTTCTTTCCAAAAGATTTCTCTATAAGTGCTCGTTTTCTTTTAAAGACTCATTTAATTTAATAAACTATTTAGACTCATTTATTTGATGTTCCTTATTTATTTGTTTTAGCTCTTTTTTGTTTTCTAATAATAACCTATTTTCTTTGTAAACCCCAAATAATCTAATTTTACATGGAGAAGAACATATATCCTGAAATACCTTATGATAAAAACCAATGACTACTTTCTCGGCAGCCAGGGCCTTTTCACACTGATAGACTGGTTTGTTCTTCTTCCTTTCTTCCTCTTCCTTCTTCTCAACTTCCATGCTAGCTCTCTGATCTTCACCTGCTTCATCTTTCACCTCTTCCTTTTCTTCCAGCTTAAACTATTTCCTGTCAACCTGCTTCAGCTTTTCACATTCTTCAACTTCTTCAACCTTCAGTTCTTCAACAACCATTGCAACCACATCTTTGAATACACAAGCTTCTTCCATCAGAAGCTCATCACAGGCTTCTTCCATAACCTCAGCTTTGAATTCACTGAATGGATCAAACTTTTCCACTAACTCCTCCTCCATACTTACCACCTCAGCTACTAACGCTTGATTGATCTCCTCCTTTATTTCTGCAATCTCAACACTCCAATCAAAGTTGGAAATCAGGGATGTTTCTTTCTTCTGCATGGCTTCTTCATTTTCTGCTATTAGGATAAACTTTGAGGTTCCAGTCATTCTTTGATCAGTGACGATGGGAGATGGACATTCTCGTTTAAAGTGACCCAACTGCTTGCAATTGAAACATTTCAACTTTGACTTATCAAAACCAAATTTGGAATTTTGATTATGATTGCCAAAGTTCCTTCTACCAGTGCGCTCCATAAATCTCCGTGCACGCAGTGTGAGCATGGCCATTTGCCATTAAATGTCAGTTTCCTCTAAATCATCAGGATCCACCTGATACATATCTTTAACAATTACCCCTTGCCCTTAAGTTCTCCAGCAACCAAAGCGTCATACCTATGAACAAACATCCCGAACAGTGCCAGGGTATCAGTAGGAATTTGAGTGGTGACCGTTGTCTTTAAGCTTGAACCAACACTTGTAGGTCCACCACTTGCCTTGTCTGACATACCCATTCTTATGGATCCGCTATAAGCTGGACCATACATGGTCGAGTTCGCAGTGGATGAAATCAATGCAGCATTTTGTGGATGTACATTGGTTGGAACTAAAGATTGATTGTATTCCCTCCTCTTTAGATTCAAGTCAAAAGATTTCAGTTTGTTGATCACATCCATAAGCTTGTAATTAGCAAAGTTTCTTTTCTGCTTTAGCATTCTTACTTGTAAGCTCCATTGGGGTGGAAGAGAGTCCAAGAGCTTGGTCATCTGCTCATGATTACCCAACTGATCATCATACTTCTTTAGGGTGCTTGAAACAGACAAAAATCGATTAGTAAGATCAGTAAAGCTTTCATTCTTATGTCTAACGAATGAATTCAACTCCTTCTCAGCTTGGGCTTCCTTGTCCTTCTTCAGATCTTCATTTCTATCATAGAACTCACATAGAGCATCATACAAGGACTTTGCACTTATGTACTCCGCAAAACGATTGTATATGTCTTGTGATAAGCATAAGGTCAAGGCCCCAAAAGCTTTCTGATATCGATCGATTAACTTAATATCTCTCTTAGAGAAGGTTGAAGAGTCAGTGTTCTCCCTGGTTTGTTCCCTGACAGTTACCATTAGAGTGTATGGACCTTTCATCATAGATTCCCATTTATTACAGTCTGTGTTGAAGAAAAAGGCCTTCAAGCACCGCTTCCAATCTTCAAAATTGTCTCCGTTAATAAGCCTCAGTGGCCTATTTATTGCAACACCTTCCAAATGAGAGATGGTAATTTGGTTGATGTCATTGTCAAAGTAAAAGGCAGATTCATTGAATTTCAGTAAATTCGCCCGTAGATTCACTCGTAGTTTCGCCCGTAGATTCGCTTAGCAAACGGGCAGCAGTTTCGCTAGGCAAATGCTGTAAAATTCCTAGTTTCGTGCACAGTTTCACCGAATCTAGTAGAACTTTCGTTCCAAGACAAATTCACCAGCAGTTTCACTTGCAGGCTTGACTAAGTGAGGTGAACTTTCGTTCAAACTTTGTAAATTCGCTAGAATCCACTGAAAATTCAGGAAATCACTAAAAATGGTAGTTTCGCTGGAGCTATACTAGTTTCACTGGATGCAAAACTAATTTCGTGAGATGAATAAAACAACCTGTTCGATCTAAAAATCAATCTGAAATCACCCAAATCACTATTAATTAGTGATTGGATAATTAGGATAGCTTCCTATACTCAAACACAGTATTTTAGGAAAGGTTTTCAAGCTATAACAACACTCTAATGATATAAAATTGATGAAACATTGATTTCTTTAAAAAAACCCTTTTAAAACCCAATCAATGACCACATCAAGAGCACTATGGCTCTGATATCATATTGCAGGTCCATTATGATCGAAAACAATGTAAATGATGTAATATAACCACAAATCCCAGTAAAATATAATATAAACAATGATCTATGAAAAGTGTTTGAATGTAAAACCATTTAAAAATCAAACAACATTCAAAACAAGGCTCAAAGATGACAAACAAATAATTTCAGCCAAACCGACAATAATCTGAGTAATGCAAAAGTATATTCTGAATTAGGGTTGTGCAAAACTTGCACAAACTGGTTATAAGTTTCATATATATAATAAGGATAGTTTCGCTGACAGTTTTGTTGGGTACTAAAAATGTCCTAACCAACAACATATATTCACCCCGCTGCGAAACACAGTTTTGCCGGGTGACCTAAGTCAGCTGACTACCAGTAAAACTATAGTTTCGCTGCTAGTAGTGAAAGTATTACAAAAACTAAAACTAATAATTAATTACATACAAAGGATAAACTAACATTAAACCTATAACAAATAAATCAAAATAAACAAACCAACTAAGGTGAGTCCAACTTGTACTTGATCTTCAAAGACTCATGGTAAGATTCCTTATGAGCTTCCTTTTATTGGTTTCCTTGTATCATTTGGATGTCCTTGCACCATCTTGAATACTAAAGATCAAGTTGCCAAATTTTATGAGAAATCAAATGATGGACACTTTATCAGATACTCTTCCTAGCTAAGGCTTATAGAGTATACAATCTCATAATTAGAGTAGTTGAAGAATCAACCAATGTGACCTTTAATGAGAACACTCCCAGTGTAAAAGATTCAGGTCCTGATTGGCTATTTGATCTTGAATTAGTTACCAACTCTTTTAGCAAATATTGTGAGAATGTTCAGGATCTACACGTAACTTATTAATAGGAGATCCTGACCTAAGATTTGAGCTGAGAAGACCAAGCAGGAATACTACTTCAACTCTAGGAATAACTAACACTACAGATGGAGTTCCTATCAACACAACCATGACCAATCCAGTTGATACATCTGAGTGCCTACTAATTCAAGTTTAGAGGCACAAAACTCAAATGAAGGAGCTTCTACTGTAGGAGGAAATGATGGTGGTGACAGTGATCGGGATTTTTTTGATGTTGATAACTATTCCATCAAAGATAACATCAATGATGTCACACACTCATTGGATAAAGTCTCTCTTATAAGTGTGTTGATGTGGCGGGTGACACTTCATTGCCAGATCTAAACATCAAAAATTTGGATCTGTCAAATTAACTTGTTATGATCCCTTATCTCAAGATCCATAAATCACACCACACCATAAAAATCATTAGAAATGTTAACACAGGGGTGAGAACTAGGGGACAAACCCATGACAAAAATGTTTGTCTATACTCTTGTTTCTTATCTCAGATAGAGACAAAGAAGGTTGATGAGTCTTTGAAGGATGGAAGTTGGATTGAAGCAATACCGAAGGAGCTGCTTCAATTCAAAATGAAAATGGTTTGGAACCTATGTCCCCTTTCTCAAGGGAAGACTACCACAGGAACCAAATGGGTTTTTAGGAATAAGAAGGATGACATAGGACTTGTCATCAAGAACAAGGCTAGACTAGTTGTATAAAGTTACACAGAAGAAGAAAGGATAGACTACACATATGTTTTTACTCCAGTGGCAAGACTTGAAGCAGTTAGGATATTCCTCGCTTTTGCTGCATCCAGGAATTTCAAGGTCTACCAACTTGATGTCAAGTGTGCCTATCTACATGGGGTAATAGATGAGGAGGTGTATGTCAAACAACCACCTGGCTTGCAGAACCGGATCATCCTGATTATGTTTTCAAGCATGATAAAGCTCTTTATGGGCTGCACCAAGCTCGAAGGAAGTGGTATGAGACACTATCTCAGTATCTCTGTCAGCATGACTACAGGAGAGGTACTATAGATGGAATACTCTTCATCAAAGGAACATGGAATAACTTGATGATGGTTTAAGTTTATGTAGATGACATTATCTTTGGGTCAACAATCCAAAGCTCTGTAAAAACTTTGAGAAGCCGATGAAGAATAGATTTGTAATGAGTGCCATAGGGGAACTCAATTTCTTTCTATGAATTCAACTAAAGTAGGTTGACAATGGCATCTTCATAAGTCAACAAAAGTATGTGCAAGACATACTTACAAGATTCAACATGACTGAATGTAAGGTTGCAAAGACACCTATATCTATAAGCCACTCCCATGGACCTGATCTTGAGGGGGAGTATGTAGATGAACATCTTTATAAGGCTATGATTTGGTCTCTTATGTACCTCATAGCTAGCAGGCCTAATATCATGTTTGCTACATGTATATGTGCAAGATATCAAGCCAACCCCAAGATGTCACACCTGGTTACTGTCAAGAAGATTCTTATATATCTTAAGGTGCTCCTAAGATAAGCCTTTGGTATCCAAAGAATTCTGAATTTAACCTGCATGCCTATACAGATAGTGACTATGCTGGTTGTAACATGACTGCAAAGTCTACATCTTAGGGGTGTCAATTCAAGGGTGTAAGGATAGTCTCGTGGCATTACAAGAAACAATCCTATGTGTCTGCATCGACTACTGAAGCTAAATACGTTGCTGATGCTAGCTGTTGTGCTCAAGTGCTTTAGATTCAAAATCGGATGTTGGACTATGGATTCAACTTCAAGGAGACTCCAATACACATAGACAACAACAGTGTTATATCTATCATAGAGAATCCTGTGCAGCAATTAAGGACAAAACACATCAATAGGTATCATTTAATTAGAGATAATTTTGAAAAAGGATTGATAAAACTAGGGAAAGTTAAGAAAAATGAACAATATGCTGCTATATTCACAAAGGCTATTGATGAAAAGAGATTTAAATATCTTGTATCAGCTATCGGGATGATTAAATTTGAGTAGATTTTCTTAAATCTTAATTCAAGAATATTTATAAAACATGTGTGTACGTTCTAAGTTGTCTAAACTATCACCTATATAAGCCCAGTTTACTTTGGAAGAAACATTTTCAAATGATATTTCTTAGAAGTTTGGAAATTTTTTTAAAATATTTTCTTTCGAAAGAAATTAACATTGTCTTTAGAAGAATATTAAGTCTTCAAATTAGATAACTACCTATAAGAAATTTATATTCAGAAGAAATTTTGATATATATTCCAAAACAAAAATATGCTTCTAAGTACTTATATGCTTTTGAAGGAAAAAATTTTCCGAAAGCAATTAAGTCTTGAAAGATTTATTCTCTTAAGAATAAAACTTTCAAGTTTTAATATATTCTGAAACCAAATATCTCTCGGAAGAGAAAACACTTTAAGTATTTTTTTTTCCGAAGTATATTTCCATAAAGCTCAGGAATATCATCTGAACTTAAAATTGGCTTCAGAAATTTATATAAAAACTTCCAAAGACAAAATACCTTCAGAAGATTTTCCACTTCAACGAAACTACCTTTTTGGGCACCTTCTTCAGATGTGGGACCGACATTTGGATTTCAAACGTATCCTTTTGCATTAGCTTTGTCTCAAATCCATTTCATATATATACGCTCAATGGTTCCCTCTCTTTCACTATCTTCTTACAAACTGCCTTTGTTCTTATCTTCCTTCACATCAAAGCTACCTCAAAATGGCCAACCTTGATCGATGAAACCAACCTGATTTTTTCATGCACTTACACAGGCAACATAATCATGTTGCTCTATTGAAATCTGAGAAAGATCTTGGTTTCTCAAAGGTTTCAAGCTTCTTAACTTTTTCCAACTACTTCACCTCCCCTACCATAGATCTTCCACTCTATGAGGACCAACTATTAGAGTTCTAGAAGACCTGCCAAGAGGTCAATATGGATGGGGAGAAGGAACTATCTGCCACAGTGTAGGGGAGGACAATCTTTATCACACCATCCTCCATAAACACACATCTAAGGTTGGATGATGTAAAAGGTGATTTGTTCTTCCCTAAGTCTATTGTTAACCACGCCTTTGGACAAATGGGCTATGAAGGTGATTACTCTATAAGAACCTTCAAAAAGGGAATGGTCTCCTCCCAGTGGAAGTACCTCCTCAATGATGCCGTCTGCAGTTTATCCAACAAGCATGGACGATGGGACCAAATTCCTGAAGACCTTTCCTATGTAGTCCATGGGATGGTTCAGGAGGTCAAGTTCAGGTATTCACAATTATTCTACACTAATTTACTTGCAAACTTGGACTCCTTAGAATATTACGTGTTCCCTATATATGTCCAGCATATTGTTAATTGTGAATTGGTCTCACAGTTAAGGGGAATAGGTAATGTTCTAAAATTAGGACAGACAAAACCTGACATCTTTACGAAAATAAGAAAGCCTATTGTTGGCTTCTCAATGGTTGAAACAACCCTTGTCCCAAATATGTTAGAGGTCATTGATCAAGGTGACAACCTAGCAGCACCAGCTAGTGTTAAACCCACACCTTGTACCTCTCAATAACCCACATAGCCACAAATAACCATCACCTACTAAAAAAAATCCAAACGAACCCCTTCACAAGCTACTCAGCTTGTGCAGGCCCCCATATCACTACCTATGCAGGAGGAAGTGGACACTGGAGCTCCCACTTCCCCTGAGGAGCAAACCACTCCCATTCCACCAATCATTAGTTCTGAGGTTCCTCATGCTTAGCCTGATGAGCTCACAACCCCAACAGCTTTAAGTCTTCACTTAGAGTCTCAAAACTCTAATGAACAAGCTTTAGGGGAAAGTTACCATCCCCAGTCTCTAGATCTTAACCAACTAATTCCCAATCTAGAGTTCTATGATAATGAGGACATGGGCTTCAGTGAGTACCGTGAGTCTCTCTTCTCCACCCCTATTTAAGGAGAGATAAGTACTCCTACACCCATGTCTAGCCCACATCATCCACCCACTACTGGGGTGGATCTTCTTGAACATGTTCAGAAGATCCATATGGAAGAGGCCCTTATTTCTAAAAGTGGTTACATCGTTAAGAACTCAACCATGGTAACCCAACCCTTTGGCACTTCACCTGAAGCTATCATGGTGTAGGGGAAATCCAACGGCCATGAACAAAGTGATGGTGATGAGGAAGAAAACTTAGGTCTAATTCTCTCTTCCCCCGCGATTCTTCTTATGAAGATAAAGGGAACATGAGACTAAAGGTGCAAAAACTGACTAAAACCTCCACCAATTTAGTCTCCAAGGCTAGTCACCTAGAATCTCAGGTGACTACCTTGCAAAGAAGGGTCCATGATCAGCAACTTGAGATCTCTGATCTCAAAGAGAAACTAGTTGGGAGACCTTTAAGGAGGACCCACCTCAGCTATGCAAGAAGGTGATGCTACCTAAAACAAGGAGAAAGTCCAAGCAATAATGAAAACCTGGTAGTAAAACAAGGAGAAAGTCCAAGCAATAATGAAACCTGGTAGTTTTTCTTAGAATATGGACATTGAGGATTCACCAATCTCACTTGAAATTGTCCATAC
Source organism: Flaveria linearis (assembly GCA_024085815.1). Lineage (NCBI taxonomy): Eukaryota > Viridiplantae > Streptophyta > Magnoliopsida > Asterales > Asteraceae > Flaveria > Flaveria linearis. The sequence continues at coordinate 40,097,430 of CM044003.1, read as the reverse complement.
TTAGTAACCTCCTCAAGTCCACATGTTGTGGAGTCACTCATACAAAAGTCTGTTTGAGGTATGTCTGCCCCACCCTATTATATAGAGAATGAAATACTAGGGTGGAGCTATGATGCTGATAGGAGAGCCCTAATACTGCTTAAACTTCAGGGGCATCAACAGGTCTTCAATATAAGATCCTAAAGTACTATGACAGTCTTCCTCTAGTCCATATGTCACTTGCATACACGTGTCTTGAGCACACACTAGTTGTCGTTGAATGTTGGTGACTTAATAATAATTAACAATAGCTATTAGATAATAACTTAATTAATAATGCTGATTATTAATTTGTGTTTATGTGATTTATAGTTTTTAAATATTATTTGTAATTTTACTTGATAACGTGACTATGTGTAATATATATATTTCATGAGTTTTATTATTAATTAGAAATGTAGATGATTATTATTATTATTGACTAATAATACTTGGATTTTGAATTTAAAACTATTAAAAAGATGCTAAAAAGATTAATTTTTACACGAGGTGATTAAACAAAGTTTAAATGGAAAATGTTAATTAAGTTAAGTTGAACAAAACCCAAACCCTAGCCCCCAACCCCCCTATTCATCGGAAACTACCACCAAATACCTCAATCGTTTCGAATTTGATCAAGAACAAGCACCAAGAGTCGATTTGATTAGTTTCAAGAGTTAGCAAGTGATAATCATCATCTTTATATGTTTTAAGGTGAGTTTTTCTAACAAGATTTTCATATTTTTTCTTCATGTTAAACCCTAATTTGAAAATCATGTGGAAAAGATGAAATTAATGGTCATTTGATGATTATATGATGCTAATTATGTTGTATGAATGTTAATCTATGTTGATTATGCAAGAAATCCGTGATTTTCATGACCTGGTTCATACCTTACCCAAAATAGTAACTTTTGATCATAATATTATGCAATTGATGATTGTTGATGATTCATTGATGTTAGTTGTATTGCTTTGATGTTCGTTGTATTGCTTTAATGTTAGTTTACATGGATGGTTCAAGAAAAATCATGAAATCTAGTGATTGTTCATACCTTAGTATAAGTAGAAACTATTTGTATGATGTTTGGGAATTATGATGAATTGGTTATGATTATCATGTTTAGATGAATGCTCTGAACTTGGATTTAGGGTGTTACTTACCTAAAAGGGAAACTTTATTTATGTAGAACATTGGATATGATGAATTGGGCATGTTTATGATGTTAGGTTCATGTTAGAGTGTTTGTTGATGATGTCTAATATGGTGGAATGTATTAATTGAGTTCTATGGATGCTTGATTGATCATTGGTTGGTATGAATCTTGTTGATTAATGTGATTATGATAAACTAATATAGTATGATGATCTTGGTAGAACTTGAGTTGATGATGTGACATACATGAAAAACTTGTACAATTATCATGTATGATGCATTACTACACTTGGTTAAATAGGATTTAAATTAATATGTCTCCAATGGGTCAACGTGTCAACTAGGTCAAATGAGTATTGTTTTTCAAAACCTTGGGTCAACATGTTTATTGAGCACCTAGGGTTGTTAAGATTTCTGTATACACGTACTTATGTACTTGCATGTTCTTGGCAACCATTGAAGGTTGTCTTTCCATTCATCGTTAGTTTCTTTGTTATTGTTCATTGCCTACCAGGTGAGTTCATGCCCCATCATTTTTACCTACTTCCTTTTGGGGGAAGATAGCATACTGCTTTATCTTACAAACGCTTTACATTGATAAGTTGTGTTAATATAACATAGTGTAGCGTACCATGAAATCCCCCACACTTTCGGAACGTTAATAATAATTGACAGGGTCCGAGAATGATATTCTCTGTTGATATAGAGTCAACAAGGATGGAATATGGTGTTGAGTCAGTGATTAAGTAGCGGAAATACTAAATCAAAGAACATTAAATGTTGTAAATGTACTCATAAATGCTTGTATATTGATTGTGGAGCAAACAAGTTACAACGGGTTCTAGGGGTTTCAAGAACAGTGAAAAGACAACCACAGAACCTCGTAAGTTGAGTACTAGGTATCTTTCTGAGTGAAAAACTTGCATATGATGGATATTTTATTCTATTTATAGGCTGACACAAAGCCAGTACAAAATGACTATACTACCCTTACATCTATACAGAATACTAGTCTAAGTACAAAAGGTCTTCAGCCGCATTAGTTGTTGAACATCTGCATTAACTAATGCGGATGCCTTGGCGTCATCAGCATTTCTTTATTCTTCATTAGCATTAAGTGTTTGGTCATCAGCATTAAGTACTGCGGATGAGACTACGGATGAGCAAACACTTATCAGCATTTCTCTTTGTGCATCCGCATTGACGAATGCAGATGAACAAATACTTAATAGCATTTGTTCTAAAGCATCCGCATTAACCAATACGGATGAACAAATACTTGCAACATTTGTTCTTAGCTATCCGCATTTGTTTATGCGGAAGAACAAACACTTGTCAGTATTTGTTTCTTGGTCATCCGCATAGACAAATGCGGATAGCCAACACTTGTCTTCTTTTCTTCACCTGCATGTTTTCTTGGACTTATAGGAATCAACCAACAGAACAATCATTACCCATCACTTGAATTAGCATGTATGATCCTTCAAGGTCCAACAATACTCCCCCTAAGGATTATACAGCTTAAGTACTTCAAGGTTTTGATGGTGGATGAGGTTGTGAAGATTCTATTGGGTCTTCAGCAGGTGCTTGGGCTGGTGATAATGGAGTTGTGCTTGGGTCTGGGAGATATGGATTCAGGATGGACTTGATCATGTTAGAGAAGTCTCTGGCCTCGTTCATCCTGTCCCTACTAGTACGTGAATAGTCATTTGACTCATGGTGTGAATTTCTTTAATGGGCATCTTCTTCAGAGATATGGGTTCCCACACACCAACAGTGGATAACCCATCTCTGTGAATCAGAAGTGTTCCATCAGCATCAACCTCAAGTTTCACAATACTACCCAGATTGAGAGGTGTCTTCTTCTTCTTCCTCTGTTCTCTCTTATGCCTGATTCAGTCATAAGCCATCTTCAAGATTTTGATACACTTAAGGAAGAAATACGTATCTGCTTCTCCCAGCTTGTTGGATATTTCCCTGAAGTGCCTTGAAAAGATGTAGTGGATGTAAGACTCATCAAGCAGTCTTACTCCAAAACCACTGAACAGTCTGACTTCTACCCCTTCTTTTCCTCCCCACTTCCTTTCAATCACCAACTCATATGTGTTTTCATCATAATAGACATTTGAGATTGGGATGGAAGTTTGGGTGCTGGCTATGATCTTTCTTTTTAGTGATCAGTTGGTTTTACATTCAACTCAGGAAATACCAACTCTTCAGTCCTTTTTGTTCTCTTTTTCTTGTCCAGGGGATTTTAGAAAGTTTTATTTTTCCTTAAGCAGACTGCTTTCAATGAGTCGAAGTTCTTTGTTCTTTTGAAAATCCTTAGAATTTCTTCGAACTCATATCCACTATACATTGCTTGATGATTAATCAACTCAAGCTTAGCTAGTTCTTTCAGATCATGAATTTGCAGGGTGTTCATAAGAGAAGAGTACTCTGTGAAGAATTGTACTAACCCTAAGATTCTTTAGATCATAAATATGTTCCCGTCACTATCGTACTTCTAGGCAATGATCTTTACACCTTTTTTACCCTCTGGAGCCGACACACCCTGAATCATCTCAGAAGTGGTTAACCCTTCTTGAAGCTTCAATTAAGAGGGTTCAATAAACCACTCAGGATTCCTCTTAAGAATGGGTGCCAAGACATCATGGTCTTGATGGGTGAGCTGAATGTCTTGAGCTATGAGTCTCGTTTTGGTTCTTCTTCCTACAACCTCCTCTTCTAACTTCTTCAATTTGTCTCTCTTTTCATTGATCATTTGGATGATCACAGCTCTAAGAGAATTAGCTTTCATGTTACCCAGTTTTCTCTTTGTATATCCTTGCTTGGAAAGATAATCCTTCATTTCCCTATCAGACATGGTGTAGGGATCAGGATAAGGAGCTTGAGAGGTTTCAGTCTGTTTTATGGTTAGGTGGTGAATGTGATTGGGGATTTGATTGATCTTCTCTCATACTCAGTCACATGTGTTGGGTCAAGAAATTGGTTCATCTTTTTCACTTCTTCTACCATGGACTCATAGGTTATCCCAAACATCTCATCGACTTCATAACCGTGATTGATCAGAAACATTGCATTGATCATCAAGTCATCGGTTTGAGCCTTTTCAACCATCTCCTCAACAGAGGTTTCAACCTTCACAGTACTATCTTTTACCATAGGCTCATCAACCTGGCATCCTCTTTCAATCGCTCCTTCTTCCAAGTCAATAATTTCAATCATCTCTTTTAGTTATGCCTCGACCTTCTCATGCTCCTCAAGAAATTTAGCTATTTCAGCCAAACTTCTTGGATCATCTTTCTATTTCTTCTTTACAGGCTCTTCTTCCCCTACAGTCCTTTTTCCCTTAGCCTTCTCAGACATGTACTTCCTTTTTCTTGACTAAGTATGTACAAATGGTCTGGATGAGGATGGCACATATGTTTCAACTGTTATTGCGCTTGATTTTTTAGCTTGCTTTCAGTAGCTACCTCCCTTTCTTTCAGCTTTTCACTAAGTCTTCTGATGAGCTCTTTTTGCTCATCAGACAGGGTGTCTTCAGGAACAATCTGCAAGCTCAACTCTCTCTCCAAGGGCACTAGAGTTTGAGGAATCACCACTAAGTTTTCTACTGGAGGTCTTGGGTCTCTAACAAAATCCCAAAACTCATCATCAATGGTAAAGTCTCTAGTAAAGTAGTTGTCTAGATCTTTAATGAGATCTCTAAGCTCAAAATCTTGCTCTATGGTTTCTTCAGATGGACCACTTGAATAGACAACCATGGCTAGACTTGGCTCTGTCTCTGTTTCTGTTTCTTTTTTGGTTTCTTGTTCTGGTTCTAGTTCATCTTCACTTTGTTCTTCTTCATCACCTTTGGTTTCTTGATCTTCAGCCAACTCCTCCTTGATCTTCAGCCAACTCCTCCTTGATCTTGATTTACATTTCCAGTTCTGAGACCCTTTTCACTAAGGTCTCATTCTGGTTGCTAAGATCAGTGATAAGATCAGATTGGCTTTCAATTAGGCTTTCCTGCTCCTCCATGGCAATGGTCTGTATAGTCATAGTGTCAACATGCCCACTAATTTCTTCTTTAGCTTGATGGAGGGCAGCTTTAAGATTATCTATTTCTTTGTCTTTCTTTGTTATTTTAGCCTCATGTCCCTCCTTTAGATCTTTTATCTCTACTTCTTTCTCATTCAGCTCTTGTATTGTGTCTTGAATAATACCAGACCTCCTATTCAACAACTTTTCCATCCCCTTCCCTTTCAACAGGAGCTCTGTAATCATTTCATCTTTCTTATCGGGTTGATTGATTCCTGATTCAGCATAGCTTTCAAAAGGTCCTGCTTTGATTGGACATGTCTTACAGGCATCCTCATAGTGTGACCCTCCTCATCTAGAGATGATTCAGAGCCATCTGAAGAGCTAGTAGATCCACCAAACTCTACAGGCTCAGCAACTATAAGAGAAATGTGAGTTGGAGTAAAATAAGCTGGAGACATGTAAGGAGACTGAACAGGTGATGGAATAAGTGGAGATGCCATCTCTACTTCTTGAACAGAAGGTCTTGAGTGAATATCACCACCTACATCAATATGTGGTAACTCAGGCCTTTGTTCCTCCATTTCTTCTACAGCATGCTCATCAAGTTGTTATTGATCATGAGCTACTTATTCTTCTTCCTCTGAATCTTGCTCATCAGGACCTATATCCTCTTATTCTTCTTATTGGTGGATTTGCTCTAGCATCCAAGGAAGTAATGGAAAAAATATTCCACTGTAGAAGTTCCTCGGATCCATCTTCTTTATGTACATGTAGGACTTGGCATTGTACATGTAGGACTTGGCATTGTAATGAGGAATGTTCATTACTGGTCCTACATGTGTAAGTTGTGGAAATGCTTTATTGATGAGGCAGTGGAGGAATCTGGGGTACATTAGAAACATGTTTCTTCTTCCTTCTTGAACATTTGACACCAGACCATTGAATACATAAAAAGACATATTGAATGGTATGTTGGTGCATAGAGCACAGATAGCTGTTGAAGTAGTCACAGAGATATCATTCCACCCTGTCTTTCTTTTGGATAGACAGTGCTGGAATAGATGGATAAAAAATCCCTATTACAGATCTACTAAACCCTTAACAATTTTCTTTCCTTCATAACATCCTTTATAACCAATGTTAGCAAAGAAGGTCATGATTTCCTCAACCTCTAGTTCTTATGGAGTGTTAGCATTATCCCCAAACTGTAGACACTATCTCATAGTTTGTCTAGTGATGGTAAGGGTGTGATCAGAAGAAATTCTTCCTGACAGAGTCTTGACATCATTAATCTCTACTACTGCAGCTGTACTCTAGAATAATCTTATGAAGTCCAATAAATAGTAGGTCTCACTAAGATAGCATGAGCAACCCTGGTAGTGGAGATGAATCTAATCATGTCTCTAAGTCCTTCTGATGATCTAGATAGGTTGGACTCACCGGCATGTCGGTGTTATTATCTTTGTATTTTGATGTTTTTCTTTGTAGCGAACCTAAGGGCTAACCTATAGGTTTGCCCAGTAGACTAGACTTGCTTTGATTATGTTTGTGTTTGTTTGTTACCGGGCAAACCTGTTTTGGTCGCCTGGCGAAGTTAAACAGTTTTGGCTGAACAGATTCGCTATCAGCGAATCTGTCAGCGAACCTAGAGTCTGGTACTATAAGTTGTATGTTTGATCCTTGTTAATGCAACTTTTTCACATTTTATGGAAAACCTAAGTGTGTGTGTGTGTGACGGCTAGAGGTGCTAGAAGCTAATTTGTTCATCATTGTAGCTTTATATCCTCTATTGATCTTTGTTTGATCCTCACTTTGATTGTTAAGCAAGATTCTCTCATGGTTCAATGAATATCAGTGGGATTCGTGTGTGTTTGTTATCATTTGCACTGTTGAATCGATCATTATTGACCAATAATATGGTATCAGAGCCATAGTGCTCTTGATAGTTTGATTTTTCGGTTGTTTTTGGGGTTTTTGAGGAAAAACTCTTTTTGATTCATTTCACACTTGTTCATCATGTTTCTGATATGGAAATTGCTTGGGGTTTGTAGTTTTTGGTATTAGGAAGCTATAGAAACAAACCGTTCATCAATTGGTTGTGTTTTGAGCTAGTTTTGGTTGATTTCTTGTTGGCTAAGTTTGTCCCGTAACCCAGCGAACCTAGCTTATTCATTTAGCGAACCTAGCTGATTCATACAGCAAACCTAGCTGATTCATACAGCGAACCTAAGGAAATTTGAGTTTTGGTATTTGCTGATTTTTGGTCAGCGAATCTAGCCATTTTTGAATGAAAGTTCTTGTTCTGCCGAGCGAACTTGTTCAGCGAACCTGTTCTCTCGTGCACACTTCCGAGCGAATCTTCTGCTGGTCTGTCAAGCGAATCTATCAGCGAATCTACGTCATTTTTAGCGAATCCAATTTCTGATTTTAGCATGTCTACTTCAATCGTGAATGTGACTGATATGGAGTGTGTGCAACCGAACAGGCCACCGAGGCTTGTCAACAGTGAGAATTTTGAGGACTGGAAACGTTGCTTGAAGGCTTTCTTCTTCTACACAGATCATGGTCAGTGGGAATCTATTATAAAGGGACCTCACATACCAACAACAACTGTCGGATCTGTTACTTCACCGAACCATGATACTAGCACTTATACTGAGATTGACATTAAGTTGCTTGATCAAGACAAGAAAGCTCTTGGAGCTTTGATTCTGTGTCTGCATCAGGATATTTATAACTGGTTTGCTGAACACACTACCACTAATGCATTGTATGATGCGTTATGTGAGTTTTATGATGGGAATGAAGATCTGAAGAAAGACAAGAAGGCTCAAGCTCAGAAGGAGTTTAACTCATTTGTGGGATATAAGCATGAGACACTTACGGATATAACAAACCGCTTTCTATCTTTTTCGAGCAACCTGAAGAAGTATGATGAATAGCTTGGCAATCATGAGCAACTGATTAAACTGTTAGACTCTCTTCCTGCTCAGTGGAGTCTGCAAATCAAATTGCTCAAGCAAGAAATGAACTTTGCTGATTACAAGTTGATGGATGTTATCAACAAGTTAAAATCATTTGATCTTGATATGAAGAGAAAAGAGTATAATCAGACCATGATGTCTCCCAATGTCCCTCCTCAAAATGTTGCATTAATTTCATCCGCTGCAAACTCTTATTATTATGGTGCAGCTTATGGGAGTTCATCTGGTAATGGTGGCTTTGCTAACTCTGGGTATGGTAACAATGTCAACTCTGTTAGTGGTTCCAAGGATGGTGGGTCAAGTTCAAATGCCCTAGTTTCTATTCAAATTCCACATGATACTATGGCACTGTTTGGGTTATTTTTACATAGTTATGAGGCTTTGATTGCTGGAGAATTGAAGGGACGTGGTATGACAGTGGAAGACATGTATCAGGTTGATCCTGATGATCTTGAAGAAACTGACATTCAGTAGCAAATGGCCATGCTCACTCTTCATGCTAGGAGGTTTATGGAGAGAACCGGAAGGAGAAATTTTGGAAACCAGACTCAGAACAACGCTCTAGGATATGATAAATCTAAGCTCAGGTGTTTTAACTGTAAGCAGCTTGGTCATTTCAAAAGAGAGTGTCCTTCTCCCATTGTCACCGAACCTATTAATTCTGGAAACTCCTGAACCATTACAGTCATGGACAAAGTTGAAGAAGCTAAGCCCAAGAAAGAAACTGCTCTATTGATGTTAGTCCAGGAGCACTTGAATCAATTAAACAACATGAAGATTCGGATCAAAACGATAAAATAAGATGAACAATGAAGAACATCTCAAGAACACACTCAAAACCCTTTGTTTGATCCAAATGTGTGATTACAAAATGATTTGAAAGTGAAAACCCTAATCACTAGCTCCTCCAAGCTTAACTCCCTAATTGCCATACTTTACTATTTATAGTAAATGACAATTTACTAATGACACTTAGGACCCTAAACTAAGACAATTAAAAATTATAAATAAAACCCAAAATGTCTAAAAACAAGTTTAATTATATTTTGTCGACACAAAATATATTTATTAACAATAAACATCCTAGACGAATATATCTTCAACGTCTTGTCTCTAATCTTCGTCCCGAACGCGACGTTTGACTTTTTTTGACTTTGACCGTGATGTTGACTTTTATTGACTTTTACTGTGTTATTAATATTAACAATTCTTCAGACCCAGCAATATTCCCCCTCAGTCTACTATTATCAACGTCTTTCATCGTGATCAGCACCGATAAGTCAACTGAACTTGATCTTCAATTTAGTAAGCTTCAGTCTTAATGTTGAGGTCCAACAATATTCCCCCTAGACTTATGCTTCCCAAATTTTGTTTCTGAAGATCTTTATCTCACAAGTTCCCCCTTTTTCCATGCATCGTTTGTGAAGATATTTAAAAACTTTCCCAACTCTCTAATCTCGAGTGCTTCAGAAGATGTAGGAGGAGGATTCCTAGCTCGGTATCTTCTGCAAACTTGAGGAACAGGTTCTTTGATCAGGTACACTGCTCAACTGATGATCGACCATCACTTGTAGCAAAAATCTAAAACACATTCTCAAACACAATATCGACATTTCTAATTAGATCATTTCATTTTAACAAAATAAACCCATGTTTATCTGTGTGAAAAACAAGCGAACCCGTGTTCGAATGTGCACAATTTCTGTGAAAATGCATGAAAAATGATAAAATTGTAACAACATAATATGGAAGACCTAAATTAATATTGAAATGAAAATTTATTATAATAATTTTTTTTAATTTTATTTTATGTCTATTTTTTATATTTTTTATATTTCTATATTATTATATATATATATATTGTAATTACCGAGAACTGAATCGATCATGAGATCACATCCTCAAGATATACTTTAGCACAAAGATGAATTTAATCATCGACCAGCAATGAGATCACACTTATAACTGAATCTAATCACAGTCTTTGAAAGATTTTGAAATTCTCAAACAGATCAATAACAATTGCTGATATGTTTGTCAACTTAAACCCATGCCCTATCTTTTTAACAAGCATCAAATGATTCGTTAAGGTTCGATTATGCACTTTAGAGTGCTAGGTCCCCACAATCATTTGGCAAAAACCCTCACCCAACCTCAGGATTTCTTGAATTTTGTTATGATCTTTCTAGAATAAGGCTTGTGCATGAGTGTGTAAGTGATTATCAACAGATATTACATTCTGTGATGAATTCATCATTTAGATGATTTGACACAACTTAGATCAAAATGGTGAGAGCTCCAGGTCTATACTCACGTATAACAAAGGAGATAACCATTTAGTCATGTGCCGATGAGAGCTCCAGGTCAGTACTACCGTACAGCAAAGGAGATCATCACTCCAGGTCAGTACTTCCGTACAGCAGAGGAGATTAGCACAAACACAAGACACATAAATACACCAAACATGGCAAAGAGATAGAGATATAGCTTATATGATTTGCATCATGGTGGGTGAAAGATCAATTCTCAATCCAATTTTTACCGGGACTCAGTTTTTGTGTAGGCCAAAATGATTGCGAAAATCTAAACATCCTTAAGCATATATTTAATTTAAATCATCATGCTGTTGTCTACTTTATTCTTCAGGCTGAGCCTACCAAGCATATCGTTAAAGAACCTGTTTGTTTTTCTATTATTTGTACATAAAAATAAGTTGTAAATCAGATAACAGCATCAGTTTCTATAATTTCTCATTTTAAAAACGCAAGTCATGCAAAAACAAGCATTTCAAGAAGATATACAATCATTTCTCAATCATCTCGAATTAAATTCTCAGTTCTCTTTTCATTTTTATTTACTTATACTCTCTCCCTAAATTTTTTTATTTTTGCAAACTTATTTTTTATTTAATTTTCTTTATTTTTTTTATTTTTAATTTTTTTAATTTTTTTAATTTTTTTTATAAAATTGAGCAAAAATAAAAATTTATCAAAGAAGCTCTTCCAAACTACACCGATTATCAAGATAAGAAATGAATTATCAATAAATATGTAGTGACTGTGAAGTGAGAAATGTGATAATGCAGATAAAAAAAAAGATTGTGGATATAATACCATGACCTTAACCTGTTTGTTCCGCCTCAAATTTGAATTAGAAACAATCTCTATCAGTAAAGCGGATTACTAACAGTCCTCCTGAATTGTTCTTGCACTCATAAACAGATTAGTTAAAAAGAGGAGCCCAGGCCATCATAGTCCTGGAAGTTCCTTTTTCATCAAGATAAGTAACAAGCTTCTGCACAAAACCGTTTAAACAATCGGGGATTTTTGTATCCTTCTTTTTAATTTTCCAAATTTGTTCCGGTTCAATTAACTTGGATTTGAATGAATTAAATTTGGAAATAATTTTATGTTTAAGACCAGAAGAAAAAGAATTTGGTGTTGAGGATTTGGTCATTTTCATCTTTGTATCATGTGAAACCGGCTTCACATGAAAAGATTTGGATGGAGCATTTTTCATCCAACCATTCAAAGATATATGTTGTTTACCTCTTGGTCAGAGAAGCAATCCGTGTTGCCTTTACCGTCTGGAACATTCTTTTTAGACTTAGATTTGGAGAAGCAATTTGTTTTGCCTTTACCATCCTTAGCAAGTCTTTGAGGACATTTCTTTACCACATGACCTTCTTTTCCACACTCAAAACAAGCCTTGAATGGCTTTTGATGCTTGACTAAACCGAGTGATGCGGGTGGGGATGAGGATTGCTTTGAGCTTGTAGCAGATTCTTGTTTGTTCTGAAATTTCCCGTGCTGAACAGGGAATGAGTTTTTCAATGATTGATTGAGTTGTTTTGCAGTTGGAGAAGAGATCCGTATTAGTCTTGATTCAGATTTTGGAAGCTTTTAAGACTTGATAATGTCAGGGGATGTCTTGATCTGTGAGGAACCAACACCGTCCGATGTGTTTGATGCATCATCTGAGCTTTTCCAGTCTCGTATACACAAATCTGCTTCCAATGGATCTTGATTTACAGGAATAGGATGTGGTGTTGTTTTTGGAACTTGATGATTAGTTGATTCCTGATTTATCTCTTCTTTCACAACCCTGACTGGCTCAAAAGTAGGAATTTCACATGCTTTAACCTTATCAAAGAAGTTAGAAGAAGTAGAAGATATAGATTTACAAACAACCGGGACTGAACAATCGTTAGCTTGACTGTCAGCATTCGGTTTACTGTATCCCATACCAGTTGTAGGATCATAATCATCTCGCACCTTATTAAGATTGACACCGCTCAAAACTGCATGCAGACTATTAGTAGGTTGTTCAAACAAATCATTTGAAGGATGAGGTCTGGGGATTGGTGAATAACATAAAGTAGAAGGGGGTGGAACTGAATTAAATACAGTTTCACCATCAGATTTATATCCAATCCCATGTTTTATCCGCGCCCCTTGTTGTTTAGCAATAAGCTCATCCTTTTTCATCTGTGAAAGAGTCCATTTGAGCTTTGTTTGAATCTATGTTGTTTCAAATTGAGCTAGAACTGCTCTTTCTCTTAAAATATTAATTTCCAAATTTCTTTCCAAAAGATTTCTTTTCAAAAGAACAATTTCAGCCAATGCTTCATTAAGTTTCTTTGAAAAAGCAATTTCATTCTGCTTGAGTTCTTTGTTTATGGTTTTTAATTCTTTTTCGTTATCTAGCAATAACCTATTTGCTTTATAGACACCAAACAAACGAATTTTACAAGCAGAAGAACACATATCCTGAACTGTCTCATATGGAAGTCCCATGACAATTCTTTCAGCTTCTAAGGCTTTCTCGCAGTTGCAGACCCTTGTGTTTCTTTTATGTTCCTCTTCCTTGCCCTTTAGCGTCTTTTCATCCACATTTTTCTCAGCTTCACTAGCATCAGTTCTCTCACAAACATGTTCACTTCCATTACCAGCTCTCAAAGCTTCACAATTCTCTTTTACAGTCTCTCTGATTTCAGTAGTTGAATTAGAATGAATTTCCATTGACTTTAACCTCTCAATCATCTCGGTTTTGTAATCAATAATGCTTATCGCAGAAGAGATAATCGATACATTCATTCTGTTAGTTTGAGATGGAAACACGGCTTGATGAAATTCTCTTCTCTTGATATCCAGCTCAGCAGATTTTAGCTTGTTGATCACATCTATCAACTTGTAATCAAGAAAATTTCTTTCGTTCTTAAGCATTTTAACCTGAGAACTCCACTCGGGTGGAGGAGATTTAAGAAGCTGTTGAACTTGTTCATAGTTGGTGAGTTGGGGGTCATGCCTCTTCAGATTATTTGCCACAGATATAAATTGATCAATGAAATCAGACAATTTTTCATTCTTCATACCTGCAAAACAGTCAAACCGGCTTTGAGCCGTTGTAAGATGATCTGATTTAAAGTCTTCTGAAGATGACATTTTTGAACAATTAAATGACCAAAAGAAAATATTTTTCCTAAAATTCTAAAATAATTCTCCCCCTGAAAAATATTTTTTTTAAAATGTCACGCTAGAAAATCTTAGCAACTGGGGTCAAGCTGACCAATTTTTTTTTTTAAATTTTTTTTAATAAAAAAATCACCCCAATTTGTTTAAGCCAAACCCAGCCCAAATACAAAAAGCCCACTAACACAATTTAAACCCTAATCCATTTTCTTTTAATTTAATTACAAAACCCAAACAATTAAAATAAAACTTTCCTAAACACACAAACCAAATCCTAGATCTACAACTTAAATTTCACTTTGACTGCAAACACCCTCATATCTGACTTCAAATATACTCATAGAAACACAACTCTTACACCCTCAAAAACACACACACAAGAATCCTCTCAAGATTAGAAGATTAGAGAGAGTGTGTGGAGAGGCCTGTTGGCAGCCGTAGCCCAAGACAGTGGCGGCGCGGCGGCGATAGGCGGCCGGCCACCGCAAGCGGCGGCGCGTGGTGGTGGGTCCGCGAGTGGAGCATATCAAATGGAAGATCTCATTAAGAGGAACACGATGGTGGTGGCTGTTTACTCAAACTCGCGATGACGATGGATTTAGGTGACCTTAATCTCTTTAATACCACGATCTACAAGATCTACAAGATCTTACCCAAGTCTTGCTTCAAACCGAATGATGGCAAAAGAAGAGGCTGCCGGTGACGGTGGCAGCCACTGGGGGTGCGTACGGCGGTCAATGGAGGCTATGGTTGCAAGGCCGCCCTTAGAGGTGGCAACTGCCAACGGTGGCGACACTTACTGGATGCAGGCACTTGGTCTCAGCATTGATGACGATGCTGCTAATGACATCAATGTGCCTGCTCTTGAGGAAGCTGATGCTGATGACGAGAGCAAGATGGAAGAGGTCGACTAATGTGATTACTGTTAACTTTTATCTTGTTGGTGGTGGTATACAGCAGATCCACGGGGTGCAGGATTTGATCTAAGTAGTGTAAAAGTGGGAATGGAAAGTGGTGAGGGGTTAGATCTGTGGCGGATGATAGTGATGATTGGTGGTTGCAGAGATTAGATCTGTGGTGATGTTTGGTGGTTGTAGGGATTAGATCTGTGGTGGTGATATTGGTTGCATTTTTTCAGATCTATTTTTCATTTTTGTTTTTACATTTAAAATATTAGCAGACCATTGATATGTTGTTGCTTGATATTATTGGGTAATTTCGCTTGATTTGTGTAACACTCAGAAGTTTGACTTTTGGAGTGTCATGCGACTGAGTCTCAGTCACATGGAACTCATGCGACTGGGGGACCAATTGCATGGAGCTCGGACGACTGAAGGTTCAACCGCATGGAACTCATGCGATTGGAGGCCCAGTCGCATGGTGTTCAGGCGACTGGAGGCCCAGTCGGCTGGAGTTTGGGGCGACTGAGTTGTAGCTATAAAGGAGGGCCAGCCATCTCCCCTCCCCACACTAGCACATTTCAGTCGGGAGAAAGAGCAGAGAGAGAGAACAGAGAAAGAAGAGAAAGAAAGAGAGAAAGTGGTGATTCGGGCTGGAAATTTGTTTAGTGGCTAGTCCAAACGAAGCTCTTCATCTTCTCCTTGATTATGTGAGTTCTAGGGCCCCTCGTTTACTTGTTTTCAATGATTTTAGGGCTGGAACACATGTAAACCCATTTTTGAAAAAGTGTATGTTTGACCCATTTGGGTGAAATCTTGTGTAATGTGATTAAGGTACGATTTAGGACATGTATATGCTTGTATGATGTCCTAGTATGAATCCCTGAGGTTTAGGAGGGCTAATTTAGGCTTAAGATGAGTTTGGGAGGGTTTGAAGGCCGTAGGTCGTGGCTGCAGTTCGTGATGAACTCCAGTCGCTGCCCAGTTAGGGCTAGACGACTGAAGAACCAGTCGCACGATTGAGGAACGACTGATATTCAGTCGTACGACTGAGGTTCAATCGCACGACTGGACGCCCAGTCGCATAAATGCTCATTCGCCTAGTGCCTAATCGTACGACTGAGAGTCCAGTCGTATAGGGCTCATTCGCATTAGTCCTAGTCGCACGATGCCCAATCACCTAGTGTTCATTCGCACGATTGTATGCCTATTAGCCTGGTTGCCCAATCGCACGATCCAGTCGCATGGTGGCCATGCGACTGAAGTATGTCCAATCGCTCAAATAGGGCTGTTGCGTATGAAGAGAGAGATGGTATTGCATGTATAGGCATGATGTATGTATGATAAGTACGATGTAGCCTTATATGATGGTAATGACTCATGATTTGTAAATATCGATGTTCCTTATGTCGATGTATGTTTATCTTTTCTTGACTTTACGTGCTATGTTTATGAACGAAACGAAAGTAATAAGAACGTAAAGTGAAAGATAATGAAAGAGGAACATGATGAATGAATGCATGCATTAATGAAAGAACGAATGAATGTAAGAAACGCTTGCAAGGAAATGTATGGAGGTGCACACCCCTGGCAGGTGTTAGCTCAACGGTGTGCGGGTTAGTTGCCCCGAAGGATGCACATTGGGGTTAGTCTTTGTGATTGACCATATGTATGGTATCCTTGCCGCTTACCCTAGGTGACTGGATCAGCATGTGTGCACAACGTTCGTGATTGATCATCACAGGTCCAGCACCAGCTTCGTGCACAATGTTCGGGGTATAGCATATGGCATTGATCTAGAATGAAAGAGGAAAGATAAGTGGTGCATGTACCTACCCTAGGTGACTGGATCAGCATGTGTGCACAACGTTCGTGATTAATCATCACAGGTCCAACACCAGCAGTAATGCATGATGTTCAGGGTATTGTACATGTCACCGGATGTAATGAACGTACGAATGAATGTAATGAACGTATGAATGAAAGAAATGATCGTACGTAAGTAATGAATGTATGAATGACATGAATGTACGAACGCAAGTAATGAATGAATGAATGAATGAAAATAAGATACGTACGAACGAAAGAATGTGAATGATAATGATGAATGGTAGGCAATGAAAAGCTAACGAATGAATGATGAAGATAATAATAATATTATCTATGTGTCCGTATGTTGTGTGACCACATGTAAGTAAAGAACGATTAAATAAAGGAGAAGTATGTTATTTATAAAACTAGAACTCACTCAGCAACGCTGACGTTTTATGTGTTTCCAGTTGACAGGTAGTGTTGCTGAGGATGGCACGAGGCGGCTACTCAGCTCTTTTGGGATGGCATTCTCCTTTTGATAATGCTGCCACATTTTATGTTGCATGCATGTGTTCCTTGAGGATCCCGATAAACGGGATTACTTAAGGAATCTTCTTTAGATGTAGTTTAAAATGTTTTTGTACTAGAGGTCACTGTTTATGACCTTTTTGATTCGTTGAGGATTTAGATAACAGGATTACTTAAGAAATCCTCGGTTTCATATGCTTCCGCAACAATCATTGTAAAGTTATGTAATGAAAAAGAAAATATGTATTTTGTATTCGAATCAACGATGTAATGCATTGTAAAAGCTTTTATGATGAAATGTGAATGTACTTTTATCAATTCCGCAGCTTTATTTTGCTTAGTAAATGTAAATTATGTGTTTGATGTGTAATGAATGACCAACTGTGAGGTGCCCGGGAATGGGGCCTTACAAGTTGGTATCAGAGCCAAAGTTTAAGTGAAACGGGTAAATTTTCAATATAAACATTAACTTAAACTAAAAATGGGACAGAAAGGGGAAGAATGCCATTGGAGTAGCTGCGTGCCATGAGGTATTTTCTTAAAGATTAACTGGTATTATGTGCGCATGTTATGTGTTTATGTGTACTGTTAGACTTAGATACTAATGTAGTCAGGACAGGTAATGCTCGAGGTGCGAAGAGTAAAGTAAGTGGCTAATCACAACTGGCCACTGTAATTAGGGACTTACTATACTTGACTTAAACTGAGCTATTTCCTTGAATGACCGTGTTGGTTTTTGAATCTTTCAGTGTGATAGAAGATGGTCGGTGGTAGATCATCTAAAGTTTCACGTGGTGGAGGTGGTGGTGGACGTGGTGCTGAACCGCGGGCCACAAGAGGAAGACCGAGAGTGGAGAAGGAGGTTCCTGAAGAACCTGAAACCACTCATCAAGAGGGGGTAGACGAAAGCGCTGATCTAAGGGCCTCGGTAAAAGAGGCAGTGGTCGAAGAAGTACATCAGGTCATGCAGACGATTTTACC
Organism: Flaveria linearis; assembly: GCA_024085815.1. NCBI lineage: Eukaryota > Viridiplantae > Streptophyta > Magnoliopsida > Asterales > Asteraceae > Flaveria > Flaveria linearis. The sequence continues at coordinate 40,079,552 of CM044003.1, read as the reverse complement.
GTCTGTAGTGACCGAAGTGATAAAGGCTGTATGCGAAGATGAAAGACGAGGGAGGAACCGGTCCACAGGGAGACAGCAGCAACAAGAGCTGGAAACGGTTCTTTTCGATGATGAAGAGGAACAAGGGGAGGAGCCTGTACGGGAGACAACACGGGGTTGTAACTACGCGGCGTTTATGAGGTGCAAGCCCCTACTTTTGACGGTACTGGCACCGCTGCTGCTGCTCACCAATAGGTGAGAGAAATGGAGGTTGTCCTTAATATTAGTGGGTGCCAGTAGGACAAAAAGGTGAAGTTTGCTACCCACTCTTTCACGGGTTTGGCTTTATGCTGGTGGGACAACATAGTCCAAGCCGAAGATAGTAGGGCCATTTGAAAAATGAAGTGGTCCGAGCTGAAAAGGATGGTGATCGAGGAGTTCAGTCCTCGTCGAGAGATGGATATAGTTGAGAGAGAGTTCATGCAGTTGGAGGCGGGGACGATGACCCACCAACAGTACGCCATGAAGTTTAATGAGATGGCGAGAATGGTGCCGGATCAGGTGACGCCGGTGTCTCGAAAGATTAATCGATATATTCTGGGGCTGCCAGCTGAAATCCATTGGCACCAAATTTCTGCTCGACCAAGCACCTTTATGTCGGCAGTGGATTTGGCAGGGAGATTATATGATGAGCGGGCTGTGGTGGTGAAGGCTGAGGGTAGTAAGAAGGGAGGTGGTGAGAGAAATTGGCTAGGGAAGAGGTTTAGTCGAGGTGATACTTCGACGAGTAACAAGAAGGCACGGGTGGATGATCGCCGTGTGGTCATGTCAGGTGCCGGGTCGAGAAAGTGTGGGAAATGTTGGAAGAAGCACGGTGGCGAGTGCAGATGGGGGTTGAATGTTTGTTTTAAGTGTGGGAAGACAGGGCATATGGCCAAGGATTGCCGGACAGGCAAATGTTTCAACTGTGGGGAACGTGGTCATATGAGCAGAGACTGTAAGAAGCCGAGGGCTGAGGGTTCGGGGGCGAAGAAGACGGGAAGTGAAGGGCCGAGGGCAAGTGCTAGGGCGTTCACGATGACCCAAGAGGAGGCTAGAACGGACCCTGATGTTGTGTCCGGTACGTTCTTGGTAAACCAAACTTTACCCTCTGTATTATTTGATTCAGGTGCCAGTAGGAGTTTTATTTCTGCTGTTTTCTATGCTAAACTGCCTGTTAGAAGTAGACGTGTCGACGTACCGTTTGATGTAGAAACCGTGATAGGAAAGTCTACCAGGATTTCCGAGGTGATACAGGGTTGTGATGTGGAATTAAAGGGCCGCAAATTTCCGGTTAGACCTGTTGCGATGACTTTATTTGGTTTCGATTTGGTGCTTGGGATGGATTGGTTGGCGGACTTTGAGGCGAACATTGTGTGTCGCAAGAAAATGATTCATTTTACAGCGCCCGATGGTAGTTCAGTGATAGTTTATGGTGATCGGGTTACTACAATTCCGAAGGTGATCTCAATGGCTGTGGCGGAAAAGTGTATGAGGCGTGGGTGAAGCGCCTACTTATGTTATGTAAAAGATGTAGAAACGCCAACACCACAACTATCTGATGTTCCGGTTGTGTGTGATTTTCTAGATGTGTTCCCGGAACACTTATCGGGATTGCCACCTGACCGAGAGATCGAGTTCCAGATTGGCCTGATACCGGGTGCTCAACCTGTCGCCAAGGCACCGTATCGATTGGCTCCGACGGAAATGAAAGAGTTGATGGAGCGGTTGCAAGAACTGCTAGATAAGGGGTTCATAAGACCGAGTATCTCACCTTGGGGTGCTCCGGTCCTATTCGTAAAAAGAAAGATGGTAGTATGAGGATGTGCATCGACTACCGCGAGCTGAATAAGCTGACGGTGAAGAACAGATACCCCTTGCCGAGAATCGATGATTTGTTTGATCAGCTTCAAGGCGCCAGTTGGTTTTCACGAATAGATCTTCGATCGGGCTACCATCAGCTAAAAGTGAAGGAACAGGATATCCCTAAAATAGCTTTTCGTACGCGCTACAGTCACTATGAGTTTCTTGTCATGTCTTTTGGGTTGACCAATGCGCCGGCTGCTTTTATGGACCTGATGAATTGAGTGTGTCGGCCGATGTTGGATAAATCAATGATTGTGTTTATTGATGATATCCTGATTTATTCAAGGAGCGAAATAGAGCATGCCAGTCACATTCAAGAGGTGTTGGAAACGTTGAGAACGGAGAAATTGTACGCCAAGTTCTCCAAGTGCGCATTCTGGTTGCGTGAAGTCCAATTCTTGGGTCACGTGGTTAACCCGAAGGGGACTATGGTCGATTCGGCAAAACTGGAAGCAGTGCTGCAATGGAAGTCTCCAAAGACGCCATCCGAGATTCGCAGTTTCTTGGGTTTGGCGGGCTATTACAGAAGATTTATTCAAGACTTCTCCAAGATTGCTTCTCCACTGACCAAGTGGACCCGGAAAGATGTAAAGTTTGTGTGGGGTCAAGCTCAAGATAAAGTGTTTGAAGAATTAAAGGTGAGGTTGTAAGTCCAGGAGCACTTGAATCAATCAAATAACATGAAGATTTGGATCAAAATGATAAAATATGAAGAACTTGGATGAACACACAAGAACTTCAATGAAAAACCCCTATTTAATCCATATTGATTTGCATAAGATTTTAATTACATGGAAACCCTCAAATCTAGCTCTTCCAAACTTAAACCCTAATTGTCATACTTTACTATTCATAGTAAATGACAATTTACTAATGACACTTAGGACCCTAAACTATGACAATAAGAAATTACAATTAAAAACCCAAAATGTCTAAAAAACAAGATTAAATATATTTTGTTGACACAAAATATATTTATAAACAATAAACATCCTAGACGAATATATCTTCAACGTCTTGTCTCTAATCTTCGTCCCGAACGCGACGTTTGACTTTTCCGTTGACTTTGACCGTTGACGTTGACTTTGTTGACTTTAACTGTGTTGATAATATTAAACTATCTTTCAGACCCAACAATATTCCCCCTTAGTCTACTATTATCAACGTCTTTCATCGTGATCAGCACCGATAAATCAACTGAACTTGATCTTTAATTTGGTAAGCTTCAGTCTCAATGTTGAGGACTAACAATATTCCCCCTAGCCTGATGCTTCCCAAATTTTGTTGTTGAAGATCTTTATCTCACAAGTTCCCCCTTTTCCTATGTTCCCCCTTGTGAAGATATTTAAAAGCTTTCCCAACTCTCTAACCTCGAGTGCTTCAGAAGATGTAGGAGGAGGATTCCTAGCTCGGTATCTTCTGTATATTTGAGGAACAGGATCCCTGGTCTGGTTCATTGCTCATGTGATGATCGGCCATCACTTGTAGCAAAATCTGCAAGACAATCACAAACACATTCTCGACATTTCTAATTAGATCATTTCAACAAAACAAATAAACCTGTGTTTTTCTGTTTATGAAAACAAGCGAACCCGTGTTTGTTTGTGTGTGTAATTTCCCGTGAAATGCATGAAAATGATAAAATTGTAACAGCATAATATGGAAGACCTAAAAGAATTTTGAAATGAAAATTTATTATATTTTATTATTATATATATATATATATATAATTTTTTTTAATTTTAATTAATTTTTTTAATTTTATATATCTATTAAATATTTTTTTTTCATAACCGAGAACTGAGTCGATCATGAGATCACATCCTCAAAATATTCTTTAGTATAAAGATGAAATTAATCATCGACAAGCAATGAGATCATACTGATAACTGAATCCAATCATAGTCTTTGAATGATTTTGAATTCTTAAACAGATCAATAACGATTTCTGATATGTTTGTCCACTTAAACCCATGCCCTATCTTTTTCAACAAGCATCAGATGATTTGTTAAGGTTCGATTAAGCACTTTAGAATGCTAGGACCCCATAATCATTTGGCAAAAACCCTCAACCCACCTCAGGATTTCTTGAATTTTGTTATGATCTTTATAGAACAAGGCTTGTGCATGAGTGTGTAAGTGATTATCAACAGAATATTGTATTCTGTGATGAATTCATCATTTAGATGATTTGACACAACTTAGATTAAAATGATGAGAGCTCCAGGTCTATACTCACGTATAACAAAGGAGATGACCATTTAATCATGTGCCGATGAGAGCTCCAGGTCAGTACTATCGTACAGCAAAGGAGATCATCACTCCAGGTCAGTACTTCCATACAGCAGAGGAGATTAGCACAAACACAAGACACATAAATACCCCAAAAATGGAAAAGAGATAGAGATATAGCTTATATGATTTGCATCATGGTGGGTGAAAGATCAATTCTCAATCCAATTTTTGTCGGGACTCAGTTTTCGTGCAGGCCAAAATGATTGCGTAAATCCAAACATCCTTAAGCATATATTTAATTTAAATCATCATGCTGTTGTCTACTTTATTCTTCAGGCTGAGTCTACCTAGCATATCATTAAAGAATCTGTTTGTTTTTCTATTATTTTCAATTAAAATTAAGATGCGAATCAGATAACAGCATCAGTTACTATCATTTCTCATTTTAAAAAAGCAAGTCATGCAAGGACAAGTATTTCAAGATGATATACAATCATTTCTCAGTCATTTCGAATCAAGTTCCCAGTTCTCTTTTCATATCTTTTCATTTTATTTAATTTTGATATACTCACCCCTAAATTTTTATTTTAGCAAACCTATTTTTGTTGTTTTTTTTAATTTTTTTTAATTTTTTTTAACATTTTTTTATGTTTTTTTTTATATTCTAAAAACTGTACAAAAATAGAAATTTACAAAAGAAGGTCTTCTAAACTACACTGATATCTAGATAAGAAATGAATTCTTAAGAAATGGGCAAAGATGGTGAAGTGAGAATTGTGATTGTGCAGATAAAAATCCAGATTGTGGATAAAATACCATGACCTTAACCTATTTGTTCCGCCTCAAATTTGAATTAGGAACAATCTCTGTCAGTAAACCAGATTACTAACAGTCCTCCTGAATTGCTCCTACACTTATAAACAGATTAGTTAGAAAGGGGAACCCAGGCCATCGAAGTCCTGGGAGTTCCTTTTTCATCAATATAAGTTACAAGCTTCTGCACACAACCGTTTAAACAATCTGGGACTTTTGTATCCTTCTTTTTAATTTGCCAAATTTCTTTCAATTCAATTAACTTGGATTTGAATGAATTAAATTTGGAAATCATTTTTTGTTTAAGACTAGATGGAAAAGAATTTGGTTTTGAAGCTTTGGTCATTTTCATCTTTGTATCATGTGAAACCGGCTTCACATGAAAAGGTTTGGATGGAGGGTTTTTCATCCAACCATTCAAAGATGTGTGCTTTTTACCTCTTGAAATAGAAAAGCAACCCGTGTTGTCTTTATCGTTTAGAACTTTCCTTTGAACCTGGGGACACTTCTTTAGCACGTGACCTTCTTTTCCACATCTAAAACAAGCCTTGAAAGGCTTTTGGTTCCTTGTAGTCCCGTGGATAGTAAGAGAGGATGGAGCCTCCTTTGAGGTTGTTGCAGCTTGTTGACAATCTTGAAACTTCTTCTTTTGGATATCAGGAAAGTGAACCTTTTGAGGCTTTTTCGATGTGGATTTCAAACTGGGTTGTAATTTGAAGTGTGATACTTGAGGAGATGAAATCTGAGCATTCTCCCGAGAACCCTTTTGTATGACTAGGGACATGGCACACTTTGAGGTGGATTTGTGACAAGCTTGATGGATAGTAGATGAAGACGGTGAGTGCTTCTGCTGAGTTTTGGAGGAACTACTGATTTGTTTAGCAGTTGGGATGAGATCCGGATAGGTCTTGATTCAGCTTTTGGAAGCTTTTGAGACTTGACAATTTCAGGAGATTTCTTGATCTTTGAGAAACCAACACGCTCCTCTTTATTTGAGTCATCATCTGAGCTTATCCAGTCTCGTATACACAAATCTGCTTCCGATGGATCTTGATTGATAGGAATAGGATGTGTTGTTGTTTTTGGAACTTGATGATTAGGTGATTCCTTAACAATCTCTTCCTTCACACTCCTGACAGGCTCATAAGTAGGAATTTCACCTGCTTTAAACTTATCAAGAAGTTAGAAGAAACAACTGTTACAGGCTTGTAAATAACAGGAACTGAACAATCATTAGCTTGACTGTCAGCATCCGGTTTACTGTATCCCATACCAGTCGGAGAATCATAATCATCTCGCACCTCTTTAAGATTAACCCCTTCTAATCCTGCATGCAAACTATTAGTATCCTTCTGAATAATCTCTTGAATCAACTCATTTGTAGGATGAGCAGTGGGTGTAGGAGAATAACAGAAAGAACTAGGTGGAGGATAAACATATGCGTTATCTTCATGACCCAAACCGGTCTTGATTTTAGCCCGCCTTTGTCTTTTGCATAATTCCTCCTGTTTTATACCCGAACAAGTCCATTTTTCCAACTTATTTTTAAGTTTTCTTGTTTCAAACTCAGCAAATGTGACTTGTTCAGTCAAGTAATTGACTTCACAGTTCTTTTCCAAAAGAGTTCTCTTCAAATGCTCATTTTCTTTCAAAGTTTCTCTCAATTTCATGAAATATTTTGATTCATTCATTTTAAGCTCTTTGTTATTTCGTTTCAATTCATTTTCATTTTCTATTAACAACCTATTAGCCTTGTATATTCCAACTAAACAGATTTTGCATGCGGAGGAACACATGTCTTCAACAATATCATAAGGAAGACCCATTACCAGTTTTTCTGCCGCGAGAGCACGATCACATTGGCAATAAGGAGTGTTCCTTTTGTACTCCTCCACAGCTGCTTTCTTGGCTTCCTCAATCACTACTTCCATCTTCATTTTTGTCATCTCAGCTTCATAACCCTCAGCTCTTGTACCCTCAGCAGCATACATAGCTTCCTCAGCGACAACTTGTTTCTTAACAACATCCCTAGGCACCAGCCCAACTGTTTCCTTCTGAACCACAACTTCACATACTAACCCTTCTTGAACAACAGTTTTTCCAACCAGCTTCTCACCAATCTCACAATCCTTGACCTGTTGAACTTCACACGTGCTTGACCAAACATTATCAGCGGTAGCTTCTCCATGAGCTTCACACCAGAATTCTTTGAATGGATCAAAGTTTTTAATGAAGTCATCATCACTTTCAACCACTTCAGCAACCAAAGCGTGATTGATTTCTTCTTCTGATTCCTTGATTTCAGCACTTCGATCAAAGTTGATAAGTAGTGTTGTTTCATTCTTTGCAGCTGCAAAACAGTCAAACCGGCTTTGAGCCGTTGTGAGATTATCTGATTTAAAGTCTTCTGAAGATGACATTTTTGAATAATTAAACGACCCAAAAATATTTTTCCCAAAAATTGTAAAAATAATTCTCCCCCGGGAAAAATAATTTTTTTTTAAATGACTCGCTAGAAAATCTTAGCAACTGGGGTCAAGCTCATTGACTCGCTACAAAATTTTTTTTTATAAATCTTTTAAAAACGTTGAAAATTTCTTTATCGGGATGAAAGCAATTAATCCCAATTTGTCAATTTTCTGTGATTTTTTTTAAATCAATATAACCTCATTGACCCGAATTACATACAAAATAACCCGAAACCTGATGTTGCTATATGATTGATTATACACAACAAAATAGGGGGAAACAAATGTTAAACCCATGAGCCATCAACATGAAAGAGAGGTAAACTCAAAGTACAATCCATTTAACCTTTCCAAACCCTAAAACACTCAAACTCCTCAAACTCCCTCAAACTCCCTCAAACTCCAAAAACTCCCACAAACTCCTCAAACTCCCACAAACTCCCTCGCTCTCTCTTTTCTTTCCAACACACATACAACAACAATCATCTGCAACACCCAACAACGAATCAGACCCCCAATCTACTCACAAACCAAAGCACGATGATGATGCTGATGATGATTCTACTTCAAAAACCCCCTGTAAGACCATGTTCCCGGGCACCTCACAGTTGGTCGTCATTACCCATAAAACATACATTTAATAAAAACCATGCAGCGGAAACTTTAAATTTACTATAAATGCTTTTGCAAAGTAATACAACACCCATTACAAAATATCATTTGTTTGCATTACAATACAAAAACATTAACAAAAGAATGCCATCCCAAAAGAGCTGAGTAGCCGTCTCGTGCCATCCTCAGCAACACTACCTGCCAACTGGAAAATACATAAAAGTCAGCGTTGCTGAGTGAGTTCTAGTTTTGTAATAAAACATACTTTTACTTATTTAAAAGTATCCTTTCGTGCGTGCGTTCATACATCATACGTACACAGAGATAATATTCGTTATTATCTTCATCATTCGTTATTCATCGTTATCTTTAACTTCTCGTATGGATTCTGTCAGGCTTTACCCACTTCATAGCACTTGGCTTTGATTACTGTGGTCGAATGACAAGAATCCCGTTCATACTTACTTGCACGCATTGAAAGGTGAATTGTACCA